>BSBK01007019.1:207500-416925 GCA_027943335.1 Chamaecyparis obtusa | reverse complement strand
TTGAAGGCACTCAAGATGGTACACAATTCACACATAATATTTTTGATGCTCCTAGAATTATTAAATATAGAAAGCCAAAATATTTGATTGATATTGATACTAACATTTTGCAAGCAATGCCTGACAAGATTCCCATGTGTACTTGTCAAAAAAAATTTTAATCGTATTTGGAGATCATTTTTTGAGAATTTAAACATGACAGGAAGATGTCAACTATTTGTTGAAATGATGAGAAATCTAAAATTCAGGCCCATCATGAAGATTCTTGGGCTAAGAACGATGGATGAGTCAAGTGAAAAATCTATTGTAAAAAATCTAATGACTGCATATGAGAGTGTGGGTTCTACATCACGCACAAAAGATATTAATGTCACATGACGTGTACTTACATCAATGATAGTAAGCACTCAAATAAAGAAATCTTGACTCATTAGAAAGAAAAGAAAAATATTGAAAATAAGTAGAAAGTCTCTAATGAGAGCCCTGGGAAGGCATCAAAGAGTGAAGATCCAAATAGCAATGAGTTATAGACATTTTCCGATAGACTACCGTAAAAAGATAAAGCAATTTTTGAAGCTTTGAAATCCTTGATTGAAGAATTTTGGAAGAATAATACATGGGTATCTCCTAATCAAAGAGATGTTGTAAGAAGGAGGATTGGTACTCGAATTCGTGTTCCACAATCAAAACATTTTTTGGATTCAACTCAGACACAATTCTTTGCAAAATTTATGCATATGTATCCTCAAATTAAAATTAGTTAGAGATATTTTGAAATGTGTAAACTTTTTTATGTGAAGATAAATCACACACGCACAACTTGTTGTTGTAGGGTACATATTGAACTTTCTAACCATTTTGAAGTTTATAGGAATATATGTGTAGATTTGCACTCTAACAATGTTTTGCAAGATTGTAATATAAATGTCCCACCTAGATCTTCAAGGGAATTAATATCTACCATTTTATGTGAAAGAGTGAATGGTCAACAATTTTACAAGATCTCGTGCTTGAATGGTACATGCATAGATTGCGGAGGTTTGTGACATTTGCTAATTTGTCAACATATGGAGAGTATGCATGCAATCGGTAATGAAATAGTGGAATTTGGAAAATATAAGACCATGACATACAATCTAAAAGATGGAAAAGAGGCTAAAAGATGTGATTTAGTAATTGAAAAAAATTCCAATGTTTCAGTTCATGGACATTTTTTGTAAGAAAATTATTTATGAGTATGCAAGGCATACACATAGAGCATGATGGTTGGATATGCAATTCAAGTTGTGCAAGGACACATTTCCACTTGATACCATTGTTTCAGTTGTGGAATTTGCAGAGAACTACACACTACAACCACAAAATGAGGTGCAAGCAAAGTATTACAACTCTCAACAGGTTGTTATATTTGTTCATATAGCATTCATGCATGCACCAGATAGTACAGAGGAGAACAGGAAGATATTGAAGGAGTATCATTTTTATATTAGCAATGATCGCACACATTCTATAGAGTTTGTACATGAGTGCTTTCAACTATTTTATGGTCATTTGGCAAATAGGGGCATAAAAATATCATCGAAATATCATATGGTCAGATAATTGTGCATCACAATTCAAGAATTCTCAAATGTTTTATTGGTTGTGCAGGATGCATAAGATTACTGGAATTCAATATATGTGGAATTTCACAGAGGCCGGTCATGGAAAGGGAGAGCACGATGGCACAGGTGCATGTATTAAAAGAGCCTTAGCACGTGAAGAATTAAAGTACAAAGAGAAAGAAACATTGTCAGATGTGGGATATATTTTCCAATGGTGTAACGCTACATTGGGTCCAGGTAATGAAGGTGAGTCTACAGTTCATAGATTTTTTTGGTTGATGGATGAAACTAACATTGCACCATATGAGGATTGTTGTACATTGACAGGATCAAGTGAGCTACACTCTTTTACAAGTTGTAATGCAGGTTCATGGAGTATCCACACACGACATATGGCATTCTTTTGTTCATCATGTGTAGATGAAGATTGGGATGGGTGTGATTCAAAGGAATGGATTGATGAATGGTATACATGTATTTTGAGTCCACTTGCCTCCTATCATCCCCATGAATCACTACAACTAACAGAAATGGAATCATCCATTGACTTTGATCACTTATCTGATCTAGTACAACTAGGTAAAATTTTCCACACAAATAATCTCAAATTTAGTACTTTATCATAAATACTCAGTAAACTAATGTCCTCATTATGTTTATATCATTACAGGCCATGTTTTTGCTGTTATTGCACCTGAAGACAATGAAGAAGGGACAGATTATTATTTGTCATTGTGTTAAGGCAAAAAAGAAATTGGATCACTCAGTTATCGATGGTGAAGAATTAGAATACCCTATAGGAGTAGTGGTTGTAACTAGTACATGGCTTAGACGGTATGCTATGAAGAACCCTAGGTTGTGGTTGTTTGAGGATTGGGAGACACATAGAAAGATTCTTCATTATTCACACCTCGTCATTGCATCAAATGTCCACTTGATTAGATATGGGGGAAGACTGCATAATGAAACTCTTTGGAAGGTTCGTGAGTAAGACCATGAGGCAATACTTGAGACAATCAAGGGTAGGGCAGACCCAATTGGTTCATTGGACTAAATGGAGATACAAAATATCGTAACATGTCAAATTTATATAGCACTATAAATTGGGTGGACTATAAATTGCTCATGCATTACCTCGTATGTATAATGGGAATTTTGTAAGATTTAATGACAACCTTTCTCTTCTATTTTTTGGGGCAATACCGGAAGGTTTTCTCTGCTTAGCTCTTTCCTCTGGTGCTCCTATTGAGCTAAGTTATAAAAATATTTCTCATTATTAATAAAAAAACTTTATGTTGTTATGCCAATCTTATAACAAACAAATTCTTCAGGCATAATCTAGAGCAGTAGATAACCCTTCCACATGACTAAATTAATTAAACTCCAAGTTATTAAAATGAGAGATCTATACAATAACCACATCCTTATAATAGAAATATTATAACAAAGAATTTTCACAGCATACATAGCATAATGTATGATAATAACCATAAACTATATTCATAATGTAACATACATAGCATACTTCATATATTCTTTACATACACTAAGATCACAGTTCAACATTAACTTCCACACATTCAGTTCACAGTCACTTCTACCTCAAAACATCCAAACAAGCCCATTTTAACATAAACCCAAGCCAAAACCAACTTCTAAAAAAGCCTGCCATAAACACCACGTACAAAAAACCTAAAATCTTCCAACAAAACCTAACCTAGAGCAGCATGCCTAGCTAGCTCTCCAGGAAGAACAAACTTGACAACAATCTCAATTTCTCTAGAGGAAAGTGTCATGATCTTGTTATATTTTAGCAAAGAAGCAGCCTCAAGAGTAATCTTATCAAAAATATCAATCATGAAGCTCTCCATGATATCCATGGCAGCACTGGGTATTCCCTTGGAGGGATGCACTTGTTTCAACACCTTGTATTCTCATACTTCATTGCTTTGACTGTTGAATCCTTTGTGGGCTTGAACATCACTTTCTTTTCTTTTCTCGGCTTTGGAGAATCCTTTACTTTATTATCTCCTTTCATACCATCTTCTTTAAGACTCCACACCTTAGTTTTCCTTCAACAACTCCATATCCACCATATAAAACAAGTTCTTGGTTCATGTTTGTTTAAGCTTGCCAATTCGTTGGACCATCAACCAAATTCTTGATCACCTCTTCAAATGGTGATCAAAGTACTTGAATACCCTTTTTCAAGTTTCATAACATATGTCAAAACAAAGACTATGTGTTTTGGAACATCACACCTTAAAATTGTTGATTCATGTTTCCCAACTAGGCCTAATAGGCTCAATTAACAAAGCATCCCTATTAAGGACTCACTCCCAGACCTTGAAACTTTCAAAAGTGTCTTAAAATGACTCTAATTAGAGGATTCTACCATCAATTTGAATATTTGACACTTCTAGATGTAAAAGCCCCAAATTGGTCCTAAAACCCCCTAGAAACTAGGGCTTGCCCAATGTCTCATCTCCCAACACCATAGAAACTGAACCAAAGTTTATTCACCATCATTTGACCATCCTATGATGGATTCATGCATAAAATACCCCCCTCCAAAGGCTAGAACATCTACTAATGTACCCTTGCACCAATTCATGACCCTTATGCACCCTTCAAACTCATCAAACTCCTTCAATCACTCTCAACTTGAAAACTCTTCTTCTTTCCTACATGTCCAATGTTAGAATACTAAGTTACAAGGTTTTGATCCATCCCCAAGTGACAACAAATACATAAAGGGGATGGATCAATGAATTGCCCTGTCTAGTAGCCTTGAAATGAAGGAAAATGTCACTCATCTCTGAAACTTTCCAAAGGACTAATCAAAAAAATTACTTTTTTGAGTACCCTTTTCTTATTAAATTGTCATATCCAAAGGAAATATATGGTTTTTTTGGAGCGTGTACTACTGCTCGCCCCTATGGCTCCAAAAATGCATGAAAATTGAGTGATTTAACAAAGGAACTATATGAAATAATTAACCCCAAGACTTAAAACTATAGACAATGTCTTATTATGTCATAAAACCTCTAAATACCAAAGGAATTATACTCATACCTCCTATAACCCCAAAAAACCCCAAATTTGGTCTCTTCAAACCCTTAAACCAAGGGTTTCTCAAATTGGTGCCCTCCAATCACTTCCAAGTTCAAACGGTTATTGATTAACCTTTAAATGAACAATATAAGATAATCCAAATCATCAGATATCCCTATCCTTAAGACCAATCTTCTGGTGCTATACCCTTGCCATGAAATTCAATGCATTTTCCACCATTTGCTGACTGTGATCACTTCTTCTTTCACTTGTCTGCACACCAAAGCATTAGATTTGTATTTACATGTTAGATATGCTCATTCCATGAAAGTTAGGCCTTTACTTTCATGGGATGAGGCTCATCTTTCTTGATGCTAAACTCATTTGATGTGGTTGTATATGATATGTACGTTGTACTTTACACAGTGCTTTATGATTATCTAATTTCAACCTATTATATGATGCAACCGAGTGTCGACACAGTCATTATATATGGTATGTTTTACTATTTTTTTTTAGAACTAATGCTTCTAGTGAATCCAAATTTAGTTGTTATAAAGATGAGATGTTAGTGAATGACTTCTTGCTAATACTACTCTTCCACTAGATCCAGATTTCAACCCTTTTGTGGATCTACAGTCGCAATTGTGATCCCACGGGATTGGCCAAGAGAAAATTGTGATTGTATATCAATTCATTACAAAATGTTCAATTGAGGAGAAAATATTGCAACGATCAAGAAGAAAATGAAATCAAGCCTCAAATTGGTTCATTAGTAGGCAAAGAATTTGGTCATGCACTTCATTCTAGCACCACAAATATTTCTATTAGAAATGCCTATTCATCAGTGGCCTTACATTTATGGGACTTGGGAAACCAGGTTACTCATGTTGGGCATTATCCCTGAAATGTAAGTTCATTGCCACCTTTGGCAAGGCAGTCTCACTCCTCATTTTACAACAAAGGGAAACCATCTATGGTCCAAGGTTTTAATTCAACTGACAAGTGGAGAGCTTCTCAAGGTACTGATCTCTTTCATAGAGAAGTTCTTGATTTATCTCAAGGTTCTCGTTTAGGTGACCAACTCCTTGGAGGTCCACAAATAGACCTAAAAGGGTAGATGCAATTTTAGAAAGAGTATCCCAATTGAAGAGAAATGGAAATTCTAGTGACCATGAAGTTATTGCAGATCCAATGGGTGTATCTCCTCCACTGAAAAAGATAACTACTTCCAAAGACTTGAGTTTAAATGGAGACCATCTGTTCCCAATCATGCCCCAGTTGAGCAAATGAACCAGGTTACTCATGTTGGGCATTATCCCTGAAATGTAAGTTCATTGCCACATTTGGCAAGGTAGTCTCACTCCTCATTTTACAACAAAGGGCAACCATCTATGGTCCAAGGTTTTAATTCAGCTGACAAGTTTAAATGGAGACTTGGGAAACTAGGTTACTCATGTTGGGCATTATCCCTGAAATGTAAGTTCATTGCCACCTTTAGCAAGCTAGTCTCACTCCTCATTTTACAACAAAGGGAAGCCATCTATGGTCCAAGGTTTGAATTCAATTGGGTAAAAGCAAAATAACCTATCACCCTTTTACAAAGGAAGAGGCTAACAAAATCAGAGTTGTTCAAGTTCAATAGTATAAAAATGACATTTATGTTTAGAATTTGAAGATGATGTAAACTAATTAAATGTGATAAAATGGATGAAGTTTACAATTAATATTTTTAATAATTTTTTTGAATGAGAATTGATATGCTTTTTTAATTTTTAAAGATGATTTTTCAGTTGCTGAAAATTAGGGATCTAGTTCCCACCAAAACATTAGATGTAAATAAACTTTTTTTCCCCTAATTTCAAATTATGTGATAGATGACATATATAGCTAGTGCAGGAAGAAATAAAAATTGGTTTGTGACCTATATTTTCTCTTTTATAACAATTCAAATTTCAACTCACTGAAATTGATAGTTTTCATCTCGCAACATATTTTTCATAACAAATCTATCCCAATCAAAAAAAGAAATATATATTCTTGAAGAGGACTCTCTCCTCTAGTGCACCATATGTTTTTCAAAATTATTTAATATGATTTACTATTTTTTTCTTTCTCTGAATCAACATCTCCTTGACTGTTAAAATACCTACTTGCAATATTTTTTAATCCCAATAAACTATGTCTAATTAAAACACTATAAAATTTATATGAGGATATTCTTGACTCTAATCTCTACAAAAGGGTATTTTTTATTTTTTTAAAATATCATTGAAAAGATTAGGTGTTATTGAAACACCGCTTTTCTTAAATAATTTTATTTTTATGGTGATTGGACCCAAAGTGTTATAAAACATGCATTTAATAGATATTTTCAATTGGAAAAGTTAAAGAACTTATCTAACTTAGCTAGAATGAATCTATCTAGACTATATGTTTGACCAAAACTAATTTTTAGTTAGAAATACTAAAATTCAGCTGTGATGATAAGTTAGCCTAAAAGGTGACACCTGATTGTACTTTTACCCAGCTGACAAGTGTAAATGGAGACTTGGGAAACCAAGTTACTCATGTTGGGCATTATCCCTGAAATGTAAGTTCATTGCCACCTTTGGCAAGGCATTCTCACTCCTCATTTTTCAACAAAGGGCAGCCATCTATGGTCCAAGGTTTTAATTCAGCTGACAAGTTTAAATGGAGACTTGGGAAACCAAGTTACTCATGTTGGGCATTATCCCTAAAATGTAAATTCATTGCCACCTTTGGCAAGGAAGTATCACTCCTCATTTTACAACAAAGGGCAGCCATCTATGGTCCAAGGTTTTAATTTAGCTGACAAGTGGAGAGCTTCTCAAGGTACTGATCTCTTTCATAGAGAAGTTCCTGATTCATCTCAAGGTTCTCATTTAGGTGACCAACTCCTTGGAGGTCCACAAATAGATCCATTAATTTCCCAAATTGGTAAAAGGGTAGATGCAATTTTGGAAAGAGTATCCCAATTGAAGAGAAATGGAAATTCTAGTGACCATGAAGTTATTATTGATCCAATGGGTGTATCTCCTCCACTGACAAATATAACTACTTCCAGAGACTTGAGTTTAAATAGAGACTGTCTATTCTCAAACATGTCTCAGTCGAGCAGATGAACTAGATGTTGCTTGAGTAAAGAAGATAGTGGTTTATTAAAGCATCTGCATTATCCCACTTGCTATCAATTACTACTTTTTGAGTGGCTTGCCAGCTGCTTCTGTGTGAGATTTATGTGATATATAATGTCCTCATGCAAGTACATGCCAATTTTTGTAAATATTTTCTCTTATAAAGGGTTAGTGAGCAATATCAAAGAAAAGGTTCTTGCATGGATTTGTAATATCCCTATCCAGGACCTTACTCACTTTGCTTAAAACTTCTAATTAGAATTTGGCTTTCTAATGCCTGCTATGATATTATTTAAGTTTAGCTTGCTTCTTACTAATTAATATTGTAATGAATTGGTTATCTTTCCAACATTGCATATCTTTCCAACCATTGGTCGTAGCATCAATCCGTCTATTCCAACTAGCTCTGAATGGTCGGGTAAACACTAGTGGGCACCTCATTTGCCACACATAGTCATTCAATCATTGCTGCTGATTCCATGCTAAAGTGTCCCTCAAGGTCCCTTAAGCATGAAATTATTGACCTTTGCGGGGTCATATCTTGGAGCTCATGCGAGGTAGCATGGATCCGTCAGTTGCTATGGGACAGTGTTGCCAGGGCCTACAAAATCTTTTCTCAGTTTTTAGAGATTCAAGTTCGTTTAAAATAGGCAACACATTCTCGGTCGATATTAGAACTCACAGTGCTCCTCAGTTCAAATGGCCAACATTATGTATCTTTCCAACCATTAATCGTAGCATCAATCTATCTATTATAATAGCTTTGAATGGCCAAGTAAATGCTAGTGGAAACCTCGTTCGGCATGCAGAGTCATTCGATCCCTACCTACGACTCCATGCTGAAGTGTCCCTCAAGGTCCCTTGAGCATGAAATTAGTGATATTTGTGGGGTTGTATCTCAAAGCTCGTGTGAGGTAGCATGGATCTATCAGTTACTATAGGACCGTGTTTTTGGGGCCTACAAAATTCTGTCTCAGCTTTCAAAGATTCAAGTTCATTTAAAATCGGCAACACATTCTCAGTCGATGTCAAAACTTACAATGTTCCTCAGTTCAAATGGCCAACGTTGTGTATCTTTCCAACCATCGGTCACAGCATCGATCTGTATGTTCCAATAGCTCTGAATGGCCAAGTAAACACTAGTGGAAACCTCATTCGGCATGCACACTCATTCGATCCCCACCGACAACTCTATGTTGAAGTGTCCCTCAAGGTCCCTTCAACATGAAATCGGCGATCTTTGTGGGGTCATATCTCAGAGCTCGTGTGAGGTAGAATCGATCTGTTAGGTGCTACGAGAGGGAGTTGTCAGGGCCTACAAAAGCATGTCTCAGTTTTGAGAGATTCAACTTCATTTAAAATTGGCAACACATTCTCAGTCGATGCCAGAACTCAAAGTGTTCCTCAGTCCAAATGGCCAACATTGTGTATCTTTCCAACCGTCGGTCGTAGCATCGAACCATCTATTCCAAAAGCTTCAAATGGCTGAGTAAATGCTAGTGGCAACCTCATTTGACATGCACAGTCATTTGATCCCCGTCGATGACTATGTGTCAAAATGTCCTTCAAGGTCCCTTCAGCATAAAATCGGCGATCTTTGGAGGGTCGTATCTTAGAGCTCATGTGAGGTAGAATCGATCCATCAGGTGCTACAAGACCATGTTGTTGGGGCCTAAAAATGCTTGTCTCATTTTTAAAAGATTCAACTTCGTTTGAAATCAGCAACACATTCTTGATCAATGCCAGAACTCAAAGTGTTCCTTAGTTCAAATGGACAACATTGCGTATCTTTCCAACCATCGGTCGTAGCATCAAACCATCTATTCCAAAAGCTTTAAATGGCTAGGTAAACACTATTGGCAACCTCATTCAGTGTGCACAGTCGTTCAATCCCTACCGATGACTTTGTGCTGAAGTGTCCCTCAAGGTCCCTTCAACATGAAATTAGCGATCTTTGCGGGGTCATATCTCAGAGCTCATGTGAGGTAGAATTGATCCATCAGGTGCTACGGGACTGTGTTGTCAGGGCCTACAAAAGCCTATATCAGTTTTGAGAGATTCAACTTCATTTAAAATCAGCAACACATTCTCGGTCGATGCCAGAACTCAAAGTTTTCCTCAGTTCAAATGGTCAACGTTGCATATCTTTCCAACCACCGGTTGTAGCATCAAACCATCTATTCCAATAGCTCCAAATGGTTGGGTAAATACTAGTGGCAACCTATTTTGGCATGCACAGTCGTTCGATCCCCGTCGACATCTCTGTGTCGAAGTGTCCCTCAAGGTCCCTTCAACATGAAATCAGTAATTTTTGTGGGGTCATCTCAGAGCCTGTATGAGGTTGAATCAATCTGTCAAGTGCTATGGGACTTTGTTTCTGGGGCCTACAAAAGCCTATCTCAATTTTGAGAGATTCAACTTTGTTTAAAATCGGCAACACATTCTCGGTTGATGCTAGAACTCAAAGTGTTCCTTAGTTCAAATGGCTAACATTGCCTATCTTTCCAACCGTCGATCATAGCATCGAACTGTTTATTCCAATAGCTCTGAATGGATGGGTAAACACTAGTGGAAACCTCATTTGGCACACATAGTAGTTTGATCCCCACCGACGACTACATGCCAAAGTGTCCCTCAAGGTCCCTTTAGCATGAAATTGGCAATCTTTGCGGGGTCATATCTCGGAGCTCGTGTGAGGTAGAATCAACCCATCAAGTGCTACGCGACCATGTTGTCAGGGCCAACAAAAGCCTATCTCAATTTTGAGAGACTCAACTTTGTTTAAAATCAACAAGACATTCTCGGTCGATGCTAGAACTCAAAGTGTTCCTCAGTTCAAATGGCCAACATTGCGTATCTTTCCAACTATCAGTCATAGCATTGAACCATCTATTCCAAAAACTCTAAATGGCTAGGTAAATGGTAGTGGCAACCTCATTTGGCATGCACAGTCATTTGATCCTCGTCGATGACTCCGTGCTAAAGTGTCCCTCAAGGTCCCTTCAGCATAAAATTGATGATCTTTGTGGGGTCATACCTCGGAGCTTGTGTGAGGTAAAATCAATCCACAAGGTGCTATGGGATTGTATTATTGGGGCCTACAAAAGTATGTCTCAGTTTTGAGAGATTCAACTTCATTTAAAATCGACAACACATTCTCGATCGATGCCAAAACTCAAAGTGTTCCTCAGTTCAAATGGCCAACGTTATGTATCTTTCCAACCGTCGGTCGTAGCATCGAACCATCTATTCCAACAACTCTGAATGGCCAGGTAAATGCTAGTGGCAACCTCATTAAGCATGCATAGTCGTTTGATCCCAGCCGAAAACTCTGTGTTGAAGTGTCCCTCAAGGTCCCTTCAGCATGAAATCGGTGATCTTTACGGGGTCATATCTCGGAGCTCATGTGAGGTAGAATCAATCTATCCCATGCTACAAGACCGTGTTGTTGGGGCTTACAAAATGTTGTCTCTATTTTGAGAGATTCAACTTCGTTTAAAATCAGCAACACATTCTCGGTCGATGCCAGAACTCAAAGTTTTCCTTAGTTCAAACGGCCAACGTTGCGTATCTTTCCAACTATCAGTCCTAGCATTGAACCATCTATTCCAACAACTCCAAATGGTTGGGTAAATGCTAGTGGCAACCTCATTTGACATGCACAGTCGTTTGATCCCCGCTGATGACTCCGTGTCGAAGTGTCCCTCAAGGTCCCTTTAGCATGAAATTGGTGATCTTTGCGGGGTCATATCTCAGAGCTCGTGTAAGGTGGAATCAATCCATTAGGTGCTACGAGACCATGTTGTTGGGGCCTACAAAGGCTTGTCTCAGTTTTGAGAGATTCAATTTCATTTAAAAGCAGCAACACACTCTTGGTCGATGTCAGAACTCAAAGTGTTCCTCAATTCAAATGGCCAATGTTGCGTATCTTTCTAATCGATAGTCGTAGCATCAAACTATCTATTCCAACAACTCTGAATGGTTAGATAAACACTAGTGGCAACCTCGTTCGACACGCACAGTCATTTGATCCCCACCAACGACTCTGTGTCGAAATGTCCCTTAAGGTCCCTTCAACATGAAATCAACAATCATTGTAGGGTCATATCTCGGAGCTCATGCAAGGTAGAATCGATCTGTTAGGTGCTACGAGACCGTGTTTTCGAGGCCTACAAAAATATGTCTTGGTTTTTAGAGATTCAACTTCATTTAAAATCAGCAACACATTCTCAATCGATGTCAAAACTCAAAGTGTTCCTCAATTCAAATGGCCAACATTGCATATCTTTCCAACCATCAGTCGTAGCATCGAACCATCTATTGCAATAGCTCTGAATGGCTAGGTAAATGATATTGGTAACCTCATTCACCACGCATAGTCATTGGATCCCCGCCGATGACTCTGTGTCAAAGTGTCCCTCAAGGTCCCAATAGCATGAAATGGGTGATCTTTGCGGGGTCATATCTCGAAGCTTGTGTGACATAGAATCAATCTGTTAGTTGCTATGGGACCATGTTGCTAGGGCCTACAAAAGCCTATATCAGTTTTTAGATATTCAAGTTCATTTAAAATTGGCAACACATTCTCAGTCGATGTCAGAACTCAAAGTGTTCCTCAGTTCAAATAGCCAATGTTGCGTATCCTTCCAACCATTAGTTGTAGCAATGAATCTTCTATTCCAATAACTCTAAATGGTCAAGTAAATGCTAGTGGAAACCTTGTTCGGCATGCACAGTCATTTGATCCCCGCTGATGACTCCAGGTCGAAGTGTCCCTCAAGGTCCCAAATCCATGAAATCAGTGATCTTTGCGGGGTTATATCTCGGAGCTTGTGCAAGGTAGCATGGATCCATCAGGTGCTACAGGACCATGTTGTTGAGGCCTACAATAGCCTATCTCAGTTTTTAGATATTCAAGCTCATTTATATTTGGTAACATATTCTTGGTCGATGTTAGAACTCACAGTGTTCCTTAGTGGAAAATAGCTAACGTTGCATATCTTTCCAACCATCGGTCGTAGCATCAAACTGTATGTTCTGACAACTCTGAATAGTTGAGTAAACACTATGGACCACCTCATTCACCATGCATAGTCATTTGATCCCCATAGACAACTCTGTGCCAAAGTGTCCCTCAAGGTCCCTTCAGCATGAAATCAGTGATCTTTACGGGGTCATATCTCAGAGCTTGTGTGAGGTAGAATCGATCCATTAGGTGCTATAGGACCATGTTGTCGGGGCCTAAAAAAGCCTATCTCAATTTTTAGAGATTCAACTTCATTTAAAATCAGCAACACATTCTCGGTCGATGTCAGAACTCATAGTGTTCCTCAGTTCAAACGACCAACATTGCATATCTTTCCAACCGTCGGTCATCGCATTGAATCGTCTCTTCAAAGAGCTCTGAATGGATGGATAAATTCTATTGACAACCTTTTTTGGCACACACAATTGTTTGAATGACGCTGAGAACTCTGAGGCGAGCAGTAGGATGAGTGCAAATATGTATTCTAGTGTTTTTCATTAACAATCAGTCAACTAGGGGACAATTAGAAGTTAGTTTGTAAAAGTGTAAGGTTGCACATCCACATCTGTCGTAGTAATCTTATTAATAAAAGAACTCTTGCCAACATTAGGGTACCCATAGATCAAAATAGGTCTGGTATTGGGTTCACGATAACCTTTCCATATGATGCCTCACTTGTTCGAGGTCATGTCTTTATATTGTGACTGTCCCGTGGAACAGGGAACACACCAATGAATATAAATGTTTGATTCCATGTGATCTTGGATAGGTTGTGACGTAGAAATATTGCCTTATATTATATTTATACATTTCTGCATTCATTTCATTACTTTTTTTATTATTACAGTCAAGGAATTGACTGTTATTGAGGATAGTGACTGGAATTTGTAGCACAGACAGCAAGTTAAACATACATCGGTAAACATACAAGCATAACTATAAGGCATGGGAAATTTACAAAGCATAAGACATCCACATAAACATAAATTAGTATACATCAATACACCAAACACATGAATTGCATACCTAAAACATAAAAAAAAAATATTCGTAGGGCATGAAGCCAAATATATATGTCCAATAATGTCATACATTGAATATATTCAATACAGTAAAACTGGCTTCCTCAAAGCCAAATGGATGTACAACATATCACTTATACAATATACAAAAAATATGTCCACTAATGCCATATAGGCATACAATCCATATCCCTTCCCGCTAGGGGAAGAAAACAAATCCCAAGCTTTCTTTGATCATCGCATTGATGGAGATGTAGTGGATGTTGTAGTCTTCCGAGTGCGCTCACTCGTCCTCCTGTCTAGACTCTTTTGTAGCTCAACCTGATAAAACAAAAATTTAGATAGAGATAACTAATATACATCAAAATTGAATTACACAATGACATAAAATTGAATATTCGCTTACCGCTAGCAAATAATCACTATGTTCATCCACCGAAGGTGTATGCTAGCGATCTGGAGTAATAAGTCCCTACAATAATGATCAAAATAATAATTAAAATACATACATGAATATCATTATAAAATTCAATACAAACTATTAAAATAACAATTAAAGTTAAGTGATCTCTTTCATACCTCAGTCAGTGCTTCAGAACTAGCTACTATTGTAGCTACTCCACGATCCAAAGTATCACGGACAAAAGGAGGAGTCTTTGATGTCAAAATCTGAAAATGAAACAAAAAAAGTATTATGCAGTTATCAAGATTACATATATTTTTTACAACCCTACTAATGAGTAAATGATACCTCCGTGAAGGTTCCACCACGTCCTCCAGTGTGCGGTGTCGAAGTCGAAGCTCCAACATTCAACTAGTGCACATGTACATGGAAAATTATAAGATAACCATTCATATAAGACTGTACTACTGACATGTTAATTATAATTCATTATTACATATATACCTGTGGACTCAATGGTGACCTCACAAACCCAGGTGAAAGAATGTAAGCATCGTGCCTCTAGATTTTGATCATAATTTGTCTAGTAATTTAGTCACTCATTCATTAATTAAATATAATCAAGTAAATCAAATTAATATGCAAATAAAGATACCTCAAGGAAAGTTGCATAATGCCCTTCGCTATCTGTTGTGAACGTCGATGGTCCACCAATGCACATCTAATGCACATGCACAATAAGTTATGATACAATTATTCATATAATTACATAATAATCAAATATGTTAATTAAAATGTTTTATTCGATACATACTTGTGGAATTGACAATGATGTGTAAAAGGGGACATTAGGATCATTGCCACTTCCACTACCATCGCCGCCGCCGCCGCTAGTGACACTCTTACCCTGAATTTTCATCATAAACAATAGATACTAAATTAAATAGTTATTCTTTTATAAATGAAATATGATCAAAGCAATTTAATGAACTTGGAAATATTTACCTGTGTGTCAATGCCAAATGTCATTTTTAGAAAGCTATCAGTCATCATTCCAGAATCCTCTTCCTCTCTCTCGCCAGTACCAAATGTGCACAAGAATTCACGTGACTGAAAAATATGCCCCCTCGAGGATTGACCATTGTCACCCTCAACTAAAGGAGTGGCACATTGAACGAGAGTCTGTGTCAAAGCACTAATCGTGCCTAGTGTGTCTGCCTCTACATGTTCCTTCACAATGGAAGGAATACTAACATGATCCACTTGTGGCTTGCCAATAGCATCCCTAGGTGTGTTAGGGTCATGATGTGCCCCCTCTCGATCAAATGATGAGCCCCCTCCTCTACCCTAAGAATCCAGAATGTCAAAATAATTTGGCACCTCCTTGAGTACAAACTCGCAATAGAGTTTCCTCAAGAAATATATAGGAACCTCATGATTGTTACAAGGAGGCAAATCAAAAACCATCCACCATCTCTCCCAAAAAAAAAATTTAATGTCTTCATTTACACACCAATGAATTGGGAACCTCCTTGTTGTAGTTCTAAGATTATCTATGTCCCCTGGTTTTTTAAATAGCTGGAAAATGTCATCTTTTGTGATTTTTTTCTTTTTGATGTCTGCATAAGATAATTTATTTGTATAATATTGTTTTTTTTCTTCTCTTTTATCCCGCCATAAATTAATTTTCCAACTAACTATGCTTACGTGGGTCAACATTGCTTCCAATGATTTTGGAAGTCTTTCCCTTCCGAGATTTGTACCACTAGAATCTTTTAACCTATTAATTAAAGATTCTAATTATTTTTGTCCTCTTTCAATTTGGTTCATCAAATTTTGTTGTTTTCTAGGAGGAGGTTTCTCAATTAGTGGAGGCAATTGAGGTTCATTTTCTTCATTTGTTTCTTCATTCGGTTCTTCATTTGGTTCTTCATGAGGAGACAGAGGGTTTGGTGGAGAGTTTGGTTGAGGGAGATTATTTCTTCCTAGCAATTAAAAAAACTACATTTTAAAATCTTCATTACACAACAAATTTAAACAAAAAAAAATTTTAACAAAACAAATTACAACAAAACTAAAATTTTAGAACAAATAAGAGGCATGGGCTGTAAAAACAATTACCTCTTCTTCTGAATCAAACTTGACGATGTCGTGGAGCCATTTGATGGATGGATGAAGAAAAATAACTGGTTCACAAGCCAAAATAATAGTGTGTGCGTGCTGTAGAATCCCTTCTTAGCTGAAAATGCAAGTTTGAGAAAGAAAAATGAGATTTCAAATCTGCGCAGCAAGCTTTAAGAGGGTTTTTCAAAGGGTGTGCACCCTATAGGGCATACACCCTTTGAAAAATACTAAAAAAGTGTTTTCCAAAGCATGTGCACCCTATAGGGCGCACGCGCTTTGTTTTGGATTGCCCAAGCCTAAGGCTTGGGCAACCCAAGCCATAGGGCGCACACCCTTTAGTGCATGCGCACTATGCGTGATGGGGGGCCAAAAAGAAAAGTGGCATCTTTTTGGTCCCCCATCTTTGTGCACTTACCTAGCATAATGGTGAGAAAAGGTAAAACAGAGAAATCCATTAATATATGGCAAAGGAAAATTACAACTGCAAGACATAGCCACTACAAGAGAACCAGAGAAGAACCCTGAAAATTTATAAAGAATTGCCTTTATAGATTAAGCATAATTCAGATTTCACATTGAATTTCAAACCCCAACCTAGGTGGAGTTAAGCTACAGAGGACAAAAAATAAATGAATATAAAAATATATATGATCCCTATGTGTAAATTTGATCATGAAGTGATAGAGAAGGCCCAAAGAATACCTCCAGTATATAGAAAGATATTTCTAATAGAAGAAAAAATAATGCAAATTGTAAAGAGGTATGGGGATGCACTAGCATCATGTTCCCAGAGCCAAAAAAGTCACCCGACATTAAAGAATCAGTCCCAAAAATGTGTTATGGCTGCAAATAGTCAAATAGGGTCGCTGGCAAAAAACTGTCAGGATGAAATAACACAAAGTGTTAACCCACTCCACACACTTGTTAGTAACATCATCGCCTGTGGAAAAGATCTAGGACACTAGTAAAAAACTTGTGTCGTTGATGAAAATCTTTGAATTGGAATGGACAGCCCAGATGCAGCTCAAAGTCTCCCAATGAAATATTAAAACACCATTGATGCTGGAGAAAATATTTTTAATTGGACAATTGATGTGATTCTGCAACAACCAGCAGAAGAAACCATGAGATGGAGATATTTCACCATTTGGCAAGCTGTCATTAACTGTGAAATGGGATAACCCAAAATGTTAACCCACCCCGTAGTGTTGACCCATTAATCACCGACATCCTACAAACTGACATATTGCTTCCTAGAGAGAATAGTAGCATGGTGGAGTAAACCACAACCATTGATAAGAATGAAGATGTACGAGCTTTAAAACTTGAGAAAACATTGGACCACATCTCTGAACATAATGGAGCCATGTGGCAGAGTCTAATTGGTTTTTCCATTTTGCAAGAGGCAAAAAGGAACCTTGCGAAATGGTGAAATAGGGATAACTTGAAGGTTATCCCACCTTGAAGATAACATGACATGTTAACCCACTATAACAGAATTTAGTCCATGATGAAGATGTCTCAGATTAGTTATCTATGATGGGCTTAGTGGGGCTAAAATTGTCAACATTGACCACAAGTCCAAATTTAACCAAGAAAAGATTAAAAAAGATAACATTATATAATCATATTTCTATAGGAAGCATCTCCATACCTTTAAGAGATCACAAACATGATATCATACTCTTCACATCTCCTTATCCAATGATACCTTCTTTATGTTGACAACCTAATACAATAATTTAGAGGGGTAAACCGCTAAAACCTATGTAGGCCTACTTATTACTTAATATAATTAATCACAGAGTTATTCATATGACTAGAGGGTAAAAGTACAAAGCTGTGTCACACTTTTATAAAGGAAAAGGTCAACAACACACAAAAATTTTAATTTTAATGGCATAAAAATGGCATTTATGTTTAAAATTTGGAGATGATGTAAACTAATGAAATGTGTAAAAGTGGATGAAGTTTATGGCTATAATTTTTTTAATTTTTTTTGAACAAGAATTCACATAGTTTTTAAATTTTTTAAGTCCATTTTTTACATGCTGAAAAATGAGGGTCTTGTCCGCACCAAAAAAGTATATGCAAATAATCTCTTTTTCCTTTGATTTCAAAATATGTCATAGATAAAATGTATAGCTAATGCAGAAAAGAAGAAAAATTAGTTTTCAATGTATATTTTCTCAGTTATAACTACTCAAAGTTGAACATACCTGAAATCGATAGTTTTCATCTCGCGTCAAATTTTCCCTATCAAATCTACACCATTCAGAAAATAAATTACACACTCTTGAAGATAACTCTCTCCTCTAGTGTTAAATATAAATTTTTAATTTTTTTGATAAGCTTTACTATTTTTTTCTATTTTTGAAGCATCTTGTTCTCGAATGTTAAAATACCTACTTGTAGCATTTTGAAATTATAATATATTAGATCTAATTAAAATACTATAAAAATTATATGATGATAATCTTGACTCTGTGCTCTAAAAAAGGGTATTTTTATATTTGTAAAAAAATATCATTAAAAAGAGTAAGAGTTATTGAAACGTCACTTTTCTGAAATAATTTTATTTCTTTAGTAATTGTTATAAAACATACAATTAATAGATACTTCCAATTGGAAAAGGTGAAGAACTTATCTAACTTAGCTAGAATGAATCTAGCTAGACCATATGTTTGACAAAAAATAATTTTAGTTAGAAATACTCAAATTCAGCTGTCCTGATAAGTTGTCTTGAAACGTGACACAGCTTTGTGCTTTTACCCTAGACCATATAAGTAACTTAATGGATTTTCTTGCATGTTGACATCTATGTCCACCTAAATACGTTATAATATCTATGTTGACATGCATTGTATCTAAGAGGAACGCAAGATCAAGAAGAAAACTTGGACATGCAATCAAAGACAAATAAACACGAAACAAAGGCATGGAAGAAAAATATTTAAATAAAAGGATATGTACTTATAATATTTTCATGAACACCAAAACTAGAAAGGTTAAAAAAATATTTGTTAAAATATAATTGTATAGTATAATAATGCACTAATTGTTCTTTCAAATTTTAAAGGAGGGAGAGGAAATTTGAGTTGGTGTTAATAGAGACATTGTCAAACTAGTTAGCATTTACTATTTTCTAGGCAAAGTCCTATTCACGCTAGTTATGTCCTAGCTTCTGGTTTTTCTAATTTTTGTTTTATTGTGTGTTGTAAGACACATGTACTCAAATTTGACGCCTGCCAAACTCATTTGCTAAGGATACCTTTATCACACTTTCATATGTTGTGACACATCAAGGATAAATATCCTATGCACAAGTAAGGTCATTGGAGTCCACAATTAACTTCTCAAATCACCCTTTTATATATACATTAATCAAAATTTTCTCATGTAATTGTTAGAGTTTAATGGTCACATATGTTATACACAAATAATATCATTACATTTTTATATTATTATTAATCTCTTAGAAAAGGAACATTATTATTTTTTACAAGATCTAATGAGCTATCAAGGTCAAATATTATATTTTAATTTTTAAAATGTTAGCATCATTTTATTTTAGATAATTGTCCTAAATCAAAATTGGTATTAAAAATCTAAGTACATTTTCTTTGGTTTTTGTACTCACTATCTTTGTGTCAGTAGGATGCTCTAGCATGTATTTTTATCCCTCTTGATGTTGTATTATCGTTATAGTTATGGATCTCTTCCTAGTGCATCTACCTTTCACCACATATAATAAAATTTTGATATTAGGGTAGGGTGGTGTCATATGTAACTCTATGGGCTTGTTTGGAGAATGGATAATTCCAAGGCTTCTAATTGCTAGTGATCAAGTACCCCAAAATATAAAGAAGATATGAAATTTTCTCTATCTTTATTAAACAATTACATGATATATTTTTTACCAATTTACCACTATAGGGATGGCAATATGAGGTCAAATTAGAAATGGAAATGTCAAAATTAGAAAAAATAGAAAAAAATAATGTATGATCAATATGAACACAACCTGCATTATTATAGATCTAGATGACCAAATGATAACGGATAAAGTGAGGTAAAATTAGAAAGGGAAATGTCAAAATTAGAAAAAAAATAATTCATGATCCTTTCTAGGTGGGTTATCTTCTTATTCTCCTATTTGGATATGGGGCTGTGAACCTTTCTGGTTCTTTTCTCCCAGAGCTCCTTTTGAACCAGTGTATAAATTTTATTATATTAATACAAATATATTAAGTGGCTCTGCCACCTTATTCAAAAAAACAAAAATATGATTGTTATGGGCAATACTTGCATTATTATATCTAGGTGACCAAATGATAAGGGCTAAAGTGGAACTTGGGTTGTCAAGGTTTAAAAGGTTGATTTTGACATAGGTTATGAGATCAAAGATAGTTAGCATGCAAAATGGTCTTAAAAGGTTGTTGTAATGTGTATTAAATAAAAAGGGCTAAATGGTATGTGCTCAATGAGAAGAAAATGAGCTAAATTGTTTATTTTTCATCATTACAAATATGCTTATTTTAACAATGTTTGTTTTAATTGATAACAAAATTTAATTTGTGAAGCTCAGTCCTCAATAAATTATAATCATAATGACAAAAGAATTTTTTTTCTAAATTTAAGATCAGTAAATGTTTATTTTAATGTGATAATTTGTAAAATATATATTTTTTATCTAATAAAAAATTAACTAATATAAATTATAACAACTTGCCTTAATATGAAACAAGGTCCTAAACACATGAAGCCTACATTTTATGCTCTAGCATCTCTCTCAAGCAATTTATTTGAGACAATTTTATCAATTAAAATCTATCCTTCAAATATTAAGACATTTTGTTTCGAAATATATATCTAGACAATATTTGAAATTGCCTCTTTTGTGTTACACAATCTCTTAAGACTTTAATTATATTTTAATATAAAAATGACTAAATGCTTGTTGGATCACATTTGTGGTTGTATCAAAAGGTTTATGTAGGCAGTTAAATAAATGGATCCATCGGAGACGGCTAGTCCATATTTCAAATGAGAAGAACTAGATGCTAGCAATTAGTCCAACAATCTTTCCTTCAATCTTTCCTTCAGCACAATCTACTCAAATAAGCAACCTGACTCTTATATAATAATTATTAGAACATGTTTCCAGTTGCACCAAAAAATTGACCTATTAATGCCCGATAAACACATCTAAGAAAGACGATTAATCTATATCTAAATCCAAAGGAAGACACTCATGACTAATCCAACAATACTCTGGGACAACCATCAAATTTAAGGCCTGATGGTGTCCAGTATCACTCAAATTCCATTCCTTTCACTGTTCTTTCCCAAAAATGAGGGAAATAAATGACATCAAACCTTAACAAGAGACGCAGGAGAAGCAATGCTTTTCCGGGAATACAGAATCCATTAAAGCCCTTCTGTCTTTCTGTTGTGCAATAAGACAAGGTGCGAGGACCCACTTCATCATAAGCAAATGGATTGCATGTGAAGCAAAGAAAATAAATGCTAGAAATGATGATGAAGCAGCACACACAACACACTCTTCCATGACCCCTCTTCTTTCACGCCTTGCAAGGACAATGTAGTCTTCGCTCGCTTGCTCCTCCATGTGATGTAAGCCTCATAAAAAGCCTTAGAAATCGTTGACATTGCAAACTGTTCAACAGCTCTCAGGTGTTTTGTTCCTTTATATGTCTCAGATATGGCCTTTTTTTCTATATATCCTGCTTCAAAAAGACTGACAGGGAGAAAAGGCTGGAAAATCATGTATTCTAGGGAGAAGAAGAAGAAAAAGGTGGAAGGCAGATCATGGATCCATAAGAAGGAAGCCATGGACTCAGAAGAGCCCCTTTTGCTAACACAAGTTGATAAATTCATATCATGGGTACTCTCAACTACAAGAATTCGGGATGCTTCAGTTTCTCCACCGTCTATTTTCAGAGTTTGTTCATTCTATTGCATTGATTGACAAATCTATCTAATATAGGTCAGTGCTCTTCAAAAAATGGATAATATTGAGATGAAGATACGGCTTTTAAGTCAACATCATTTACCCAACAGAGAAAAAAATGCATCTGCAATCAAACAGGTATTTCAAAAAAAATTAAATACATTTTTACATTTCTTATTAGTATCATTTATCTTTTCTCCTGGTTGGGCAGATTTAACTATCATCCATATTTGTTGTCATTTGTTCAATATAAACCTGTAAGAATTTTTCTTAATGTGTGTCTACATGAAACATCAATAAAAATTTATTAATAATCTCTTTGTCCCTTGAACTCTACTATTACCCATATTTGCAGTTAAATGATAAGGATGTATCATATTAATGCCAGTTGAAAATAAATCTGTAAGATCTTTTTAAAATGTGCTATCAGGTAATCTGGAATGTCGTTACCAAAATTCCTCAAGACAATTCTATTCAGAATAATCAAAACAAGACATAAAATGTTGTTACTATTTAACTGCAAACATACGTGTTTGTTATGTCCAGCTATAAATCTGTACTTTGCTAGACTGGTTTGCAAATACACACTCTTGATCTATAAATGGTGAGATTTGAGCTGGGCACTGAGAGTATCAGTATTAATGGGAGGAAAGTATTAATTCTACCAAGTAAGAATTTGGGAGGCTCCAATTTCTCTACAGCCTGTTTTTAGGATTTGTTCATTCTATTGCACTGATTGACGAATCTGTAGCTTTTGATCTGACATAGATTATTGTTTTTTTTAAATGGGTAATGTTGCCATGAGGATATGTCTTTAAATCACCATTCTTTACCCAACAAGAAACAAAACCATCTACAATCAACAGATATTTCAAAACTTTTGAATATTTTTTTAGATTTCTCATTAGTATTTTTCCTACTTTTCAGTTTTGGGCTTAAATATCACCCATCTATTTTGTTATTACCAGTTCATTAAAAGCCTGAGTTTTTATTAATTAGTGTAAAAATGGTAGAAATATCAAATCTTTTAAAAATCTTTAAGTTCATAAAGAAAATATAAAAAAATAAAATAGAAAAAGAAAAATTATCATTTTTAATTAGATTCAATAGTCTTCTTTTTTTTCATGTTCTTTTTTTTATGGAGATTTAGACCTATAAGCATGGTTGTCCACCAGAGGGACTGAGGAGTATCTATTCCATTAAATTCGTCCAGGCACATCTCTTATGATGTCGAAGCCTTGCACTCAACAAGACTTGATCTCTGTAAGCTCATTTGGAACTATTCAACTTCACCAACAGACCAAAAGCCTATTAACAATTTTTATAACACCCAAACCAATTTGTAAGATTATATAAGCAATGTAAAAACCAATCTAAAAGTCTCAACAAATTCAATCAAACAATTATTTTGGATTTTTATACGTTATAATGATTTGGGTTTTTTCATTTCAATATGGGTCTCCAATTTTAACTGAAGCTGTTGTCTTGAATTCTAGAGTTTGGTGGATTTCCTTATTTGCATGGAGTTATTCGAGTTTGTTATGTATTTATTGCAGGTACAGAATTGTAGTATTAAACCAAATTTATTGCAGGTGCATAGAAGTGTTAGAACAAAGCCTACAAAACATCATGCGAGTACTCTCATGGCAGCGGTTTGGAAATTCCACTCCGATGAAGACCAAACACCCACAATGTTTTAGGTCAGTAAACAGTAAATGCTATCTATTTACACAACAGTCATGATAGACACAGTGTTTGACTGATTATGAATTTCATAACTCTGCAGATTAACTGTATTTCAGTGTGCAGGTTAACAGCATTCAGAGTAGCACTTCAACGGTTGAGATTGCATTGTCTGAGACTGAGTGGGTAGTAATTGGTGGTTTTTGTATATGAATGTTAAAACCAGATGTACTGAAATAAGTATAAAGTTAGAATGCCTCTGTACATACATTTGGGAAGGCCATTTTTGTAATCCTAATTTCATTAGGTTCAGCCTGAATTTACAATTCTAAATTTGACTCCACCAACAAATCTCGAAATACTGTTAATAATCAAAACACATCTAAACAATTTTTTCATTGCATAAATATTGTTCTATTTAAATAGTATATTATGTTTAAAATATTGTTCTTTTAAATATTATATTATATTTAGATAGTCAATAATAATTTTACACTTCATCCTTATCAATAAATAATAAACAATCATCCTACTTTTATTAGCCAACATTCAACTTTGACAAGTACCACGATGTTAAAAAATAGTATGTTCTATGAGTGAGTTGATTTTGTACCAATTCAAAAGAGTAATTGTATGCTGGCAACATTTTTTTTTAAATTAATTAAAATCAAATTAAATAAGATTTATAATTTATATGTAATAATATAATATATTGTTTTATTAAAAAATAAAGTAGGTTTTGAAGAAATTTCTAAATCTTATATAAAAAGTTGCTCAAAAAAATAAGAAAAGAAAAATATAACAATTGATGGCAAACAAAACAAACAATTGATCAACAAATAAGTCCACACAAATTAGTCCTATTTATATCAAAAAACATAACATAGCATTTGGTGTGGAGTCTCTAAAATATTAATTTTTAAAATATTTTAAAAATCACTTTAGTGAGAAATTAAGTAACACCAAATAGTTTACGCATAACAAATTTGAGTGTGTATATAATAGAACCTAGTTTCTAAAAATGTAATTTTAAAAACAAATTGATGAATGGATAAAAAATGAGACCAAAAATACCATACACAAGTTTTAGACAAAAAATAGAGACACTAGCAAAATGAATTAAACATCAAAACCTAAACATAATTGAAATGCATAAAAATTACATCGTTAGAAAGCTAAGAAAGAGTTCAACGTTACTATGTCATTTTCTTACTTGACTTTGAAATGTGTGCAAAATTAATGAAGATTACACTTGAGATTGTGTCATTTTATCTAAAACTTAAAAAACACATATTTTGGTTGTATGCTCAAGGAAAATCCAAGCATGCTATAATGCACACACATTGTAGTCTAGCTCACCTCAAGCTTTGCATAATGCCACCATCTGTGTGTGTGTGTGTGAATTATCCATGGGTCAAGGTTTAGGGTTTAGTATATAGTGTTTAGGTTTTATTATATAGTATTTAGGTCTTTGGACTTACTATTCATCTTTGTTCAATGTTTAACACTTTGGTTTCCACTTGTTCCTTATATGTTGGAATATGAAGTCAGCTCTAGTGTTATTTGAGCAATGACAAATAGTCTTCATGGCTTCAGGTTTGCACCTAACACAGTTGTTTCAATGACCTAGCCAAAGGCTAAAGGTAGGGGTTTGAAGGGGGGTTGGTTGTTGCCCCCTTTACATGCCAAGGGAAAAATTTTGGGGGGGATTTACTAGTTTTAACCATTTTGACATATATTCAGCTTATACTTGTACAAGTCATACTTTCTATTTTAAGAAAGTCATCTTCAATTAGGACTCTACAACCTCTAGATGTTATATGCTACGAGAAGTCACATTTTTTAAAGATACTTTTGAAGATTGTTTTAATAATGAAAATTCGTAGGATATCAAACAAAATATCTTTTCTTGTGGTTTTTTTGTATGCTTTTACTAGTGTCTTCCACATAAATCTATGTAATTATCAATCTTCTTTTTGCATAGTTTTGCACTATTTATTTTCACTACTTTATATTCATATTTTACATTATCATGTGCTTATATCACATGATTTGTGATATTTATGTACCCTCATTATTTGACATGCTTATGAACTATCATTAACGTGCCATGATCACTATGCTTCTTATAATTACCTTCATCATGATTCTTATGATGCTTGTAATTTTATGATATTTTTCATGCTTACATGATTCCACATTTGTGATCTTTGTTATTCCTATGAATTTATGTTTAGTTTAAAAAAATGTGTGCTCGCATCTTTCATATCCTAGAGATACCTACATGATCCTTATCTTTCTCTTAAGGTCATCATTTATTTTACCTATATTATGGAACAACATTTTTATAACCATTTGGACACATTTATCTCATGTTTATGAGTACTCACATCATGTTATTTCATTGATGTTCTTACATGTTTCTTATCTAGCTCATACACCCATCCTCGTCTCACTATTTACCTCTACTAGGGGAAACCTTACTACACAAGATTCAATTATTATCTCATACTTAGGTACCAATTTATGATTATACCTAAGCTACATGCTATCACTTGCCTATATAGGGGAAATATTATTGTGTGTATTTCTTACCATCTCCTCCAATTCCCTACACACTTAAACACAACTAGTTTAAGGATAACATGTGTCATTAATGTTCCCTTATGAGTTATGTTTTGGAGTAAAAATCTTGCAATAATTCCCATGTCCAATGGATCTTTTACCACTTCATCTACATAGTTGGAGGCATATTACATTTATTTATATGGTCAAAACCCATTTTTCCTTAAGTTATATGCATAGTCATATTCTTGTCTAGATATTTAGAGCTATGTATCACTTTTTGTAACATACCACAAGGGATTCACATAGTAAACATGGGTATATCATGCGTGTTTGTGGTTTACTAAAAAATATGTGTAAAACTAGTGCTCCAAACCCCCTTTTTATCACCCCCCTCTAATACCAACCCAATTCCCTGCATACCCCATTTCCTCTATAAACCCTCTTAATCCTCCAACCACCCCCCTCCCAATATAGGCAATATATTTCCCTATTTTTAATCCCTCCAATATGAACACATGTGATAAGGCATTTCCCCATCAATGAAGCCCCCTTGTAACATACATAATATCTAGATATCTCACCCTTTTCTTTACATTCACCACTTTCAAGCAAAATTGGTTTTCAATGCAAGTTACAATTAATATTTTATATAATATGTGATAGATGCTACTTGCCACGATATTTTACTCTAGTTTATAATTTCTAAAGGAGCCCTAAAGATATAGGGAATTAAGAATGGTTTTTTGAAATTTAAATAAGATTATCTTTTATGGTCTTCTATTTTTCCCTAGTGTCATTCTTATTGATAACCTATCTAATATATTTAAATAGTTTGAGTTGTAGTTATTATGTTTGTCAAGTATGAATATATCCTTGTCAAAATTTTAGCCTGATTTTGTGTTGACATTATTTGAAATCTTCTTGTTTTTAGAGGATTTTATTTTGTTTTGCCTCAGAATTTTAAAGTTCAAGGTTTGTATGTTAGAGAGATCCAAGATGTTTCCATCTAGAAAACCTAAGTTCTTAGTTTGGATTTTATTATAAGTCTCATGCTTGATCAGGTATAAAATTGTTATATTTTGAAGTTCAATTTATTTGATAATTACTGGATTCAAAGTTAGAATGGGCTCCATTTTATTTCATAAGGGGATCTGAAGTTATTACTAATGTCAAATTTGAAGTCTAGAAAGTTGAAGTGTTCAAGATAAGGATATTTTGAGTGGTTTATATGATTAAATTTAATGGGTACCTCACATCTAAATTTTGATACAATTTTTCAAAAGCTTAAGTGTCTCATAGTTTTGTAGACCACAAATATTTATTGAATAGATTTTAAGGGAACTTTAAGTTGCACATCTTGGAGCATCCGCACCAAGATGGTGATAAAATAGTGGTCATTCACATTAAAAAATCCAACAATACAAATAATCGATGTGTGGGTTATTAAAAATTCAAACAAACCAAACACGTTACAATTTTAAAAAATAAGCCTTAACACAAGGGGTTTTAAAATTAAACCCCTGATTGTATTAAACTATGATCACATTTTTCAAATTGAAAGAATCTAGTCACCTTTTTCTAAATATAATTTTTTTAAAAAAATGAGCAACTAGCTCATTAAATTACCATGGCCATCACAAGAGAAACCAAAAAATTTCCAAAAAAAAGAAAACAAAAACCAATTTTTTTTTGCCTTCTATCAACAAGTTAACATGCCACAATGTCTTAGAGGTATGTCTTCATTTTTAATTAATGTATTTTAATTGTTTTTAATTAAAATTTAATAATTTTATTATTATTTTTCTTTTTTTTTTCAAAATTGATACCGGATGCTTTAAACCTTCAACCTAAACAAAATTTACCTCCTAAACACCATTAAGAGGACCCCAAGTTTAACCCTCAGATGGGAGACCCTCTGACTCCTCCAAGGAACCCCCATGAAACACATAAGATGAGTTATTAGGTCATTTAGCACAAAATAAAAACATTATTTCTTAGCTAATTGCTAGAATAAAGACTTCCCAACACAACCATCATACATCCCTTGCCATAACCTTGTAAATAATGGTGACACTTGTGTTTACAAAGTCACCAAATAGATAACTAATTGGGAAATTTATAGAAATTCATATCATGATTATTATGCTACTGGCTTGATATGTGATAAAGTGAAAGCCAAAGAAATAAGGAAAGCACATATATGTGCTCTTTTCACTAATCCCAAAACCAATGAACATATGTATGAACATAATTCAAAGAGTTTTCTAATACATTGGTGTGATCTTGAGTGAATCAAAACTAATTTTTGGGATAGGTAGTGGATGGTCTTCGACCAACCTCATTTTAATAATTATGAGGTGTCTTTACATTTTTTTAGAAAACTATATTGCAATTTTATCCTCATTCAAACTCCCAATTACTTTAATATGATGGAGTTTCAGGGTAGAGGTGGAGAATCTTCCCAAGATAAACCAAGATCTTAGTAGGTACAAAACCACACAAAATAAGTACCACTAGCAGTGAAACCAATTGCTCATTTCATAATCTTAGTAACCCTAAAGGATTATATGGAGGTACGGGCTCTTTAGGTAGTTGCCACATTGACTAACTCCATCATCAAGCATGTCACATAGTTATCCCAACCTCGTGGCCTAAAAGATGGTGAAATAGTTAGACCATCTACATTTCTTACACCTAGCTTAAGCCACACATGCCTTAATACTTTTTGTCTATGCTTTGGGAAAGATATTCATGTACCTACAGATGGTTCAACCTCCCAAATTTATGCACAAATTTTAATTCAAGATGTTAATGACTTAGTGGGGGCAGTGAGCATAATGCATTAAATTATGTGGCATTATTTTTTGACTTGCTAAACTAGGTGTTCTATGGGCTTAACACACAAGTATGCTGAATTTATTTTATAATGCTTAATTTTTTAAATACTTGATTTCTTTAAATGTAAACATATTTTTAAATTTAGTTTTAATTATATATATCAAACTAAAAATTGATGACAACATTATGCATTTCAAGATGTTGTGATAGAGGATAGTACATCATCAACCATTCCTATGACAACTTGTCCAGCTGGATCTTCATAGGAGGTCAAAATTGTATACCATGTCAAAATAGAATAAGACCTTGTATTAAAATAAATATTGTATAAGATATATTAACTTACTAATATATATTTATTTTTGGTTTAATAGGTGATGACAGTGGACCAAATTCTACAAGTCCATGATGCTACCCCTAGAGTCATTTCATTTGACCTATAAAGCTATACAATAACCTTTTTGCACATATGTAAACTTACAATTCTTATTAAATATGAATATCATTTAAATATGATTATTTAAATTATATTCTAGCATTATATGTTGAACTTATCTTACTCTTATAGGGTATCCCGAGTATGGCTAAGGTGGAACCTATGACAACTTCCTTGAGATCAAGTGACCAAGGAAACATACCTAAAAATAATTTTAATTCAAATGCTAGTTTAAAGTGTTGAAATGGGGCAAACAACTAAGGGGGGGTGAATCAATTGTCCCAAAACTCACACAACTTGAACTTATTCTCAAATCTAATAATTAAACATGGAAGCATAAATCAACAACACATCATGAGCACACATAACACCAAGTTTTTTTTGCGTAGAAACCCAATTAAGGGAAAAACCATGACAAAGATGAATCCACAAGATAGGTATACTCTATTAAAAATATTACAATGGGAATGAACATGCATTTAGGCACACTTCCTAGAGCTCACTGCTCAAACTGAAAAAGGATCACTACCCAGGGAAGGCTCCATGCCTGTTAAAAAAATTTGGATTACATCCAAAAATTATGAGTTGTGCGATATCATCTTCTCTATGCCTAGATTAGTTCCATTGAAGCACAAAACAATTTTCTTCTTCACTACCTTCAAAAGATGTATATTCAACACATACACATACTCTCCATGACCACACATGAATACAAATTTATACATTTATTTATACATGACATCAACCTTGGAAAGATCATCAAGGTCAGCCCAACACTCACCACCTAATTACAAAAAATATAATCATAATCAATACAACATAAAATGTGGACCAATAAATGTTGGCCAAGACATATAATGGACTAAAATATTTTTCCTCAAACATGATACACCTCTAATAATTATGCCTCAAACATCTACAACATGCTGCAAGCATCTAGTTGGTCAAGAACATGATGAACACCAATATACTAATGGAAATAATCAATTGTGAGCACAAAAACCAATGTGGACCACCAGCACAAAAGGCACATGATCTAGAAACATCCACAAGCATCATGAATTACCATAACAACATCCACACTGACACAAATTACTGGAAATATCAACATCATCATACCAAACCTTAGTAACACTAATTGTAATGATTGTCAACCTTGAAAAATCACTTGTGAACCTCCAGACCATGAGCCAATTAAATAGAGGACACACATTAATGTCCCAAACATGCTTCTCTGATCCATAGATAAATATATTACAATGCAAAGCAATGCAGATCAAAATACTATCACTTTGTCGCCACTTAACAACTAGAAAACTAATCACAACTTAGATAATCATAACTCACTCAAATATACATGTGAACCTCTAAAAATTGAACTAAATCAACTACAAACAATTCTCTACAAACTCGTATCATATGCAAACTCCAGTTTTCACTGCAACACTATCATGGACATAGAAATATGTTGACAGTAATGAAAACACATCTCTCAAACATCTCTCAAGAACATATTTTCATACTATTCCAATAGTCTCCCCCTTTGGCATTCATGGAAACATATGATATGAAAAATAATCAATGACAAATAAATCAATAGCTCCCCCTTAGACCTTGCACACTATTATTCTCCTTCTTTACATGACTCTCCCCCTTCTTTAGTTTTTCACATGACTCTCTCCCCCTTTGACATTAATGGAAAAAGAATATATTTGTGATTAAAACCATAAAAACTAATTTTCTCTGAATATATGACTCACAAAACACAATATTGACTACTCCCCCTGAGTAGTAGCCACCAATCATCAATCCAGAACAATAGATTTTTTTGTGAAATGCATTGGACTGATGTGCATACCAATACATATTAGTTTTGATTAGGGGGAAAATCACCCCTAACTTCCCTATGAGATACTCAAAAGTATCCTTAGGAAAAGGCTTCATGAAAATGTTTGTAATATATTTCTTAGTACCTGCACATAATACAATTATTCTTCCTTCTTATTTACCTTTTCTCTCAAAAAGTGAAACTTGATAGATATATGTTTATTCTTTGAATGCAACACTGTATTCTTAGAAATATTAATTGCACTTGAATTGTCATAGTAGAAGCAATAGGTTCACACCACTTTGATATCCTTCAACATCTTCTTCATCCATATCACCTAATTAAAATTAACTCCAACAACATATTTTACCTCTCCAATAGATTGAGAAATACAATTCTATTTTTTGCTCAACCATGAAACCAATCTTTTTCCTAAGAAAATGCACCACCACTATTACTCTTCTTGTCATCCACATTTCCTGCCCAATCAAAATCAGTAAATACACTCAAATTAAAATCATCATCCTTAGGATATGATACACCAAAATCAACTATCCCTTTTAAATATCTAGAAATTCTCTTGATAGCTACAACATGAGATTCCTTAGGATCTACTTGAGATCTAGCAACAATACAAAATGTGTTCATGATATCAGGTCTGGTCTGAGTCAAATAGAGAAATTCATCAATCATAGATTTGTATCTAGTCTAATTTTCCTTAAGTGAATCATCATTTTTAGTCAACTTACATCCAATCACCATAGGAGTACTAATTGGCTTTGAATCATCCATTCCAAACTTCTTCAATAACTCTTTCACATATTTGGACTGAGATATAAAAAAATTCCATTTTCTGACTATGTGATTTGCAAACTTAGAAATAATTTCATCTCTCCAATCATAGACATTTCAAATTCATTTTTTATTTCATTAGCAAACTCTCTTCTCATCCAAAGACAATATCATCAACAAAAACTTCAATAACCAAAAGGTTATCATGATCAATATTGAAGTAGAAATTACTATCAATAGTACCTTTGTTAAATCCAAGCTTCAGTAGATACTTATCTAATCTTGCATACCATGCTCTAGGAGATTTCTTCAATCCATACAAATCTTTCTTCAACCGAAAAACCATATTATTGTCATCAGACAATTAAAATCTATCTGGTTTCTCAATATACACTTCTTCCAATTCACCATTCAAGAATGTTGACTTGACATCCATTTGATAGACTTTGAAATTCTTGTAAGTAGAAAAAGAAAGAAACAGTCTTACGACTTCAATTCTTTCCACAAGAGTAAAAGTTTACTCAAAATCAATTCCTTCCATTTGTGAATATCCTTTACAAACAAGTCTTTATTTATTTCTAATAACTTTACCTTCCTCATTCAATTTGTTCTGGAAGACCCATTTGGTTATAATTACATTTTTGTCTTTAGGTCTGAGAACAAGAATCCATGTTTTATTCTTTTCAATCTACATCAATTCTCCTTCCATTGCTTTTACCCAATGTTCATCTTTACATGCTTCATTCACATCCTTATGTTTAATATTTGAACTCAAACAATACTCAACTCGTCTTCTAGTTTTAACACCTTTATTTATATCTCCTATTATCTAACTTCCAGAATGATTCAATCTCACATACCTAGGATTCGTAGGCTTTTCTTGAATTTCAAACTCTTGTGTTCTTTCTTCACCACTTGCACTAGTTTCTTCTCCTTCTTAGGTACTAGATTTTTTGGAATGATCTAAACTTGATTTTGGGTTTGAGGTTTCTTTCCTTGGTTTTTACTATCATTTTGATCATATGGATCATATCCGCATGATCTATATTGTCTATGATTTCTTTCATCAACCTTGACATTTTCACTCTCAACTATCTTCCTCAATCTACTATTAAACATTTATAGGCCTTTCTTTTGGTTGAATAACCAACAAATATTCCTTCATCACATCTAGCATCAAAATTTCCTAGATCTTCATCCTCCTTGATATAACACTTACTTCCTAAGATTCTAAAATATTTAATAGTAGGAGCAGTACCACACCATAATTCATAAGGATTCTTACTGGTATCACCTTTGATATGCACCTAGTTGAGTGTGTAAATTGTAATACTCGTGACTTCTCTCCAATAGGAATGTGGAACATTTTCTTCCAACATAATTTTCCTAGCAATTTCTATAATGGTTATGTTCTTCCTTTCCACTAATTCATTATGTTGAGTAGTCCTCGAAGTAGAAATTTGTCTTCTTATTCCATGATCTTCACAAAATGTATCGAACTCACTGGAAGTAAATTCACTACCTCTATCAAATCTCAGACACTTCATCTTCAAACCTATATTTGTCTCAACCATAGCCTTGAAAATCTTAATTTTTTCTAGAGCCTCAGACTTCTCTCTTAATAAAGTAACCCACATCGTCCTAGAATAATCATCAATCAGAAACATGAAATATATATCTCCTTGTAAACTTATAACTCTAGGAGGACCACACAAATTAGTATGCACAAGATCTAATAATCCATTTGAACAATAATTCTTACTCCTAAAAGTAGCTCTAGTTTCTTTTCTCAACTAACATTCCTTGCACATGGGGTTAGAAGGTTTCTTCAACTTAGGAAAATCTATCACAGCCTAAGTAGAACTAACCTTAAAAATATTATCAAAATTCACACGAAATATCATTTTATGCCACAACAAACTTTCATCAATCTAAGAAATCAAGCATCTCTTCTTAGCACTATTTAAATGAAAGACATTACCTTTAGTTTTTGTACCTAATGTCATTTCAATTATGGAGCATCCCAATATTCTACATTTCCCATTATAACTTAAATTTTAGATCATATTCCTTTTTAACCAGCTATCCAACACTCAAAAGATTGTGCTTTAGACATTCAACATACAAGACATCATCGGTTTTGTTCTTACCATCAAGAGTAATGGATCCTCTGCCATAGATTAAATAGGGTGTATCATCATCAAACCTCACAACACCACCATCATACTTTTATAAACTCACAAAATTACTCTTATCACATTTCATATGATGAAAACATCCATTTTCTATTACCCATTTATATCTTTCTTCAACTTGTGTGGCCAAAGATCTTTCCTCATTCATCCAACTAGTAGAGTCAGTAGGTATTGAATCATCTTCTTTGATATAAATGAATACCCTTTCACTGTCACTTGAACCTCCTTTATCAGATGCATCATTTATCACACCTTCATTAGTAGCATAATAATGTCTCTTCTAATATCTAGGTTTCTTAGGTTTAGCCTTGGGAACTCTTTACAGACATCTTGAAGAAAAATGACCTATCTTATTGCAAGAAAAACCTTTAAGAGGCGATTTTATTTCATCCTTACCAGCACCTTTAGGATATCTTTTGGAAATAATGGCTTCAATATCCTCAAGCTCTCTCTCTCTTCATCTTCAATCTCCTTTATCTCCTTCTCATATTTGGATATCCTCCTTGAATAACTTTCTTCAGGATCACATCTCTACTTGTCCTTTCTAGAAATAGTAGCCTTGAATGGAGATTCTATCTTAGGAAGTAAATCACGTAACTCACTCATCTCAAAAGTTGTAAGCTTACCAATATATATGTCTCTGGTTATATTTGTCACAATTTTAATCTCCTCAATAGTAGAAATTTTATTCTTTTAGGATGAAGATAAAGAACTGAGAACTTTAGCAACAATCTTTGATTCATCTAACTGTCTACCAGAACACTTGATATTGCACACAAGTTCATTCACCTTCTGCATGAAATAAGTAATTTCCTCATCTTCACTCATCCTCAACATTTCATATTTTCCTTTTAGACTCTACAACTTTGCAACATAATTATCTCATTCATACAAAGTTTCCAATTTCTTCCAGATCTCGTGAGAAGTCTTTAATTCCATAAAATTTGTCATCTCAATATCAGTCAAAGCACTTAACAATGCTTCCTTATCTCTAATATTGTATTTATCCTTCTTGGTCTCATCTGGAGTTGTAGGATTTGTAGGAGTATATTACATGTTAGTAATTGCCCAAAAGGCTTCACTAATGCATCTCAAATGACACTCCATTTGACTCTTCCAAAGAGAGTAGTTTGTACCATCAAATATCATAATGTCCTTCTTATTAGTTTCCTTATCAGATCACCTTAAGAAGTTAAACTTCATTGGAGTAACTTGGCTATGATATCAATTGTCGAAATAGGGAAGAGAACTGAGGGGGAGGGTGAATCAATTTTCCCAAAACTCACACAACTTGAACTTATTCTTAGATTTGATGATTAAACATGGAAGAATAAATCAACAACACATCATGCACACACATAACACCAATATTTTTTGCATAAAAACTTGATTAAGGGAAAACCCACGGTGGGGATGAACCAGCAAGATAGGTATTGTTGTGGTTCCAAAACACATGCCCTAGTTTGGCCTCTTGGCCAAGGACCCCCACCCCCCCCCCCCCCCACTTCTTTTTTTCTTGTTTTGTTTTTCTTTGGTCTTTAGGTCTTCTTGTTTTATCCCCTGCTTTGGATTTTTTAGGAAAAAACCCTTGTTTGAAGAAAGTTTCAAGTCCATTTTTTAATTTCAGCATTTCATAATTCTTTAGAGCCCTAGACATCTAAAACTTTGAGATGTCAAAACCCCGTGTATCAAAGAGATAAGAAGAAAGTCATTTTTAGACTTTCGGTGTCTATAAATATGAGGATGCATGACTCATGGGCTTCACACTTTCAAAGTCTAAAAGTGTGAAACCCAATGATGAAATCACTCATCCTAAGTGTTTATAAAAGTGATCAAGGGTTTTCTTTTCTTCATTCTGTGACTTCTTTTTTTTGAGCTTTTGATCAGTGCTTTTGCAGTGAAATTTTTCTAGGCTTGTAGAAACACTTATTCTCATTGTTTTCTCCTCCATGTTGGCTAAGATTCAATGCTCACCACACCACTCTCATTTTCATCGAGGAGGTCTTATCAGCACCTTTTTCAAGTTGGGCTTTATTTTTCTTTCCTTCTATCTTTTTTTTTTCTTCTTATTTTTGGGCTATAGGGTTTTTCTTAGGGTTTGATTTAGTTTTGTTTGTTTTTAGTATTGTAGGCATCATCGTAATTAGGGTCTTTCTTTGTTTCAATCATTTTTAAGTTAGGGTTTTGGTTTTTCTAGTTTCATTTGTCTCATTCCCTAAAATTTTGGGCCCCAAAAGGTCTAAAGGACCAATCAAGCAACCACAACACTAAAGTTTCCCAAGACAAAGTCCCTTTCATATTTTCAAAGTTTCAACCTCTGAATAATTGCAACTTCTCTAAAGCTTCACACCACCGACAAGTTTCCCAACACCCAAGTCATCTTCATATTTTTAGCCTTTCTCCCTCAATTGACTTTTGACATCTCTGAAGCTCTACAGCACCAGAGATAGAAAGGCCATCACTCTTTCTCTTTTGTAGCCTTTCGGCCTCTGAATAACCCAATCCATCTCTGAAACTCCGAATTCACTTCTCTATCTTCCAACTACCTTTTTCCATTTTTCATTTTAGGTCTCTGGCATTTCTTCACATCATTCGCATACCAGAACTTTGAAATCATGTAGTTCAATCCTCTTTTCACCCTTTTCGATTTTTAGAGGCTGATGATTTCTTCGGTGTTCACACCTCTGAAACTTTGAAAAAATAGAGTTAAACTTATTTTTTTGGTTTCAACTTCTAGGTTTGATTCTCTGGGATCTCTAAGACATTCTTGCTTGGTTTTTAGTTGTTTTCAGTGTTTGCTGATTTGTTGCATGTTTTCTTATAGAATGACAAAAAAGGCAGTTGTACCAGCCATGAAGTTATTATTTAAATGATACCATGCTCCTTCTAAGGTTGGAAACCTTCATAATGAAACCACATATATCGACATAGGAAATGTGGACTGGAATGAATTTATCAATAGGTGTGCCAACCTAAATGGAAGATCGACTGATTGAACTTCTCTGGTATTTTCTAGCTTGGTCAATGCTACAACACATCTAGTTTCAATCTTATCTTTATGTTTGATTGTAACCCTCATGAAATACTATTTTTCTAATGAGAGGGTAGTAAAGAATAATATAGGAGATGGTGTCCTCAACCTCAGGTCAGAAAACATTAAGGATGTCTTTAACTTACCCAAAGGGGTCAATAAATTCTATGAATTCTCCATTGATAAGAGTTTGAATTGGTTTAATAGTAATACTTAGCTTGCTTATGATATTGTTAACAAGGAGTACCTAATGCACCCCCTACCAAAGAACAAGCTAGAAAAGATAGACATGAGAAGGGGGTATTTGAAAGATGACATCTAGGCTACAGTAACCATGATGAGCAAGTTAAATGGGCTTCCCTAATCTATCCAACTTGAACTTTGGATGATTTTGTTTATTGAAAGGATAAAGGGGAGAAGTGCTAGGTTTGATTAGGCCACCATTTTAAGTGATAACCTAGTTGAGAAGATGATTGTAGTAAAGAACAATCCCCAATTCAAAATGACTTCATACATTGTCTATCTACTTTCTACCAAGGTAGAATACCTTGGTTTAGTGAAAAGGGGAGTTATGGGCCAACCTAATGCATGGTCATTCACTATATGTTTGCAGCTCATGAGAAAAGAGAAATTGAATGAAGATAGCATGGAGTAGAGGATTTTTAATGATGCTTTTGTCTTTGTAATCATTCATTCAATTGAGGGAGATTATGAGAAAAGACTCTTAGAGGAGGTTGTTGCTAAAGTTAGGGAAATAGGAGCCTATTATATCTAATTTAAGACTTTCATGTACATCAGACTGGTAGGATGCATTCTTACACCAAATGATCTTCCCATATCCCATCTGACAAAATAATTCTATTAGAGATGGCTAGGAAACTTTCTGACACATATGATCATATCAAGCACAAGAAGAAACACTACTGGGACTTTCCCATTTCCATTGGCCCTCACTCTCTTCAAGACATGAAAGTGTGCAAGTCTCTAGCCTTCAAATGGGATGAATGCCCCTTGAAACCATTCAATTTAATCAAAACTAGGTTTGACTCTATAAGCACTTACAGTCGCATCATGGGAAGGCATTACATTCACGAGCCTCATATTGAAGATCAGTGGATGAACTACACAAATGACTATGAAGTTAGGATCTGGGACTATTGTCGAATGTCTCTTGAGCTTGCACAAGATTCCCTACTCCTTCGCATTCTATATAAAGTATGGGATGTGGATATTGAAGATGTTTTAGAACCTCGTACAATTAGGATAAGATAGACATAAGGGCCATACTGAATGCAGAGGTAGATAAGGAAGAAAATGATGATATAGATTTCAAAGCCAAAAATATAGTGAAAACTACTAAGGATTGGGTTAGACAATCATTCAAAATGGATCATGTTCCAATGAAGAAGCAACATGACCCACCTTCTAGAGGAGAGAAGAGGAAGGGAGAGAAAGTAATTATGCCCCAATTCAAAGGTGTAGCTTCTCAAAATCCAAAGACTTCTTATAAACATGATCAGCTAGCAGTTTATGGCTCAAACCCAAAGGAAAAACTAGGTAAGACAAGAATGACAAGTGGTATTTCTCCACCTGTTGCTAAGTCCTACGATACCCAAGGAAAAATATTTACCTCCAGAAGGTCCCCAATAATAAAATTCACAGGTCCTAGAGTTGCACAGGTAGAGAGGGGGAAGGTGTACAAGAGAAAGAGATCATCTACATCCCCTCAATTGGAAATTGTACAAGAGGAAGAGAAGGAGGAAGAAGAAGAAGATCATGTGCCCTTGGTAAGGAAAATATGGTTAAGAACAATATCCACTAAAATAATATTTCAAGAATAGAACGTTCTGATTAGTGTAGGCACAAGTGCACAAGATGAGAAAATGAATCCCCAATATTCCCTTGGTCCAAATGAGTTTTATGTTTTTGATTTTGAGGACATCCATAAATTCAAGGATCAAATGGAAGAACAACCACTACCAACTACGGAGGAAAATATTTAAGAATAGGTGTCATTCACTTTTCCTCCTCCTCTGCCCCAATTCACTACCCCCACTACTAAACAAATAATGGGAGAACTAGCTACTGAAAAAGATTCAGATCCACAAATGTCTCCACCCATACGAGAATTGATAAAAGTTGAAGAGGGAACCAGACATACGGATTGAGGAATCTAAACAAGAAGATTTTCCACAAGAAGCCCTAGTTGATAAAGAGAGTGAAGTTGATACCATAATAGAAAAATTTGAGTCTCAACTTCCTACACCAACTCTTCCACTAGCTTTACATCCTACTCCTCCACCTTTAGTTCAATTTCCTACTCCTCTACTTTTTGCTCCCATATTTTCTTCTAATCCAATCCTTGAGGATGTGGAAGAGCAAGAAGCTCTTGAATAATCAGAAAGGGAAGAGAGTACTCCTCCTCATGAGGATGTCCCTGAGGAGCCCATTAATAAAGAACAACATAAGGAAACAGAAGAGGAAGATCCAAAGGGAGAAGAAAATTTAGAAGAAAGAGAAGCTTTGGAGAGAGATGAAGGGGAAGAGGTGGAAGCTCTATTAGAAAAGGAAATTACCTCTATTTTGGTTCCAAACACTGTATTCACAAAGCCCACCTAGTTCACCAAGGAGATACAACCAATGAGAAGGGTATATATTGAGGAAGAAGACATCGACATGGTTTTTTTAGGTTAGACTTTCCATAGAGGAGAATCTAGTGCCCCAGAAAGGACAATTTCTTATGTCACTCAGGACCAGAGAGGTTGGTTGAAGGTGCATTTCATTTTACCAATGATTAATGCTAGCTTTGTAGAAATAACTCTCAAAGACTATACTTTTGATGAGGTTGATTTAGGTGAACCTACAAGGGAGGGGAGTAAAATGTTGGGTACACTTGGTTTAAAGCATTCCTTAGGTTTCATGGATAAATATGAGGAGAAAATAAAGGCATTAACAAAGTAAAATGAAGCCTTGAAGAGATTTATTGTGAACACAATGGGTCCCATTGACTTAGATAACTCATAACCCTCATTACATGCTATTCTATACAAGAGATATGTCCCATAATTGCCAGTAGATATACCACATTCTTTCATTCATGCATGTTCAGATTGGATGGAAGATTTTGAAGAGTTCAGGAAGGCTACTATCTGAGCAATTTAGAGGTTGTTTAGATTTATTCTTCAAGAAGTCACCAAATTGGTGGACATGCTAGGTGATGAGGAAGGATTGAATGTACAAATTGAGAAGTGGAAAATGAATGTTAGGGACCTAAAAATAATAAAGAAGTAGCGCTACCAAGTTTTGGTTAAGATATATGAAGGGCTAGAGCTTGACAATTTTGAGACCTGGATCAAAGACAGGTCAAATGATAAAAGTTTATCAAAAATGTCTAAATAAAGTGAGTAAGAAACAAGAGGAAGTAATAATCTGGATCAAAGAAATATGGGAATTCTTTGAAGTCATTGACCTTGATTTATATGAAGATGAAGATAATCACATAATTTTCCCCATAAAGAGCATTATACAACAATTCATGGGAATTCTAGCTATATAAATACAAAGGAAGGCCTCCAATAGCTTTTCTATCAAAAGGAGGATATGAAAAGAATGATGAGACATGAGGATATTAAATCATTTTCTACATAATTGAGCACCTTTAGGGAGAAGAAACAACAACACCTTGATGATATTCAAGTGGCGGACTTCAAAGAAGTGCAGGAGATAGTGGAGAGACTCTGCAAGGAACATCCAGAAGTCCTTTCAAAAGACTAAATGTTTAGTTTTAGCTTAGTCAAATTTTTTAGTAAGGAAATTTTCATATTTAACCATTTTTCTAGTTCATCTTTTTGGCCTTTCGGACTCTAAAAGTCCAAAAACTCTAGGATTCTGAATAGGGGTAAAATGGCATCACACCTATTCAAATGTTGTATGTGTGTAAATGTATGGGGGAAATATGAGATCCACTCCTAAATCCAAATTCCCAAAGGAGAGATCCAATTTGATCAACCAAAAGGCTAATGCACAATCGAATCAATCTATGAAGAATATGAAAGAGAGAGAAACCCTATATTTCCCTATGGTAGAATTGAAGTGTTTAGAATTTGAAATAATTGAAATGCAAGTACTAACCTCAAATTAGGGTAGATCTAGAAAATGTCAATTTCTGATGTCTATGTGTACTTTTAGGTAATTTTGTAGCTTGTTGTGCACTGGAAATGTCGAGACGGAGAAAACCCAAAAATCTTTTTCCAAGATGAGCTCAGGTTGACTTTGACCCTCATAAAAGGACAAAGGCTAGATTCTTTATCTAAAGGTTGATTCTAACTTTGTTCGTAGATCTTAGAAGTTCACCAAAAAGGGTATCCAAATTCTCTCTCAGGTCAGAAATCCCACACCAGTACCTGCAAGAAAATGGGGGTTTTGTTTGTATGGGGGGTTTGCCTTGGTCAAACCCCAGTTTAAGAATTAACCTTGAAATTGAATTGAAATTGTAATGTGCATAAACAAAGTAATTGAAACAAATCACCTTGCTTATGTTGAAGTCCTTGTAGAGGATTCGAATCCTCAAATCCACAAGTAGGAATGCTTCAATGGATGTAGGATGTCTTAAGTCAATGGCATTTGATATTCAACACCAATCTTGAATTGATCTTTGCATATGAGGAGGCTTGGATGAATGTAGAAGGATGGATCTTCAAGGGGGCTCCAAAGAGATTGAATCCTTCAATGGCTAACAATGGATCTCCTTGATAGATGAATGCTTGAACACTTGAATGCTTGAAGGCTTGCTTGAATGCTTTAATTCTTGCTTGCACTTGAGAGCTTGATGAGATTGTAATTACTTGAGATGAGAAATGAATAATGGATGAGAAAATGAGAGAGGAAGGCCTCCTTTTATAGTGAACTAGGGCACAATTCTCTAGAGGGGCCACCTTGGAGAATTAAATCCCAATTAGGTCCTAACCTTTATAAAATATACCTATATTAAATACAATTAGAGGATTTACCATTCTGAAACCCGAAATGGCCAACCTGGAGGCAGGAAAACAAATATCCCCAAAACCTGACACCCAAAAATTCAAGAATTTGGAATTTTGAAAGAGGGGGGAAAAATCAAGTTTGGGACTGACCTAGTCAAGTTTGAGCTCAATCTTGACCTATTCAAGATCAACCTTGAATTTGATCCTAGGCCCAGATCCAATTAGAATTAGGAAAGGAGGTCTCGGGATGCCCAGAGACGTAGAAATGATACCAAAATGGGATAGAATGCCAGGGATAGGCATAAAATCCTATGATGACTATGATGAAGGCCAAGAGGACCTATTTCTAAGTCCTACCTAGAAAATAGAGCCAAGGAAGAGGGAAATTAAGGAGAATCCTAGAGATCCTAACCCTAATTTCACCTATAACGAAGCAGAAAAGAAGTGGAAAGCGGGGAGAAAGGAAAATACATGCAAAGACCCAATCAAGGTGCTTAACATGACCCTAGACCACTTACTCAGAGGGCTAAATTATCTTATCATGGAAGTGCTTTCATTTTAAGATAATACATTAAGCCCCCACTTTAGCAAGAGTATGGACTCAATGCAAACTCTTGGTAAAGGAGATCAGAATGAAAAGATAATCTTATCATATTCCAAGGGACAAAGGGAAACCTTAAGCCCCTGGGGACTCAAGTCTTCAACGACTCCTAGATCACAATAAGAGAGACATCTCTAGAGAGAGAAAGAAGGTGTGATTACCTCACCCAATGAGAACCTATGTCCCATTGTGAACCACACAAGAAAATGGTGTAACTGCGAAGATGGAATTGAACTGCCTAGTGAGTGTGGCTACTCACTAGTCAACCCATCAAGGATTCATCCTTAGAAATATTCTATTCCATAAGAATAAAAACAATAAAGAGATCCAGTCTTAAGGACACCTCTGACCTTAAGGGATCAAAATATATGTGTATTTGAAATTGGAGGGATCCAGAGATCCTAAAATATAAATCCATGCTTTGAGGATTAGTTACTAATCCAAAAACAAAGAAAAGTATCTTGAAAAATATGTGTGTATCAACAAGTGTGTGTGTGCAATAGATGATCAAAGCGTATGCCCCCATGTTAAAGTCATTGCTGACACTTTAACATGAGAAATGGCTTTAATGAAAACATAAAAATCTCCACTGATTACGTTTCCACGTCGAGATGCCCCCAGACAAAGACAAATCAAGGGAAATATCACAGAAACATATAGAGAACATAGAAGGGATCTACCTACCATGGGGTCAGTATGATCATAAGATAATATACATATGATATTATTGCAAATGAATTGACATCATTCCCCAAAGAAATGAGAACTACAATCACAAAGGAGGAAAGATCACGTAAGATATACGAAGGAGAATCTTTTCGAACAATGACATGGAGACCAAAAAGAATTAGTGCTACCATATCTTGAATCCAAGAAAATGACACAAGGAAACATTTATGAAAAATAGCACAATTACAACATAACATTAAATAATGCATAGAAGAATAGAGATACATATAGAAGAATTTGAACAACATTTTTGATTCCTTCATCACCTTGCACCAACTGAGTAACAAGGATCGTATAAAAGAATCTAACAACATTTAGCAAATGCATCATAGGAGAAGCACAATACAGTAGGAAAACACACAACAAAGCTACCACAAAGGACAAGCTAATCAAGCGTGCCACCTACTTTCCCCATCTCATTGTAAATCATTTAGGGAAGGTGGGTAACTCACAAGAGGGACTATATCCAACATAGTAGGAATGATAGCTAGTTCCAAACAAGGATCCTCTTGAGAATCACAATGTTTGACACTAGGTGTAAGAGTTAATTGTGATGAAAGCATATTAGGTAAATCAATGTCAATGTCAATAGTCTCATATTCATCATTAACATAATCAGTATCATCAAGAGTATCTTCCTCATCCAAATTAATCAAAATAGGATCTAAGATATGAATAGAATCATCATAATCATGCATGTGAACATCATTATTAATAACAACCTCTTCTAACACATTATGCATAGGTTTATCCAAGGAAGGTAGAGATCCTTGAAGAATATAATTATGAACTTTAGCCTGAGCATGACGCTTTTTACTTCATTCATTAGTAGATCAATTACATTTTGATTTATTTGAAATAGGTTGAGAACTAGGAGGAACAATCACATGATCCTTCACAAGTCCTTTAGGAAGATCAGTAGGATTATTAACAATAGGAGAAACAATCACAGGATCTTTGATAGGTTTGATAGAAGGAACTTCATTAACAGAACTAGAAGTCATAGTTAAAGGAGGTATAGAAGGTGTAGGAAAAAGGCCATGATTAAGATCCATAGGAGGTATGCTTAATTAAATAATCTTACAATGTTTATAGGCTTGATATGATCGAAAAAGATTATCAGGTCGAGGAGGACATGAATTAGGTAATGAAGGCCAAAAGAAATCAAGAGTAGCACAATCTCTAGGCCTAGAAGGTTGATATAAAATATGATTAATCATATTTATTTCATCATCATGAATGAACTTAAGACACTTATGGATAGGTGAAGCAACAACATGCATGGTAGTCAACCAAGGAGAACCTAGCTTAACTTGAAATTGATCAAAAGTAGGAACCACAACAAAGGTAGTGTTCACAATTTTTCCACAAAGTTCAACCGATAAAGTAATAGAACCAAATGATGGATAAAGAAAACCATTACAAGTTTGAATCCACACATCCGATGTATCATAAGAATCATGTTGTAAGATTTTCATAAAAAGATTTTCTTCAGTAATAACATTAACTAAGGATGTAGGATCAACAAGACAACCACAAGTAGGTATCTGAGAAATCCTAGCAGCAATGTAAACGGGACCATCAAGAGCCTTAATAGTCTCAAAGTCATCAAAGTTAATCAAAAGTTCCCAAGGTCTTTTATTCTTAGGTTGTTGTCGAGGTTTAGGTTGAGTTTTTAGTTTAGGTTTAGGTTTTGGTCGAGGTTGAGATTGAACTTGAGGTTGAATCTAAGGTTGAGGTTGAGGTTGATGTTGAGGTTGAGGTGGAGATACAGATTGAACAACATGCTCCACTTGATTAACAACATGATTAAGATAATCCATCTTTGAATCATACACAATTTCCATAGCAGATGGTTGAGCAATTGTATTAGTATCATGCATAGGTAAAGGGTTCGTATAGATTTGAAGGTTTTGATTAGGAAAAGAGATAGATTTTTTCCCACTACCATCAAGATTACCAGTAGATAAGGCATTAGAGTCAATTAAGTCTTGAACCTTATATTTTAAAGAATAACATTTCTCAGTATCATGACCATTCTGACGATGATATTGACAAAAGGCATTTTGATCAAAAGATTTAGAAGCAATTGTAACAAGTAAAAGAGGATGAATAGGAGGTAAAGTAATCATATTAGTAGCTAACAACCTATTCATAATAGCATGTAGAGATTTAGAAAGAGGAGTAAATGTATGATTTAATCGAAAAGCAGTGGATGTAGAAGTGGCATTGTGAGATGCAACAACAACTTGATCAGCAACTGCATTCATTTGTTTGTTTATCTTGACATAGTTGTTGAATTTTTTAAATTTATTTGGATTAGGAGCAGCATCACTCTTATCAACTAGGACAGGAGCCACTGGAGTTGTGCTCTCAAATTGACTCACTTGTAATTGATAATGATGAAGAGCTACACAAAGTTGTTGAAAAGAGGTAAATTTAGTAAGCAAAATCTTATCTCTAATATCCTTTTGCAAATTTGAAATAAACATACATTGAATATCCATATCAGGAATAGGATAGGAAATCTGAGCATACAAATGCTTAAATCTACCAATAAATTCAGTTATTTTTTCTTTAGCACTTTGTTTACAATGCATTAAATTAGTCAAAGACACTTGTGGGCCAATGTTGTTTTGAAATTGTTGAATAAAGGCATTAGCAAGTTGTGGAAAGGAATCAATGGAATAAGGAGGCAAGGAACAATACCATTGTAAGGCCTTGTCATAGAAGGTTCTAGAAAATAATTTGGCTAAAATCCTATGGTCATGAGCATAATCACTATAAAGGATTTGGAATGTTTTAACATGATGAATAGGATCTTCTTTTCCATTATAATTCTCAAGAGGAGGCATCTCACCTTGCTGAGGAATAGGAGTATGAATAATGTCTTGGGACAAGGGACTTCCCATGTCACATGTAGGAATACTAAACTTGTTTTGAGTTAAGGAAGCAAGTTGTTTTTGTAAGGATGACATAGTTTGAGCCAAGCTGATGATTGTTGAATCATTAGAGAAAATAGGAGGAGTAGCAATATTAGACACACTAGGTAAAGTGTAAGAAGCTACAGGAATAGGAGACACAAGTGGAGGAACACTAGGAACTATAGTTGAAAGTAGATTAGAATAAGTAAAAGGAACATTATGATATGAAGGTTGTGATGTAGGAAGGGACACAGGAGGAACACTCATAGGAACATAGGGAACCGTTACAGTCACCAAAGAAGGAGTATAGGTAGGAATACTTGGTAAAGGATTAGGAGGTTCAACACTAGTGATAGGAGGAATCAACCCTAAATCTTGAGCTTCTTGAACTAAAGGTTTAAAATTTGAATGCACAAGGTGAGTAATACCACGCAAGAGGTTAACACCTTGATCACTCTCATGGAGAACTTTCTTAAGATCCGCTATAGCTTGAATAGAATCTTGATTATGGTTCTCTTGAATAAGCTAATTACCCATTTTATCAAGTTCAGTGGAAATTTTTTGGACTTGTTCAGGAGGAACTCTTAAAGTGTCCTCCTCATCATGAGATGAGTGAGAAGATTTTTGCTCCATAGTAGGATTGGAATCATGAAGAATCAAATTATCATCTAGGATCCTAAGGAAAGGAGAGGAAGATTCAGGATCAAAGGCACCCATGATTCTATGACTTCTTCTAACCAGAATGTTATAAGTAGGACTAGTGCTATTAAATGTCATAAACCAATGTAATGCAAATGAACTAAACTAAGAACACATAAAGCATGAATACTTTTGTAATTTTGAAATCTAATTAGCATGCAAGATATAACACAAAGGAAAAATCTAATACTAACGAGATAAAATAAATTTAACACCACAAAACATAATAGGGCATCCAATTCCAAAAAAGAAAAGAGATTAAGTATGTCAAGTTCACCAAAATGAATAGTGAAGGTGAACACACACAATAAGACAAAGGGAAATCTAACACCAAAATGAAAGAGAGTAAGTACGTCGGGTTCACAAAAATGAATAGGGGTAAAATGGCATCACACCTATTCAAATGTTGAATGTGTGTAAATGTATGGGGGAAATATGAGATCCACTCCTAAATCCAAATTCCCAAAGGAGAGATCCAATTTGATCAACCAAAAGGCTAATGCACAATCAAATCAATCTATGAAGAATATGAAAGAGAGAGAAACCCTATATTTCCCTATGGTAGAATTGAAGTGTTTAGAATTTGAAATAATTGAAATGCAAGTACTAACCTCAAATTAGGACAGATATGGAAAATACCAATTTTTGATGTTTGTGTGTACTTTCAGGTAATTATGCAACCTATTTTAGACTGGAAATGCCGAGATAGAGAAAACCCAAAAATCTTTTTCCAAGATGAGCTCAGGTTGACTTTGACCCTCATAAAAGGTCAAAGGCTAGATTCTTTATCTCAAGGTCGATTCTAACTTTGTTCATAGATCGCATAAGTTCACCTAAAAGGGTATCCAAATTCACTCTCAGATCTGAAATCCCACACCAGTACCTGCAAGAAAATGGGGGTTTTTTTTGTATGGTGGGTTTGCCTTGGTCAAACCCCAATTTAGGAATTAACCTTGAAATTGAATTGAAATTGTAATGTGCATAAACAAAATAATTGAAACAAATCACCTTGCTTATGTTGAAGTCCTTGTAGAGGATTCAAATCCTCAAATCCACAATTAGGAATGCTTAAATGGATGTAGGATGTCTTAAATCAATGGCATTTGATCTTCAACACCAATCTTGAATTGATCTTTGCATATGAGGAGGCTTGGATGAATGTAGAAGGATGGATCTTCAAGGGGGCTCCAAAGAGATTTAATCCTTCAATGGCTAACAATGGATCTCCTTGATAGATGAATGCTTGAACACTTGAATTCTTGAAGGCTTTTGTGAATGCTTGAATTATTGCTTTCACTTGAGAGCTTGATGAGATTGTAATTGCTTGAGATGAGATGTGAATAATGGATGAGAAAATGAGAGAGGAAGGCATCCTTTTATAGTGAACTAGGGCACAATCCTCTAAAGGGGCCACCTTGGAGAATTAAATCTTGATTAGGTCCTAACCTTTAGAAAATTTACCTATATTAAATAAAATTAGAGGATTTAACATTTTGAAACCCGAAATGGCCAACCTGGAGGCAGGAAAAAAATATCCCTGAAACCCGACACCCGAAAATCAAGGAATTTGGAATTTTGAAAGAGGGGGAAAAAATAAAGGTTGGGATTGACCTAGTCAGGTTCGAGCTCAATCATGACCTAGTCAGGATCAACCTCGAATTTGACCCTAGGCCTAGATCTAGTCAGAATCAGGACAGGAGGTCCCGGGGATGCCCGGAGACCTAGAAATGATACCAGAATGGGACAGAATGCCAGGGATAGGAATAAAATCCTATGATGACTATGATGAAGGCTAGGAGGACCTATTTCTAAGTCCTACCTAGAAAATAGAGCCAAGGAAGAGGGAAATTAAGGAGAATCCTAGAGATCGTAACCCTAATTTCACCCATAACAAAGCAGAAAAGAAGTGGAAAGTGGGGAGAAAGCCAAATATATACAAAGACCTAATCAAGGCACTTAACATGACCCCAAACCACTTACTCAGAGGGATAAATTCTCTTATCATGGAAGCTCTTCCATTTTAAGATGATACAAATTCATAAGGGTTACACTTAGTCATTTTTTCATCCTGTCTTTTCTGGATTTAGGGGAGGGGTTCGAAATTCCTGGGTTGTTTCGACAGAGAGTTTTTTCTTGAAGGGCTTGTTTTGGGTTAGATTGCCTACATATTTAGGGTCATTTTTATAACCTTGGGGATATCAATTAGTTGAATTCATGAAGGAGAGCCATGATGAAGATTCCAAGGAAGAACTCCAAGTTTTGAAGAAGACTCCAGTTCAGTGGATGGTGGAACTTCAGCTTTGATCTCTTGTTTTCTCGATGGATTTAGCTTTGTTTTCTCTCTAAAATGTAATGAAAATAGATTAAATCCATGCAGGCTTGTTTAGAGATAATTTAAGAGTAGTTTTATTTTAGTTAGCTTTATTTTAGATGTTATTTTTAATTTAATGCATAGAAAAATCTCTAGCTATGAATTTCTTGTTTTCAAAGGGTGAAGCACTTCAAAAATGCATCAAACAATGTAATTATGGTTGATATTTTTTGCGATAAAGCTATATGTGATCAATGCTTCATTTCATGGTGTGATTATTCTTCTATTTATGCAAAATTTATGGATTAGTGTTGCTAATTTATGAATTTTAGAGAGACAATTGTGTTGGTTGTGAATTATATTTGTGCTCATTTAGTTATATAGTTTATTACTATTGTATCATCTTTTTGTGATGAACTTATATCATCTTAAAATGGAAGCACTTCCATGTTAAGATCATTTATCCCTCTGAGTAAATGGTTTGGGGTCATGTTGAATACCTTGAATGGATATTTGACTTGGATCTGGCTTTCTCCCCACTTTCCACTTCTTTTTTGCTTCATTCTAGGTGAAATTAGGGTTAGGATCTTAAGGATTCTCCTGAATTTCCCTCTTCCATAGCTCTATTTTCTAGGTAGGATTTAGAAATGGATCCTCCTAGCCTTCATCTCAGTAATCATAGGATTTTATGTCTATTCCTAACATTATGTCCTATTCTAGCATCAGTTCTAGGTTTCTGGGCATCCCTAGGACCTCTTGACTTGATTATGAGTCAACTTAGGATTAGGGTCAATGTCTTAGGTCAACCCTAACTAGGGAAAGTTCTTAAGTTGACCCTAACTAGGTCAAGGTCTTAGGTCAACCCTAACTAGGTTAGGGTCAACCTTGACATTGACCCCTTTCTCCAAATTTTTAAGATCCTTAATTTTCGAGCTTCGAGCTTTCAGGAAATTTATTTTCCCACCTCCAGGTTTTCCATTTTGGGTTTTAGGATGGTAAATCCTTTAATTTTATTTAATCTAGGTATATTTTCTAAAGGTGAGGACCTAATTGGGTTTTAATTCTCCAAGGTGGCCCATCTAGAGGAGTGTGCCCTAGATCACTATAAAAGGAGGCCTTCCTCTCTCATTTTCACATCAAGTTTTCATATCTCACATCAAGTTTTGCAATCCATCTCTCAAGCTCTCAAGCAAGAAGATCAAGCATTCAATCCTTCAAGCATTCAAGCATCCAATTCATCAAGGAGATCCATTAGTAGCCATTAAAGGATTCAAGCTCTATGGAGCTCTCTTGTTGAAGATTCCTCCATTTCCATTCAAGCCTCTTCCTAGTTCAAGATCCATTCAAGATTGGTGTTGAAGATCTAAAGACAATTGATTGGAGACATCCTATATTTGATTCTACATTCATCCATTCTTGTGGATTCAAGGATTTGAATCCTCCACAAGGGTTTCAACTCAAGCAAGGTGAATTGTTCTGTTTACTTTGTTTATTCCAGCAATTTCAATTCAATTTCAAAGTTAATTCCTAAATTGGGGTTTGACTGAGGCAAACCCCCCAAACAAGCAACCAAAAACTCTCTTTTTCTTGTAGGTACAGGTGTGGAATTTTAGATCTGAGAGCAAATTTGGATACCCTTTTTAGCAAACTTCTAGGATCTGTGAATAGAATTCAAATCAGACTTCAAATAAAGAATGTGGTATTTGACTTTTTATGAGGGTCAAACCCAAGCTGAGCCATCTTAGAAAAAGATTTTTGGGTTTTTGTAGATCTCACAATTTTGGTTTAAGATACTAGGAATCAACAATTTTTGAGATCGTTTGACAGGGTTTTCAGCCGATTCTTTTTCGGAGGTAAGTACCTTTATTTCTTAATTTCAATATTAGTCATCTACATTTACTTTCCATATTAATACAATTTCATGTAAGTATAAAATATTGGCTTTGGGGTCTCTTTTGTGTGCAAGCCATTGCCCTAGGACCCCATACACTATTTTATCACTTTACATTTTGGTGAACCCGACATGCTTACCCTCCTTTGTTTCGTGGATTTAGACGCTCTATTGTGTTAGATCTTCTTTTGTATTCCCTTGTGTGTTTACCTTCACTATGCATTTTGGTGAACCCATTTTACGAATCCTCTTTCTATTATGGAATTAGATGCCCTATTGTGTGTTTGATGTCTTTTTCATGCTTATAGATCTCATTTGAATGCATTTGGATTTATCTAGATCTATTTATTATCATGTTGCATAAGTTGTTTCAAATGTGGCATGGTGTTACACCTAGAAAGAATTCATTTATTACATGTAATCTTCATCATATTTCTCTTTATGAAGAGGAGTTGAGGATTGATGTTAATTCTTCTCCTACTAGATTTCCTTCTTCCCCCTCTAGGGATCAAGCTTTAGTGAATTATGGCAACCCTACAATGTACTTTATTGGTAGGGATGATAATCCTCCTATTTGGGATGAACCTTTGGATCTGGATGTTGATTACTCTATTCCTTATGACACCATTGTGGATGATCCCTTGGATAATGACATTGATTTATGTCCTCCTTTCAAAGAAGCTTTGATACAAGAGGGTGATTCATTACATGATGATAACTATTTCTCTCCTTATGCAGATATTTTAGTGAAAGAAGATGATATTATAGATTCTTTACCTCCATTTGAGATTCCTTCTAGTGATGAGGCATTAGTGGAGAATGATATGAATTCCCTTAATGCTCTCCCTTTTAGTGATGATCCTATGGAGAATCAAGATCTTACCTCTTCTCCTCCTAGGATGTCCTCTTTTCTTCCTTCTTATGAATCTATATGTAGTGTTGAGACAACTAAAATGGTTTATCCTAAACCCTTGTTGACTGTCAAAGGTTGTCCCCACATTACTATTAAAGGTAAACCTCTTGATTCTTTCAATGATCAAGATTTGATAGCTCACACATATCATACAAGGAATAATCCTCAACCTAATCTGGTGGTTTCTACTTCTTTACCACCTTCTCAACCTATTCTTCCTCCTCCACCCCGTCTTCCTAGCAAGGAGTATAATTTGATTACTCAATTGCAAAATACTCCTGCCAATATTTCTTTATGGGAGCTTCTTCAAACTTCACCTACCTACTATGAAGCCTTGCAAAAAGCTCTAGCAACTCTTCCCACTCCACCTCCTAATCAAGAGAACATTAATAACTTCTTACAATGCATGCATGCTACCCTGGGTCCTCCTAATATTGTATTTACTCAAAAGGATTTACCCTCTAAAGAAGTTCAAAATTAGTATGATGCTCTTATGGTTGTTGTTTCTATCAATAAAAGTATCATTCATAGGACCTTGATTGATAATGGATCCCGGCTTAATGTTTGTAGCATGGACATGCTCAAAGAAATTAATGTCGATCTTTCAACTATTCAACCTGACAATGTTGCTATTTGTGGCTTTGATAAAATTGCTAAGAACACTTTAAGCATCATTACCTTACCTATCAAAGTAGGACCGGTCATCCTGAATACACATATTCATGTAATGCCTAGACCTCTCAACTATAACCTTCTTTTGGGTAGACCTTGGTTGCATGAGATGCATGTCATTCCTTCCACCCTTCACCATAAAGTTAAGTTTATACATAACAACAGGATGTATACACTTCATGCGGATGATGTGCCTAATCCTTGTCTAAATATTCAAACCCACACTACTCCTATTCCTAATATTAATCCTTCCTCCTCTAATGCTATTCCTGGTGAAGATTAGGGAACCTTGGATTTTAATCCCTCCTTTATTGGAGAGTATAAAGTTAATGATCTTGATTTTATGAAGAAACAAAGAGAATTTGAACAATGAGTTTTTACTTCTAACACCCTTAGTAATAACTTTGTTGCTGCTTCTACCCACAATAAATTTTTCAAACCTACTAATGATGACATAGTGACTACTGAAGTTCCATTGACTTCTTCTGACATGGCTTCTCGTTATGGTCCTGGTTATCACTTCCTAGTTAAACAAGGATTTAATGGTCAAGAATATGGTAAGCATAAATAGGGAATTCAAATGCCCTTACACATTGGGGGGCATGAGGATTCTTATGGATTGGGATTTAATCCTCAACAACAAATCAATGTTAACAACATCTCAAATAAAACTTCAAAACATGATGAAACTAGGAAGGAATTTGACCAAGAATTTTTTTTGCCTAAACTCCTTCATGCCAAGATGATTACTAGACCTAAACGCAAAAAGAAATGTAGTTCATACTTGAAGACTCTTCCTTTTTTTTATATCATAGATTTCATGATCACTCTACTAATGAATGTCATGCTTTACATTATAAGATTAGGCAGCTCATTGATAGTAAGGTTATTTATATAGCATGTGGCAATGAGTTGTATTTCAATCCTATTTTCTCTAAATAATATCTATGTTCCTATTATGGAGCTCCATATTATGTAAAAAATGATAGCCTAATACTTGGGAGCTCGTTGACTTGCATATTGTGGCGAGTGATATAATAGGTCTCCTTCTATCCTTGTTCCTACACTTTGGGGGCAAGGATGTCATCTCCTTCTTTTCTATCTTTCTGGGATTCACCTCTTTCCTTGGTTAAGTAGTATCTATCTATTATGTGATATCTAATCATACATGAAAATTTTGGTTTGCATTGAGGATCTATGTCCTTGATCACAACCTCTTTTGTTGTTTGACATTGGGTATCCATGGTTGATATATTTCTCACCTTGGAAATTGAATAGTGTGCTACCCCTCACAAGGGTTACTTTTTCATTTCTTGCATGATATCTCTTTGCATTCTTCCCTTCCATGGCCTCATAGGAGCTGTGACCTTCTTGGCTTGGACTGGGTGTTGTCTATGGATATTGTCTTGATGTTGAAGAAGGCTTTATCCTTGTTCTTTTCTTTCCTTAACATGTCAAAATAGTATGTTTTTTCCATATTAAGGAGGGGGGCATATATACTTTCGGAGGTAAGTACCTTTATTTCTTAATTTCAATATTAGTCACCTACATTTAATTTCCATATTATTACAATTTCATGTAAGTATAAAATATTGGCTTTGGGGTCTCTTTTGTGTGCAAGTCATTGCCCTAGGACCCCATACACTATTTTATCACTTTACAGAACTATTGGGGAATTATTTCTTTCATGTGTAAGGATTAAGTTGTCTCATGTGTGTGTGCATTCATGGAAGCTTCACGATTTGAAGATTTTGAGAAACATTACTTTTGTTGTTTACATTTCATCGATGATCGCATCTACACATTATGATTTGTGAGAAATTCTGATTCATATTATGTGGGTTTTTCTTTAAAATTCCTTGGTGGTTTAATTCACAAGTCTAATATATCTATGGTTTATGCCTTTAGGAATTTCCTTATAAGATATTTAATTTCAATTTCTCATTACACTAACATTTTGTTATTTATTTGGAAATATGATTAATCATAGATTCATGGTAAATTTCACAATAGGAATTGTGTACTTATCTCTTATTCCAGAAAATGCAAAAAAATATTATTTGTTAAAAAAAAATTGCAGCCCCTTCAAGAATCGAACTAGAAAAGGCCTTCTCATGAACAGTTTCACATTTATCTTCAATTGAGCTATCCATATGATTGATAAATAGCCTAAAGGAACTATGGGAGTGATTTTCATCATTCTTTCAAGAGGGGAATTTGTACTCCAAATTCCTAGCCATTGTCTCCTGTAAAAATAACGCTCAATAGGTATACTCTATTAAAAGTATTACAATGGAGAATGCACATGCATTCAAGCACATTTCTTAGAGCTAACTACTCAAAATGAAAAAGGCTTACTTCCCAAGGAAGTCTCACTACCTGTACAAGAAAATTTGGCTTGCATCCATAAATTATGAATTGCATGACAGCATCTCCTATATTCCTAGATTAGTTCCATTGAAGCTTAAAGCAATTTTATTATTCACACTTCTTCTCTGCCTTTAGAAGTTGTAAAAATTCAATGCATACACATACTCTCCATGACCACACAAGAATAAAAATTTATACATGACATCAACCTTGGAAAGATCATCAAGGTCAGCCCAACACTCAAAAAAGTGGCACTAGAAGGAGGATCCTCAAAAGAGAGGCCTAAAGACATCGGATAGTTCTCTCCAGAAAGTTTTGAATGAGTCCTTAGATCATCATTAAACAAAGTATAATTCCTTGAGCTTAATCATTTTCAAAAATATTTCAATAACAAAGGAAAGCCAAAAGGGAATCTTCCTCATCAACCAGCTCTTTATCATCATCCTTTGTTGCCATCACAGTCCATTGTTGCTCCATTTATTCCAAATCCACCACCACCTCTGATGGCCTTTTTTTCCAGTGCCCAAATTTATCCTATGGACTTGCAAGGCCAACTCCATGAACTACCCAAGAATCCTGAGAATTTTTGCCCATGTTTCATCTACGGGAATCTAGGACAGCACAAGAACACATTTGTGCCTTTAAAGAAATATGCAATCGTAAGGAGATTGTATATCAAGATGTTGTTTTCCACTTGTTTCCTTACACGCTGGGAGAGTTTTCATATAATTGGTACTTGAATTTTCCATGAGGATCCATTACCAATTAGAATGAATTTGAGACAGTTCCTCAACCAATTCAAGTTATATGTTGATCCCACTACTCTCTACCATCAATTTATTTCATCAAGGAAGGAGCCCACCAAACCCACTACTATGTTTAATCATCATTTCCACAAGATGAATCAGAAACTTGAGGCTCCTTATTTCGTACCTGTTGGGGCTTCCATATAGGTATATTTATGAGTCTTAGATCCTTTGACGTCCATTTTTTTGAAAAGACTCATGCCAGTAGAGATGGATAATCTAGAAAATGTGTGCAATGAAGCTATCATCTTCATGCAAAAATTGGATCCACAATCTGGTGGAAATTATAGCACTATGCCATCATTAGGAAACACTTGCATGCCTAACCCATTTTCATCTATCAACCATGCATTGACTAATCATACTTCGTTGCTCAATCTAATTCCTACTCCATAATTTTCTGCTCCACCACCTTCCATCACGTGTCATGGGTATGATTCACATAAGGTAGTACTTTGAGATCAAAAACTGATTAATCCAATTGAGCCTGACAACCATCTAGTTTCCAAATTGGATGCGGTTAAAAAGACATTGTCCCAACTAACCACACAAGAATGAAGTTAAACCCAACTCAAAACCAAGGAAATTATCAATGGCTAGCTACTTCCCCAAATCCTTATTTGTAAAATTAGAACCGTAGTTACAACAATAACAATAACTATGGTAACAATTTGCAGGATAAAAAATTTAGACAACAAAGACCCAATATACCTTGGAACACATGACCCAATAATAGGAATATACCTATTGATAATACTAATGCTTACAACTCTTTTGATGTTAACTTTACAAGGATTGCAAGTATAGGTTAGGGAGATAATGGATATAGAAATGAGGTAGACAATTAGAAAACTCAAGACTGTGATGACCCTCTAGTAAAGTTCAATTCAATGATGTTTGATTCTTATGAACTAGAAGTAGGAGAATGTTCTAGCAATAACACATCAGAAGAGGGGCTTGTATTCCCTTTTCACAAATGAAATCAACTGAAATACTCATAAATTCATGTATTTCAAAACAAAAATTGAAATACATACAATTTGAGAAGTAGGAGGGAACCACTTACATAAGGTATTCCTCCCAAATTGCAACCAACTCCTCCAGATCTGCAAGCTAGTAAAATCCCACACCCCCTAAGGGCTTGAATTTTGTTGCCCCTTGCCACTACAAAACCCTCCCACTATGTTTTGGAATCCAGCTTTGTCCACCAAGAAATACAGTGCATTAGAAGAGCTAAAAAGAGTTAAGGCCAATAGTCGATGTATGACATGTTGCAAAGTTGCCCTACACAAATAGAAGAACTTCTAAAGTCTCTAAATCATTCTAAATAGGGAAATTCAAATTAAAATGTGAGAGATCCCACATCTAATGTCAATACAACTAAATCCATGCCAACAATGTTCAAAGACAAAGTCGAAGTGCCCCCATTTTTGCTAAGCCTTAAAAACTTTGGGAAAAAATTTCACAATTGTTTGATTGATTATGGGGCTTCATGTAATGTCATGTCATTGTCTATGTGATAAAAGCTTGGGATGAGCCCTCAACCAACCAATAGGGTAGTAATTCAACTAGATAAAATGGAAGTTAAAGTCATCGGGGTTCTAAAAGATGCTCGTATTCAATTAACAATGGACCCAAGGATACAATATTGTATAGACATATATAGTTGACATCCCAAAAACATGTGGCATGCTACTTAGAAGGGAATGGAATAGGTTCTTAAGAGGTTAGTTTTCTACTGACTTTACACAGTTGTGACTACCATGGAAGGGACTCAATAATCAAATTAAAATTGATGCAAAACCAAAGCTAAAGAATATGATCATAGACTATAATTCTCCTAGTGAGGTTTTATTCACACAAGCTGATTTAGGGGTGTACTAATTTGATAGAATCCTTATGTTTTAAATTGAGGAAAGAGATGATACCACTAGCAATCCTATGCAGGGATTAGTACAGCCTCTAATATCTAAGGAAATTCTCAAATATTTCATCAACAACATGACAAAGAACATGAAACATCTTGGGCAAGAAGCAAACCCAAATATACTAATGCCACTAGTATATTACCACCTACATCCTGAAAGTCACTCTGAGTTTGAGTGTCACAACTGCAAAGAATCCATATCCCAACTGTTGGTCCAGATGGTTCATCCTATCAAACCAATCCAAAACCCAAGATATAAAAATAGACATGAATAGTACAAATAATCTAGTGATGCCTCAGTAGGAGGTGAACATTCACCTGATTACAAAGGGTCATTGGTAGTTGTTCCATTAAAGGAAGACAATTTGGTTTCTAAGGATAAGGACCCCATACAAGAAGAATGGAGTTCTTAATATGATAGATGCTTGCTACCTTTCCAAGAATTATGGGAAGAAACTAAGGTGAAACAAAAGGGAAAGTGGAAGCCCATTGCAACAAATAGAGATTCAAATTTAGGATCAGGTTTTGAAAAGATTCATCTCTCTAAGAATGCTAGTTCATTAGATGATTCTTTGGAATATAATTCAAAATAAAAAATTCTAAAGATTCATATTAAACCTCAACTTAAACCCCAACCTCTCCGTGGTCACCAAGTTTGGAAGTTGAGATTTGATGATTCCAAATGCAAACAAGGAGTAGGAGCAAGAATTGAGTTGATTAATCCTCAAGCTAACTCTTATTATGCTTCTTATAGGCTAAATTTTTTTTGTACTAACAATGTTACAGAATACAAGGCATTAGTTCAAGGCCTTCTCATGGAACATGAGAAGAAATTCAAAGCCCTAGTAGTGGAAGGAAATTCCCAACTAATCATCAGGGAAGTCTGTAGCCAATACTCTTGTATTAACAAAAGACTGTTATCGTACCAAAATCATTTTTGGAACTTGATCAAATATCTTGAAGCATTCAATATCAAAAACATCCCCAGAAGAAAGAATGTAGCCACTTATGCATTGGTAGTATCAGTAAACTCCCTACATCCTATGGAAGGGTCAAAATTAAAGAAATTATTAGTTGAACTTGTTGTAGCTCCAGCAATTTCTGATAACATCACAAATTTTTAAGTATTTCAAGACAATCAACAGATCCTTGAGTTCATCATGAATGTTGGATTCTTTGAAAGAAAAACATTGATGAAGAAATTTAAGGAATGGAGGAACCAAATAACCTAAGAATTTTGAACTTAAAAAAAAACTCAATCCCTAAAGGAATGGTGGCATTATAAATAATTTTTGACAAGGATGACTCTTCTCGAGAAAGAAGAAAATCCCCAGTAGTAGGTGGAGATGATTGTGAGGTCCACAAATTGGGTACCAAAAATGAACCAAGAGAGGTTTGTATTAGAAAGATTGGTACACATAAAGAGAAGCAACAAATGGTTCAATTTCTTCGAGAATACAAGATGTTATAGTGTGGAGTTATGAGGATCTTAAAATTTATGACCCATCTGTTATTCTACATAAAATACCATTAAACCCAGATGCAAAACCATTCTGCCAAAGGAAAAGGTCGGTCAATCCAGTAATTGAGCCAGTGATACAACAAGAGGTACAAAAATTATTGTACGCCCAAATCATTTTTCCCATCTAACACTCAACTTGGGTCGCAAAATTAGTCCATATATGAAAGAAGAATGGAGAAGTCAGGCTATGTGTATATGTTTGTAATCTCAATAGGTCCTCTTGGAAAGACAACTATCCACTACCTTCTCTTAATGACATTTTGCAACTATTCAATGGTTCATAGATAATGTCCTTTCTTGGTGGTTATTCAAGGTACAATCAAGTTATGGTGAATAAGAAGATGGATTGAAGATGGCATTCACCACCAAATGGGAAACATTCACATACTATCGCATGTTGTTTAGGTTAATCAATGTTGGTGCTACCTTCTAATGCACAATGGATGAGGCATTTAAGGGCCTCGTAAACAAGTGTGTAGTCATATACATGGATGATCTCACTATGTTTTCAAGAAACCAGGCTGACCATATTGATGATTTGTGCAAGGTTTTAAGGAGATGTCGAAGGTATGGAATATCATTAAACCCTAAAAAAATGTGTTTTTGGGGTAGCCCAAGGTAAATTATTGGGGTACATTATATCATAAATTGGAATCTCTATTGATCCTGAAAGAATTGAAGCCATCCTCAATTTGGTCCCACCTAATAGAAGGAAGGAATTCAAGTATTTTTTCAGAAAGATAAAAAATTTCAAGAAATTCATTAGTGGGTTTGCGAAAATTGTCCTCCCATGTTGAAGAAAGATGCCAAGATTGAATGGAAACTCCAGTCAAAGAATCCTTTGAAGAGATCAAAATTTCCATCGCTACCACTCCGGTTTTTGCTAGTCCAGATTATACTTTGTCATTTAAGGTTTAATCATTTACCTCAAAAAAATCATGTGCAGGTATTCTTACACAAAGAACGAATGAAGAAGATGAAGTACCAATATCTTTCATGAGTTTACCTCTCAAAAATTTTGAACTCAAATATCCAAATTTGGATAAACAATCAGTTGCACTAGTAAAGGTTGACAAAAAAATTTGACATTACATTCTCAGAAGAAAAATTATAGCCATCATTCTTGATCCTATTGTCAAATCCCTACTAATGCAAAATGAATTAGGTGAATAGTGATGGAAGTGGATGGATATTCTACAAGAGTTTGATCTTAAAATTCAACCTATGAAGTTGGTAAGAGGCCAAGGCTTAATGAAAATGATAGTTGAGACAGAGCAAGGTTTGGTTTGTCAAGTATACATTGATCAAGGGATTATAACTGATATTTTGTATCAGGATGTAGTTTATTACCTTCTCCAAAATCGATGTCTTGAAGGAATGAATGGTTCCCAAAGAAGGGCCTTAAAAATCAAGATTAGTTCCTACATGATAAAGAGAGGGAATCTCTACAAATGCAATTATGATGGGTTGTACCCAAGGTGTCTGGAAAGGATAGAGGTCATACAAGTCCTTGTTGATTTTCATTAAAAATATGGCATGGGCCATGGGTCTTCCAAGGTCATTGCACACCAAATACTAAGATCCAAATACTACTCGCAATCTCTATTCAAGGATAGAAGCAAACACATGCGTTCTTGTCATACATGTCAAACTAGCGCTACCCATGAAAAGCATCTTGCTATACCTTTACAACCAATATATGAGGTACAACCATTTACCCAATGGAACTTATATTTTGTTGGTGTTGGTGTTTGAAAATGCTTACGCCACTTAGGGCTGCCAATATGCCTTGAGACTAATGTTAGGAGTGATTAATTCCAAGTATGAGAGCTCTGCAAGACAATTGGACCAACTATAGGGTCTTAATGTGCCCTCTTCTGCTTCTGGCTCTGCAAAACCAAGGCGGGTGCCCCTAACCTAGTATAAATTATACTTCACACACCAAAGACTGGGTTTGAATAACAGATGAAAGGATAGTAAGAAAGTACTAAATGATAACCACACATTCATTGACTCTCCATTACTATGGGGTAGACCCTCACACAACCAAATATTGAAAACTTAGGAATGGTTCTTAATTTATAAGTTTGAATCATAACAACCTCAATCAAGATATGTCAATAAAGAAATACTCATCTAAGCCAGTGCCTCATCCATTGGGCAAGGCTTCTTGGACAAACTACACACACACACCAGAATATATCTAAGATTCAAAGCCATAAACACATTTACAATCTCCTCTACTACTTACAGAATATCCTTACATAGACAAGAGATGAATCTATGTCCCATCTGGAGCATCATTTAATCTAATCCTGGATTAGAACTCAAGAATGAAGACCTATACATAAATTGTTATGCAATGAACTAGAAAGTTCAAAATTCATCTACATTGACACGAGGGAGAGATAAGAATCATGTGCCTGTATTAAGTATGAAGAATCCTCAAGTGTATACAATCAATCCAAAAGAACCATGCTTGCAAACTATAGCTTAGACCTGCAATTTTCTTTCTATTGTCAAAATATACCAAAATAGGTCATTACAATTCAGACTGGGCAGAAGACTCACAACCAGAAAAGTTTAAAAACCTAACTCCCAATAACCTCGAATGATCATAAAAATCCCTTTATACCAGGGTTACAATGCAAGCACAATGATCATTTCAAACTCAAAATTCAAATCCACCTAACCCCACCGAGGAGTTAACACAAACAAGATAGGGATCAAGCCGCAGCATGCTAGCCCAAACAGTCCATTTCAACAACCAACTAGCCTTGTACTGGTCCAAGTACCAAATTATCATCAAACCCTAAGAAATCCAGCCACATTTGACCTCTGCAACACATTTTAGGGTACTGTATCATTTACTCCCCTATGGCAAGACACTCCTCTGCAATTATCATGGCAGCCTGGACCACTCCGCAGCATTTGACAATCCATTCTACCCACTCTGGCCACTCAAAAATTGAATTTTGGGTACTTCTGTCATTGCACACCCTCTGTAGAATTTGAAGTTGAAATTAAACAGTCACTTTATGGCCTCAGCGGCAAATCGGTAGCTAACATTTAAATCTCATTCAACTTTAAGTCCTAACCGCCTGATTATTCTTACTTTGCGGGCTTTATATTTTTACCTTTTAAAAGAGTGCCCATTTACATTTAGCGAATTGGCGACAAAAGGCTTCTACCAATTTGCAAAACATTTCATGCCTTCCGCTAAAAATTTAGCGACTACGCGACCTTTGTTCGCCAAATCACAAGACAATCTGGAGAATCGCCAAATCTTTTCATGAATGAGCGAAAAGCCTAAACTTTATCAACACCGCTAAGACATCAGACCCCACCTGGGTCCGCTTGATGCCACCTGTCACCATGCTATTTGTTGTATCCACCTGGTCACTAACACAGGACCCACCCGTAACTCCGCAACTGCGACGCCAAACAGTTTTTGCATGATCGCATAGCCCAAAACTGGGCTATGCGAACATGCGACAAGCCACGAGATTGCCACCCTGTCACCTACTAGCCAATCAAGAATGCCCATGTCACTAAAAACACCATCCCCACTGATAAAATCTGAATCACCACCTCGTAGCCACTAGAACTCTGCCACCTCGAATCCGGAGGATGCCACTTCACCACCCGCCATCGGGACCATAGCACACGTGTCAACCGGTCGCATGATCACATGTCAAGAAACTCATACATGTGATCATGCGGCAACCAACCACAAGCCACCACATAACCACCAACGGGACCACCGCCAAAGAAACCCTACCTTTTAAAAGTTTTGAAGACCCGAGCCCACCATTACGCGATTGCGCGACTAAGGAAAAGTAAACCGCTAGCCAAGTCGCCAAATGTTAAGGACCTAATCACCAAGAATCAGCGACCAAGAGATAACCATGAGTCACCAGATCATGGAAAGAAAAACTTAACTGCTAGGCAGCTGAACATCACTAAGAACTGGGACCTGCGCAGACAGGTGGCAAGCAGTCGCATGATCGCATGTCAAAAAAGTCTGACATGCGGCCATGCGACAGCCAATCAGGAAGAGCTTGCAGACCTGGACCCACTTCATGCCCATACAAGAAAATCAAATGGCCATCGCAAAAGTGTGAAGGATAAACATCATGCATCTTTACCATGTGAACATACGACAACCACCGATCCTGTTCAAACTCTAACCGTGCTGGAAGCATGAAGAATCGGGTCCCACTGATGAACTGCCACCTCACCACCATAGACACGTGTCAACTAGTTACATGTTTGCATAGCCAAAAATTGGGCTATGCGATCATGTGATAGCCAACCAAAGGCCGCCACATGACTGCCAGTAGGACCACACCCTTTCCACCAACCGGCCCCATGGGCAAGAAGTAACCGGTCGCATGGTCGCATATCAAAAAAATTTGACATGCAATCATGTGACAACCAATCATTTTGAAACCCTTTGAAGACCTGGGCCCACCATCCATCGCACTTGCGCAATTAGGGAACGCCAGCAAACAGGATACTATGAGGTCGAAAACACACAGGGTTTTCGATGGAAAAGATTGAAAACACACAAGGTTTCTGATGCCAAAAGATAAGTGCACAAAAGATGGAAGGCACAAACAATGAGGGTTTTCACACAGACCGAAAACATCATGGATTTTCAAAAACATTATGGGTTTTCGACACTGTGGCAGATTCTAAAATTTGTTTCTTGCAGACCTTAAAACTTGAATCTCCCTAGGTTTTGTGATTCAGCACGTGCAATTTGGACTGGAGCAAGGTGACACATTGAAGAACACAGGGCTAAGAGCTCAAACCATGAAACACTATGGATTTTCAATGCAAGACAAAACTGTGCAACAAGGTGAGATAACTTCAAAATTTGTAGGGAAAAGGCCATTTTCTCAGGATTTTGCATTGACAGGAAAATGGACCAATAGTTGGAATGATTAATCCCCCCTCTTCAGAAAATCATGGGTATATTCTAATAGCAACAGACTACTGTATGCTTTGGACAGAGGTTCAAGTTTTAAAAATTTGCACCACTGAAGTGATAACCAGTTTTTTGGAGGAATATATCATAACATGGTTTGGCATGCATTTCTTTTTGGTATGAGATAATGCCCCTTCATTTTCATCTACTTCACTTATGCAATGGGCCTTCTAAAATCAAGTAATCATTAAGTTTTCTTCCAATCATTATCTGTAAGTTAAAGGTGTTGCAAAATCTAATAACAAAAAATTGACAATGGTAATCAAACATCTTTTAGATGACAATCCTCAGGATTGGCACACACAGTTGAACTACACCTTGTGGATAGATCGAGTTAGAATAAAAAATTCCTTAGGGAATTCCCCCTACTAGTTAGTTTATGGTTTACAACCTATTTTTTATATGAAGCTAAAGATACCAATTTTGAAATTCAAGGATCAATACATTGAAGGTGAGGATAGGGTGAAAATGAGACTCATGAACCTCCTAGATTTAGAAGAAAAAATAATGATGGCCCTGGAACATGTATCCAAGCATCAAGCTATTGTCAAATGTTGGTTTGACAAGAGAGAAACTATAAAATCATTTAGAATTTCTAAATTAGTCCTCATGTGGGACAAGGAAAAAGAGAACTCTGGCAGCCAAACCAAATTTCAATGACTATGGGTTGGCCTGTATTAGATAGAAGAAATCTTGGGAGAAAACACTTTCAGGATCAGTTCTCTAGAAGGGGAATTAGTTCCATTTCCCATCAATGGCCATTTCCTCAAACATTATTTTGGATCCTGAAGAAAAATGTTTCATCCTTGTATTATATTAGTTTAGGTCTTTTATTTTCTTTTTTCCTTTTGGTTTTGGTATTGTGTCATTTTGTTTTGACTAGGCTGCTTTCAAAAAAGTGTCCCACACCAAGTTATTTTTGATGAGAGGCAAAGGTATTTCTTACTCATTTGCCTTTTAGGAATCTATCTCAGAATAAATTGTGTACAGTGATCATAAATGGTGGTACCTTTCACTATAAATCAAGTTGATGTTCAAAGTCGATCATCCTCAACACATTACACACTTTAAACACAATACCAAAATTATTATTTTCATGGGTAAGTATCAGCTACAATTGATTGGAGCATGTGGTTATGGATGACCTCGGGTCTCAAAACCCTTCTACATCTATATCTTGACTATAAAAAGAGGAATTCAAAAGGAGGAATGCATAAAGATAATTTCAATAAAAAAAATCAAAGCTCAAATGCTTGGTTGGCACAGCCTAATCATCTCCCAGGTTTCCAAAAAGGAAAAATCCATCAGGGATGCAAGTACTAAGGTAGTATAGGATAAATGTTTCCTTATCATCTCAAAACATGTTGAAATAAATATAATTGAAGAAGTAACATATTCAGAGCATAATGGCTCAATAAAGTTACCTTATAAAGATGATGTTGAGTCTAAAAGAGCCCACCAAATATTGAAAACTTCAAAGCTTGTCAAAAGATAGAAGAGGGTGAATCTAGAAACCTCTACCAGGGCTATGGACGTCTGACTGGAAGTAGAGAAAGGTTAGATTGATTTTTAAGAATTCATTATCTATAGGTGAAGGTTAGTTTCGATTGGATTTTATCCAAGGAATATTCACCAAGGTGTTGAAGGAATGAACATAGAAATACACACACTAGAAGTGATAGTAGAGGACCTCAATTATGAGCGTTGGTGTAGAGATTATTTTTTGTGGTTCCACAACACACACCCTAGTTTGGCCTCTTGGCCAAGGGGCCCCTTCTATTTTGCTTGTTTTGTCTTTCTTTGGTCTTTAGGTCTTCTTGTTTTGTCCCCTACTTTGGATTTTTTAAGGAAAACCCTTGTTTGAAGAAATTTTCAAGTCCTTTTCAGACTTTCAATGTTTTGGAATTTTTTAGAGCTCTGGACATCCGAAACTGTGAAATGTTGAAACCCCGTGTATCAAAGAGATAAGAACAAAGTCCTTTTCAAACTTTTGGTGTTTGAAAATCTGAGGATAAATGACTCATGGGCTCCACACTTTCAGAGTCTGAAAGTATGAAACCCAATTATGATGTCACTCATCCCAAGGGTTTATAAAAGTGATCGAGGGTTTTTTCTTCATTTTGTGACTTCTTTTTTTCAATCTTTTGATAAGTGCTTTCGCAGTGATTTTTTCCCAAACTTGTAGATGCACTTGTTCTCGTTGTTTTCTCCTTTATGTTGGTTGAGATTCCATGCTCACCGCACCACTCTCTTTTTCATCGTAGAGGTCTTGTTAGCACCTTTCTCAAGTTTGGCTTTGTTTTTCTTTCCTTCCATCCTTTTTTATCTTCTTTTTGGGTTCTAGGGTTTTTCTTAGGATTTTCTTTGGTTTTTGTTTGATTTCGCTATTTTAGGCATCATTGTAGTTAGGATCTTGTTTGGTTTCAAGTATTGTTAAGTTATGGTTTTGGTTTTTCTAGTTTTGTTCATCTCAGTCCCCAAATTTTTTGGTCCCTAAAGTTTCGAAGGACCAATCAAGCAACTGCAACATTGAATTTTCCCAAGACAAAGTCCCTTTTGCATTTTTGGAATTTCAGCCTCTAAATAATTACAACTTCTCTGAAGCACTACAACACCAAAACATTTCCCAACACCCAAGTCATCTTCAAATTTTTGGCCTTTTGGCCTCCACCAACTTTTGACATCTTTGAAACTCCATAGCACCAAAGATAGAAAGGCCATCACTCTTTCTCTTTTTCGGCCTTTCAACCTCCGAATAACCCAATCTAACTCTGAAACTGTGAATTCACTTTTCTATCTTTCAACTCCCTTTAGTCCTTTCACATTTTTTATCTCCATCATTTCTTCACATCCTTCGCACACCAAAACTCCAAAATCTTATAATTTAATTCTCTTTTCACACTTTTGACTTTTTGGAGGCTAGTGATTTCTTCAGTGTTTGCACCTCTGAAACTTTGAAAAAATAGAGTTAAACTTATTTTTCTGGTTTTAACTTCTGGGTTTGATTCTTTGGGATCTCTGAGACATTCTTGCTTGGTTTTTAGTTGTTTTTAGTAAGTTTTTGTTTATTAATTGCATGTTTTCTGGTAGAATGCCAAAAAAGATAGTCATACCAACCATTAAGTTCATGTTTAAAGGATACCATGCTTCTTCTAAGGTTGGAAACTTCATAGTGAAATCATAGATACTGATACAGGAAATGTGGATTGGAATGACTTTCTCAACAAGTGTGCCAATCCAAATGGAAGATCGGTTGACTGCACTTCTCTAGCATTTTTAAGCTTGGTCAATGTTGTAGCACATCTGATGTCAATCTTATCTTCAAATCTGATTGTAACCCTCGTGCAACACTATGTTCCTAATGAGAGGGTACTAAAGAATGAAATAGGATACATTTTCCTTGACCTCAGGTCAGGAAACATTGAGGATGTATTTCACTTACCCAAAGGGGTCGATAAATTCTATGCATTCTCCATTGATAAGGGTTTGTACTGGTTTAACAATATCACTCAACTTGCTTACAAGATTGTTAACAAGGAGTACCTAATTCACCCCCTACCAAAGAAAAAGCTAGAAATGATAGACATGAGAAGGGGATATTTGAAATATTACATCTAGGCTTCAGTAACCATGATAAGCAGGTTATATGGGATTCCCCAATCTATCAACCTTGAACCTTGGATGATTTATTTGATTGAAAGGATAAAGGGGAGAAGGGCTACATTTGATTGGGCCACCATTTTAAGTGATAACTTGGATGAGTATTTGATTTTAATAAAGAACAAACCACATTTATACATGACTTCATACATTGTCTATCTACTTTCCACCAAGGTAGAATACCCTAGTTTAGTGAAAAGGGGAGCTATGGGCCAACCTAATGCATGTCCATTCACTGTATATATGTAGCTCATGAGAAAAGATAAATTGAATAAAGATAGCATGGAGTACAAGACTGTTAATGATGCTTTTGTCTTCGCAATCATCTATTCAATTGAGGGAGATTATGTGAAAAGACTCTCAAAGGAGGCTACTAGTAAAGTTAGGGAAATAGGCACCTATTATATCTAGTTTAAGACTTTCACATACATCAAAGTGGAAGGATGCACTCTTACACCAAAGAAGCTTCCTAGATACCCATCTGAAATAATAATTCTATTAGAGATGGCTAGGCAAATTTATGACGCCTATGAGCATATCAAGCACAAGAAGAAACATTGTTGGGCCTTTCCCATTTCCATCAGAATTCACTCTCTTTAAGACATGAAAGTGTGCAAGTATCTATCCTTTGAATGGGATGAATGCCCCATGCAACCATTTAATTTAATCAGAACTAGGTTTGACCCCATAGGCACTTACAGTCACATCATGGGATGACATTATGTTCATGAGCCTCATATTGAAGATCATTGGATGAACTACATAGACGACTATGAGGTCAAGATCAAGGACTACTTCTGAATGTCTCTTAAGTTGCACAATAATTCCTACTCCTTCGCATTCCACTTAAATTATGGGTTGCAGATACTGAAGATGTTTTGAATCCTTTGTACAATCAAGATAAGATACAAACAACGGCCATACTAAATGTAGATTTGGATAAGGAAGAAAATGATGATATAGATTTCAAAGCTAGACATGTAGTAAAATCTACTAAGGATTGGGTTAGATGTCCATTCAAAATGGATCTTGTGCCAATGAAGAAGCAACATCAACCACCTTCTAAAGGAGAGAAGAGGAACAAAGAGAAATTAATGGTGCCTAAGTTCAAATGGGTAGCTACTCAAAATTTGGAGAATGTTTATAGACATGATCGGCTAGAGGTTTATGGCTCAAACCCAAAGGATAAACTATCTAAGATAAGAATGACAGGAAATATTTCTCCACCTATTTTTCAATCCTCTAATACCCAAGGACAAACATCTACCTCGAGAAGGTCCCCAGCAATAAAAGTCACAAGTCCTAGAGCTACATAGATAGAGAGGGTGAAGGTGTACAATAGAAAGAGATCAAAATGTCCCCTCAACTGGAAATTGTACAAGAGGAAGAGGAGGAGGAAGAAGAATAAGATCATGTGCCCTTGGTAAGGAGAACACAGTCAGGAATAGTTTCCACTAAAATAATAGTTTAAGAAGTGAACATTCTGACTAGTGTAGGCACAAGTGCACAGGACAAGAAAATGGATCCCTAGGATTCCCTTGGTCCAGATGAGTTTTATGTTCTTGATTTTGAGGACATCCCTAGATTCAAGGATCAAATGGAAAAAAAATTGCTACCAACTAAAGAGGCAAGTATTGAAGAACAGGTGTCATTAACTTTTCCTCCTTCATTCTAATTCACTACCCCTACTACTAAACAAACAATGGAAGAACCAACTACTAAAAAAGAGATGGATCAAAAAATGCCTCTAGCCAAAGGATAATTGATAGAAGTTGAAGAGGAGCTACTCAGGGTCTCCCAGACATATGAATGGAGAAATTTGAACAAGTAGAGTTACCATAAGAAGCCCCAATTGATAAGGAGAGTGAAGTTGATACCACAATAGAAAAAATTGAGTCTCAACTTCCTACACCAACTTTACATCTTACTCATTTTCCTTTAGTTCAATTTCCTACTCCTCCACCTTCTGCTCCCATGTTTTCTTCTGATCTAATCCATGAGGATGTGGAAGACCAATAAATTTTTGAACAGTCAAAAAGGGAAGAGAGTACTCCTCCTCATGAGGACATCCCATAGGAGCCCATTACTGAAGAAAAACATAAGGAAACAGAAGAGGAAGAGTTAGAGGGAGAAGAAAATTTAGAATAAAGAGAAGTTTTGGAGAGAGAATAAGGGGAAGAAGTGGAATCTCAAGAAGAAAAGCAAATGACATATGTGTTGATTCCTCCATATGAGTCAATCACCGCATTCACCAAGCCTACTTGGTTCACCGACAAGAAGGGTATACACTGAGGAAGAAGACACTGACATGGTTGTTTTAGGTCAAACTTTCCATGGAGGAAAATCTAGCACCCTTACAAGGGTAATTTCTTATGTCACTCAAGACCATAGAGGTGGGTGGAAGGTGCAGGTCAATGTACAGATTGAGAAGTGGCAAAGGATTCTTAGAGAATTGAAAATAATAAAGAAGTAGTGCTTCCAAGTTTTGGTTAAGATATATTAAGGGTCAGAACTTGATAATTTTGAGACCTAGATCAAAGACATAGGTCGAATGATAAAATTTTATCAAAAATGTCTAAATAAAGTGAGTAAGAAACAAGAGGAAGCAATAATCTGGATCAAATAAATATGATAATTTTTTGAAGGCATTGACCTTAATTTATATGAAGATGAATACAATCACATAATGTGCCCCATAAAGAGCATTGTACAATAGTTCATGGGAATTATGGTTGGTATAAATACAAAGGAAGACCTCCAACATCTTTTTTATCAAAAAGAGGATATGCAAAGAATGATGGGAGGTGAGGAGGAGATTAAATCTTTTGTTTTCAAATTGAGCTCCTTTAGGGAGAAGCAAAAACAATGCCTTGATGATATTCAAGTGGTGGACTTTGAAGAAGTGCAGGAGATGGTAGAGAGACTCTGCAAGGCACATCAAGAAATCCTTCTGAAAGACTAAGTGTTCATTTTTAACTTAGTTAAATTTTGTAGTAAGGATATTTTGACACTTAACCATTTTTCCATTACTTAACCATTTTTCCATTTCATCTTTTTGGCCTTTCAAACTCTAAAAGGCCAAAAATTATAGGATTCATAAGGGTTACACTTAGTCATTTTTTCATCATGTCTTTTCTGGAGTTGGGGTTGGGGTTCAAAATTCTTGGGTCATTTTGACAAAGAATTTTGCTTGAAGAGCTTGTTTTGGGTTAGATTTCCCACATGTTTGGGGTCATTTTTTATAACCTTGGGGATACCAATCAGTTGAATTCATGAATGGTAGCCATGAAAAATATTCCAAGGAAGAACTCCAAGTTTTAAAGAAGGCTCCAATTTAGCGAATGGTGCAACTTTATCTTTGTCTCTTGTTTTTTTGACTGATTTAGCTTTATTTCCTCTTAAAAATGTAATGCAAATGGATTAAATCCATGAAAGCTTGTTTAGAGATAGTTTACAAGTAGTTTTGTTTTAGCTCTAGGTTTAGTTCAGATGTTATTTTCAATTTATGCCTAGAAAAAGCCTAAGATACAAATTTCTTATTTTCAAAGTGTGAAGCACTTTAAAAATGCATCAAAGAATGTAATTATGGTCGATATTTTTCTACAATAAAGCTATATGCGATTGGTGCTTCATTTCATGGTGTCATTATTCTATTATCGATGTGAAATTTATGGACTAGTGCTACTAATTTATGAATTTTAGAGAGCCAATTGTGCTTGTTGTAAATTATATCTATGATCATTTGATTATGGAGCTTATTACTATTATATCATCTTGTTGTGACGAACTATTGGGGAATTTTTTCTTTCGTGCATAAGGATAAATTTGTCTCGTGTGTGTGTGCATTTGTGGAGGCTTTGTGATTTGATGAATTTTGAGAAACATTGCTTCTTTTATTTGCATTTCATTGATGATCACATCTGCAAATTATGATTTGTGAGAAATTCTTATTCATATTATGTGGGTTTTTCTTTAAAATTCCTTGGTGGTTTAATTCATGGGTCTAATATATCAGTGGTTTATGTGCTTTAGGAATTTTCTTACAAGATATTTGATTTCAATTTCTCATTACCCTAACCCTTTGTAATTTATTTGGAAATATGATTAATCATAGATTCATGTTAAATTTCACAATAGGAATTACATAGTTATCTTAATCGAGAAAATGCAAATAAATGATTGTTTGTTAAAATTTGTTTTGCGACCTCTTCAAGAATCGAACCAACAAAGGCCTCCTCGTGAATAGTTTCATAATTATCTTCAATTGAGATATCCATATGGTTGATACCTAGCCTAAAGGAACCTTGGGATTGATTTTCATCATTCTTTCAAGAGGGGAATTTTCACTCCAAATTCCTATTTTTTTCACTCCAAATTCCTATTTGTTGTCTCATGTAAAAATGATGCTCAATGGATATACTCTATTAAAAGTATTACAATGGAGAATGCACATGCATTCGGGAACACTTCCTAGAGGTGACTACTCAAAATGAAAAAGGCTCACTTCTCAAAGAAGGCTCACCACCTGTATAAGAAAATTTGGATTACATCCATAAATTATGAACTGCATAATAGTGTATCATTTATGCCTAGATTAGTTCCATTGAAGCACAGAATAATTTTATTCTTCACACTTCTTATTTGCTTTCAAAAGATGTACAAATTCAACTCATGCACATACTCTCCACAACCACACAAGAATACAAATTTATGTATTTATTTATACATGACATCAACCTTGGAAAGATCATCAAGGTAGGCCCAACACTCACCAACTAATTACATAAAAATATAATCATACTCAATACATCATAACATGCCGACCAATAAATTTTGGCCAAGACAATAGAGACCAAAATCTTTTTCCTTAAACTGTAGACACCTAAAAATCCATTAGAAAATAAAGTATTTTTATTTTCTGAAAAACCCCTCATGACATCATCATTAATTAATTAATTAATTATTTTATTTATTTATTTATTTTTCTGCCATTAAATCCCTTTATCTTAATTAAAAATATTTAATTAAGAAATCCCTTCCAAAAATGTTTAAATCTCATTTAAACATTATTTCCCTATTTATTAATTATTTAATTAATAAATTGACCAAAAATCATTTAAATAAATAATTATTTATTTAAGTCCTAAAACCTTGGAAATCTTCTAGAAATCCTTAATCTCTTCTAGAATTTCCTAATCTCACTCTAATCCTGATTAAAAGGTGATTCCTACCTTTTTTAGTCTAAACCCTTGATGACATCATCATTTATTAATTAATTAATTATTTAATTAATTAATATATTTTTATGCCATTAAATCCCTTTATCTTAATTAAAAATATTTAATTAAGAAATCCCTTCCAAAAATATTTAAATCAAATTTAAACACCATTCCCCTGTTTATTAATTATTTAATTAATAAATTGACCAAAAAACCAAAAAATAAATTATTTATTTATTTATTCCCAAAACCTTAGAAATATCCTAAAGATCTTAAACCTCTTCTAGAATCTTCTAATCCCTCTTTAATTTTGATTAAAGGTTGATTCCATCATTTCCTAAGCCTAATCCCAACTCAAAAACATTTAAACCAAAATTAAGTGTTAATCCTTCTTATTTATTAAATTTATTTAATAAATAGAATCCTCAACCAAAAAGCCTTTTGAAATAACTAAACATTTATTTATTTCCTTAAACTTAGAAATATCCTAGGAAAACCCTAGACTCTTCTAGAACTTTCCTAATCCTTTCATAATCCCATTTAGGGGAAATTACCTACTTTTCCTAGGCTAATCCAAGTCTCCTTTGACTCCCAATCAAACCCTTCCCCTAATAAGCCTCAAAACTCACTAAGCCTTTGAGATGAATAAATATTTATTTGTTTCTTAAATCCATAATTATCGTAGAAAGTCCTAGACTCCTCTAGAAGGTCTTCATCCTCATCCAAAGCCTTGGTCCGACCAAAAGTCAATCCTTATCCTTGACTCAACCCCTAACCTTACCTCTAACCTTGACTCAACCTCCTAACCCAAGCCTTTCCCAAATCCTATAAATACTCCTCCTTCCAAGAGAAAATTATGAATTTAGCTCTCATCTTTATGCATTGTTATCATGTTAAATTCATCCTAGATCTTAAAGCTTTTGATACTAATTGTTAGATTTCATGTTTTATTAACTCATCTTAGCTTACAAATGATGGAATGAACTAGTTTCTTTCAAGATTTTCTTAGCATTTATGCATCATATCCATCATCCTTAGTATACATTAGAAGCAAGATCCTTGTGCTTAGAGAGCACATCCACATACCTCTCATTGAAGCAAATCAAATAGTGCTCTATAGCACTTGTTTTTAACAACAATCTTGAGGTGACTTGGTTTATATTTGTGTATGTTTTTAATTGATAAATGCTAGATTAGTCTAATGTTTGAATGTTTCAACCTTTCAAAATAGATAACAGGTTAAAATCATAGTCTACATAAACATGATACACCTCCAAGAATTAAGCCTCAAACATCTGCAACATGCTACAAGCATCCAGTCATCCAATAACATGAAGAACACCAACATGTCGATAGAAATAATCAATTGCAAGCACAACAACCAATGCAGACCACCAACACAAAAGGCACATGATCTAGAAACATCCACAAGTATCATGAATTACCATAGCAACATTCGCACCACTGCAAATTACTAGAATCATCATCATCGTCATACCAAACCTTAGGAACACTAATTATAATGACTGTAAACCTTGAAAAATTGCTTGCAGATCTCCAAACCATTAACCACTTGAATTAAGGACACACATTCATGTCCCAAACATGCTTCATAGATCCATAGAGAAAGATATTACAATGTGGACCAATGAATATTAGAATACTATCACTTTATCACCATTGAACAACTAAAAAACTAGTCATAGCTCAGATATCTATAGCTCACTCAAATCTCCATGCAAACCTCTGAAACTTGAACTGAATCAACTACAAACAATCCTCTACAAACTCATATCATCTGTAAACTTTGATCTTTACTATAACACTACCATAGACAAAGAAATATGTTGACAACAATGAAAACACATCTCTCAAGCACATATTTTCATATTCTTCAAACATAAGGAGCTTATATGAGTCATTGTAGCACCGTGATTTAGATGTTGATTATTTGACTACATATTAGGATTATACATGTACACCTCGATTTCTAGTCTTGCATTTTTGTCTTCTATAAATAGAAACCAATGGGGTTTACAGAATTTATGTTTGCACCATCACCGATGGCCCCTACTAGTATAACAAGAAAACCATTAGATTATCAGGTATACACTTATTTTATATTGTACATATATGTTTAGATGAAAGTAGATACATGTTTAATTTATGTTGCTTTTTCAATAATATATGTTTAGATTAATGATGTTGCACTTTGATAAAAAAAAATTTATAATTATTATTGGTATTCCATCTAATTATAAGTGTTAAATTTGGTTACCTTGGGAAACTTCACAAAATTTTATGATCATTTTTACATTGTTGTTAGTAATAAAATTTAGATTCAATTTCATGTGCTACCTCCTTTTCTCCTTGACATATTTGAACATGTAAACACATCATCATTAGGCTTATGTATATGCAATAACTATGGTTAATTGTACATAAAACTTTTAAATGTGAGTGATCTCTTATACCTAGAAATGCATCATCATGTTCTACCTCATTTTCTCTCTATAAACTAACATCACATAATCAAACACATTACTTACTAAGGCTATGACTAAACATAAAATTGATTTTTTAGTCCATGTTATACATTCATTAGGACATAAATTAAGTTCATTGTGAATGACGGGGACATGTGTAGTAAGATGATGAACAAAAATGGAGGTATAAGTGGCCTTTTTTTTTCTAAAATTAGCTAAACCTAAACTCAAATGAGTAATTTGAGACTCGCACACTCAAAATTTGAAGTTACCAAAACAACATGAATTGTCCTAATCTAAATATAGTTTCTAAAATACTTTTTTTTTCAAAAATGGATAAGATTAAAGGGGTCAAATCTTTTGCACATCAAAAACTATTCCCCCTTTTTTAGAAAAATAAAACATAGTGTATGGTATGTGCGTGAAAAACCCGTAGGTAGAAAGATAGTTAAGAGTGAGAGATAGAAGTTGTTTATTTTTTTGTAATCTTTTGTTTAGTTTTTTTATGAATTTTCAAAGGCACGCATCTTGAAAATTGGGCACCTATTCGCATGCTTCAAATAACTTGCACCATGATTTATTTATTTTTGAAATTGTAAAGAATGAAGTGTAGGACAATAATATATAATTTATTTCAAATTTGGACAAGTAGGTAAAAATTTATTAAAAAAAGATGCATGTATGTCTCTAAGAGTTCTAGAGACACTATTAAAATAAATTAAAGATTAATATCTTAATGTTGTCCAAATCTAAAAAAACTTATTGTTGGAAACTGCAATTGAAGCAATTTTTGTGTTGTCATTGATGTCAAATCTTAACTGATAAGACTGTTTCTACTTAGGAAAGTACTATATCTATTTGAGTGTTGCTAACGGGATAGGCAAGGTTGGTAACAATAGCACCTAAGGAAAGGTTGAGTTATCTTGATAATACAAAGTGTACTTGACTATGTTGTACAATGATGAGACAATGTATTGTTTATCTTAGTAAGATTGAAGACTAAACAAGTAGGCTTGATTGAGAAAAAATAGAGAAATCATGTTCAAGCCGAGTGATGTTAGTGTCAACCGAGTCAGTATATGTCGAGTAAAATTCTAGTGTCGATCGAACATCAGTTAATTGTTGAGGAAGACAGTTTAAGCTGAGGAAACATTTTTTAGTAATGACCTAGCTTTCTACATGAAGACCGAGTAGTTGATCACAGTATCGACCGAGCATCAGTAATTTTATATTTGAAGAGAATTCAGATTTGGAGCCGACATTGTTGAATTCTTGGATTATGTAAAATGTGTTGATTTTATTTATTGATTGTTTGAAAGAATTTAATGCACTGAAAAACATTTTATTGTAAATCTTTAAGAGATTTGAGATGTTTCTAGAAAAGGAGTCGAAGAACATAAAGCGGGTAGATTCAATGAATCTAACCTAACCCTAAGATCTACAAAGGAGATTGAGTGGCAAAAGATGAGTTAACCTAATTAAGGAAGTAGTAAGGGAACCTAAGCATTAGGTATGTATGTGCATGGGTGAATAGAGGATGTTGGAAGATTAGTAGATGTTATTGACTGTATAAGAAGAAAAGGATAAAGGATAAGTGTGGTGATTTCTTGAAGAAAAGTTCTAAGCAGATCAGAGATGGAGATGGAAAAGTTATAAAGTCAGTAAACTAGCATTTGTGTACAGGATTGGATCTGATATTTGCAAAGTGAGTTGTATGTTTTTCAGATCAATACTGCTGCTACTTTCTAACCATTGTAACAGTTAAAATCCTTTTAACAGAGGTTGACCTAACAGTCATATGTTTAAATCCTTTGAACAAGGTTGCATTTTAATGGAATGTATGTAAGTCCTATAACAAGGCTCACTTTTAACAGGGTGATTGAAATCCTTTAACCGGGTCACACCTAACAGTGTGTATTGTAACCTTTGACAAGTTTGGCTTTTAACCGAGCTCACTTCAAAAGAGTGAAAATAATAGTAGCATGTTTTTTTGTCTTTTTTTGGGAAAGGTAGGCAAGCCACCATATATATTAATAATAAATTGATTCAAAGGGCTCCCCCAAGGAAGAACTAGAAAGAAAGCCTAGGATCGTAGCCCTATACAAACAATACAATATAGGATATTTTTACATAATCAGGAGTCTTGAAATGATTCTATAAAACCTTGACTTCCCAAAGACCCAGTAGAACGGTTAATAAATGTTGCTTTAGAATATACCATAATTTGAAGTAATACATTTTTGAATGAGCATGCTTTCACAACTTGTGTACCCTTCCCACATATCTACTCCCAATTACAAGATTCCACAAAATAGGAATATGAGAGGAAATTCAAGATTAAAAAAATTCAAGAAATAAATCCAAAAAACTTCTTCACATTTCACTCCACCATGACATCACCACCATGATCATCCTCTGTCCAATTTTCCTACCGCTTGATAGCTAAATTACCCAAAAAACATCAAAACATATGGCAATTATTCCTCCATATCTACATAGTCAGCAACACCAAGGAGAATAGGATCACATGAAAGTGGAGAACCACTTTCCCAGCTAGAGGTTTGGGAAAGAGGTTTCACAGACTCCCACCCCGAACCATAATTTCATGTATCCGTAGCTAAATCCCCATTAACAGGTTGAGCATGAAGATTCAGCATATTCCAACCCTATCCAACCGCCTCAGCATCCGAAGCAACTAGCCCACCCTGTGTATAATCTTGAACATTAGAACATTCAGCCTCATGTGTGCCCACAGTCACCACATGAGATGAACAATGTTGTGCCAAAGATGAGGGACCAAGATTCACATGCAGATTATAGTTTTTATTTGAAAGAGCCAACATATCTAGAAGGGAAAACCCTATGCACTTCACCCTTTCCTCCAACTAAATACCCAAAACCATCTTGTTTCTTTCAGACCAAATTTCATGTGACGTGGAGTATGCATTTCAAATGAATTTTGTAATGCCTCAAACATTACCAGATATTCATGTTTTTGCAACAATTGTGACCGCAGAAACAAACCACCAACTAGTGTGTTCCCAACCCATAGATCACAATACTGCACTGCCCTCCTAAGTTTGTTCTCGTTCCAAAAATTTTGACGAACAACTTTCATCGCCAAGATTTCCAATAAGCAGACTGATTGAAGCAAATCCATAGCATTTGATAGAAAAATGGACACCAAATTTGAAGGAAATAAGAAGTTTCTAGAAGAAGGATTGAGGATATCTTCACCAATGACGTGCCTAATAGCCCTTCGAGTTGTAAGAGAATTTACCCAAAATAATTCATCCATTGTGGCGTCATCGATTTGCAATGGCAGAATGTCTTCCTCCAAGCATGGCGTGATCCAAATCCTATAATTCTTAGGTAACACACTCCTGTGAAACTGGTAGCAGGAATCACACTTAACACAAACTTCCGCCAGGTTCGACATTCTCATACAAGCAGCTTTAGGACTGATAAATCCACTATTCTGACTAGAGGAGATAAACTACTACCAAGTATAAATAACCGGAGGGAATAATAAATAGTTACAAAACCATGTGTGAATGACATGCGCGCAAGATTGGGCGCATGTAGAAAATTCAAAGTACCGAAAGCCATGTGAATAGAGATTTTTATGCAAACCCAACTAAGCTCACACACTGTGAAGTATGCCACGCAGCCCATAGATCTTCAATTAGTACCAGTATGATGTCATAATAATAGGGGAAATGGTAGCCGCGAGCAAATTGAACTCAACCATATTTATTGCAATTTTATCTTTACCAAAATACCCAAGCATGTGAATGAATCAAATCATCATTCCATTAATTCGGACTTAATCAATATTTTTAATGCCTCATGCTGCTTAATGAATGATGTCAGTTGGTGCATGTTAACTATGACGCCATCACATCCTAAATTTGAAATGTAATCTGCTACTTTATTTCCTTCTCTTAAAGTATGTGAAATAGTGACCTAAAATTGATCAATCAAATACCATATCTTCTTTAAGATATAATTTAGATGCAACGAATGAGTCTTTCTTTTGATACAAGCATTAACCACAATCTGGGAATCCCCTTCGATATGCAGCCTAGTATAATCCCCTTTCTTCACAAGGATTAGACCTGCTAACAAAGCTTGAGTTTCTACTACATTATTAGTTCCTTTTGGTAATGGTGCAGACATGATCACCATCACTTTCCCTTTGCTATCTCTAACACATGCCCCTAGGCCTGATTTACCGGGATTTCCTCTAGAGGCTCCATCAAAATTGAGCTTCACAAATCCAGAATTAGGAGGTAATCACTGCATGATTGATCTATCTACTTTAATTTGATGTTTGCTGATTATTCCACATCCCCATGGAATGAAGAGGGATTTCCATTCCCAAATAATGATTCCATCCCAATTTGTAACAATAGGGTTAACTTTACATCTGGTAAGGCTAGCATTAGTAACTTTTGATAGAGACTTTTCAATGCCCTGTAACACTGTTTCTGAAGTTGAAAATTCTTTCCTAAAGATCCTCTTGTTTCTTTCCCACCAAATAGCCCATATGACTAATGCAAGTGTACATCTACATATTCCCACAAATAATGCCCATGGGAAAAGAATCGGCCATGATTGAAATATATCCCAAATGTTGTTTTGAAGTGGAGTGATGTAGTTTAGTTTCCTGAGAACAAACATCCAACATCGATATGCAAAGGAGCATGTGGCAAATAAATGATCAACTAATTCAATTTCTTCATCACACAACACACACTTGAATGGAGGGGAAATATTCAACCTTGTCAATTGATCACTTGTTAGGATTCTGTGTTTGAGTGCAAGCCATGCAAAAAAACCTGCTTTTGGTAAAATTACATGATTCCAACAGAATTTATAAGCATGTGAAGGACTCTTTTCTAAATCCATTCTTTGTAAAAGTTTGTATCCTTCTTTAATTGAGTAGTTTCCATCCTTTGCTAGAGTCCACACCAATCTATCCTCGCAATTTGAAATATATACTTGTCTTTTTGCTAAAATGGATCGAAACAGCTGTTTATCTTGACTGTCTAGAAGCAGTTGGTCCAGGTCCTTCCATGTGACTTTCCTTGAATAGGGACATATTGCATCTATGAAATTTATAACTTGAATACCCCATATTGATTTTGAAGTTGATACTATTTGTTGAGTATTTTGCAATGTGATAAGTGGAGGAAATTCGTTCCATGAGTCTCTCCAGAAATTTACTCTATCTCCTTTATTCAGTTCCCAAGTAATATATTTTAGAACAATATTTCTGGAAGAGATCATAAAGTCCCAAATTACAGACCCTTTGGGAGGATCTAGAATTGAAAATATTTTGGTGGGATCATTGTTGTCTAAGTACTTTTGTTGCATGATCTGACACCATGTAGATTGTGGCTTATTATACATTTGCCAGATGAGTTTCCCATCAAAAGTTGTATTTCTCTTTGACAGATCATGAACTCCCGCTCTGCCTATTGCCAGAATATGGGCCATATCTTGGAGAGAAATAAGTGGAATTTTTTTTTCTTCATTCATATTTCCCACCCATAGAAAACCTCTAATGAGACTCTGGATTTGTGAGAGTACTGTTGGCGGAGCTTTTAAAACTGCTAGGTAATAATTTGGAATCGCTGAAAGTACTGATTTAATAAGCAGAATCATGTCTGATAAAGAGAGCCACCTGGCTTTCCATGCCACAACTCTACCTTTAATTCTTTGAATGACAGAATTCAAATATCTTGTTTTGTTTGATCCCATGAAAAAAGGAATACCAAGATAAATTGATGGTAAGATGTCCTCTGAAAAACCCAAAATCTACACAATTCTATCCGAAATCACTTTGTTAGTGTTAAAAAGAAAGATTTTTTATTTTTGAGAGTTAATTTTCTATCCTAAGGCATCAGAATATAGCTGCATGACTTTCTTAATCTATCTAGCTTCTGACACTTGTGAGATGCCAAAGGGTAATGTATCATCTGCAAATAATGAATGCATTATGGAAATTGATGTGCCAATGATGCTTGCTCCCTTCCACTTTCCTAACACATGATAATGGTTAATACTTCTACTAAATGCTTCTACCATAATGATAAAAAGAGTTGGGGAGAGAGGATCTCCTTGTCAAACCCCTTGTGTAGAAGCGAAGAACCCTGATGCTACTCCATTGATGATAACTAAAAAACATGCCCCAAAAATACATGCTCTAACACATTTACACCAGTGTTTGGAAAAGCCCATTTTCTGAAGACTTGAAATAAGAATGACCAACATACTCTGTGATATGCCTTCATCATATCTAGCTTGATCACAAAAGTAGAAGACTGATTAATGTTAATGGAATGAAGGACCTCATGAGCAACCATTGCCCCTTCCATAGTTTCTCGCCCTGGGACAAATTCATCTTGCTCGGAAGAGATTATATGTGGTAGAAGATGCTAGAGCCAAAGGTAAATTGCTTTAGTAATAATCTTATATGTCAAGTTACATAATGAAATAGGCCTAAAATTAGCAAAAGTTTTGGGGTCCTTTATCTTTGAAATAATTGCAATGTTGGTAGTGTTAAAATATTTGAGCATGGATTTACTCTTTCTTGACTCCTTTACTGTAGCTAGCAGGTCATAACCTATAAAATCCCAATTGCTTTGAAAGAAAAGTGCAGTGAATCCATCAGGACCCGGTGATTTGTCTGGAGGAAATGTAAAAACAACTTCTTGAAGTTCTTCATGGGAGATTGGGGCCATAAGCATATTATTATCTTTGGGAGTCACCATTGTAGGAATAGCCTTGAGAAGATCATCCACTTGTGAAGGTTGAGGTGTTGGATATTCAGCTGGAGCAAGAAGATTTTTGAAGAACCTGACACCTTCCTCTCTAATTTGTTGTGAATCTATTAACATATTCCCCGAATCTGATTCCTTAATTTGGAAAATTGTTTTAGCAGCTCTTTTTTGTTGATCTAATGCATGAAAATACTTTGTATTCTTGTCTCCTTGTTGAATCCATAGTTCTCTGGACTTTTGTCTCCAATATTCCTCTTCTCTACAACACAATTCTTCCCAGTCATGTTGAAGACTCTTTTGGTTAACATAGGTATCGTTGTTCATCCCATTCTGAATAATATGGCTATGAATTTCATCCAGCTACAATTGGATATCCTCTTTTTGTTTAAAAACATTCTTGAAAATGTCATGATTCCATTTTTTAATAAGTTTTTTGACATGTTTCAGTTTCATGGAAAATTGATGCATCTTGGATCTAGGAACAAAGGGTGCACTAATCCACCATTGTTTTAAGAGATGGAGAAAATGAGGGTGGAAAAGCCACATTCTTTCAAACTTGAATGAAGATTTATATTGATTTTTCCCTCCTTTAATCGGTTGACTTATGGTAAGAGAAATTGGATAATGATCTGATTTTGGCAAAGACAAAATCTTTGATTCCATATGATAGTTATGGAGTTTCCATTCTTGTGAAAGGAGGAATCTATCCAAGCGTATAGCAATCTATGCAAATCCATCTCTCCTATTTGTCCAAGTGTATTTTCCCTATAAAGGATGAATGTCCATCAAATCGTTATTGTCCACAAATTGAGAAAAATCCTGTATAGTTTTAAGAGGCGGAGATATGCCTCCTATTTTCTCTGCCTGACTCAAAACTACATTAAAATCTCCACCTAGAATGATTTGTTGAGTTTCTTGCGTTTGAATTAATTGGGTCAGATTATCCCAAAGTCTGGGTTTGTCTTGTGTCGAGGTTGGCCCATACACATTTATTAGGATAAAACAAATATCAAAGTTAGACACCTGCAACATTTGCCAATTTGAATGTTGCTGAATAAGTTGTCCCTGAATTGTTAAGGGATTCCACATAACCACAAGACCACTTGACACACCAATTCTAGGAGACTGTATTGAGGACCAATTTGGCCATTTGGCTATTGTCTTTTCAAAGGTTTCTAGTGCTAATTTGGTTTCCTAAAGCATAATAATATCTACCTTCATAGTGTCTATCAGATGCTTGATCCTACTTTTTTTAGAGGCATTAATACCTCTGACATTCCAATAATTTATCTTCATTACAGACAAGGAGAACCTTTTGTTCTCCTCGTCACATGCTTAGTAACTACAAACTTATCATCTAGAGTAGTCTGAATGCCGATAGCAATTTTATTTCCGGTCTTGAAGCCCTTAGGTCGACCTCTTGATTTGGGAGTTTTAAGAACATGCTGGCTTTGGGAAGGAGATTGAATAGTTGAGAGAGGTTGAGAATAGTCAAAAAGCCCCATGGAAATAGATTTCTCTGACTCTTCTCGGGATTGATAAAAAGTAGTCTCAATCTCTCCTGTATTAGATTCCATTGGTGGGGTAGTCAAGGTAATAACACAATTTTGAAGTTCTTTATAGATGCATTCCTCTAACCCCAAAGGATCCTCATCAATAATAGGGGCATCTATTCGTTGTATCTCACTAAAGGATTCACATGCAGTGTTCCCAACTATAATCATCTTGCTTACATCTAGAGAATTTGATGAAATCTGATTTGACCAGAATTGGTACTGTTTTAGAAGATCATCCAAGTTGTTATTCTACTGGTTTTCTAAGTTAAATCCTTCTTCCTCTGCTATGTCAAATATTATATTGGTTGCTATTTCTGTAATGATTTTATCTCCAATCTAATGTCCTTTCCAATCTGCCAAACTCTTTTGATTCACCAACTCTGTTGAAGTATTAACCAGCTTTGTTGATAAGATAGGGGCTACCTTGAATGAATTTAGATATAGGGCACCCTTGTTAGGCATATTTAATCTGTTTGAAGCTAGAGGAAGAATATCAATCTGTAATGATTGACCTAGCAGACATTGTATAATAGAAAAGGCTATTTTTAAGAGAGAAGTGAACATAAACTCTAAAATATTGCCTGTAGCCGAAGTCTTAGAAATACCCATTGAAATAACACATTGGGGTTCCTCATCAATAATATGTGGACCTTCTAAAGGAGCTTTATTAGTGCATAATATGGGGTCAAAATTATGGTCTGGGCACACTTCTACTGATCCTTGAGCTCCATTTTGACATTGGGTCTTGAAATGACCGAGTCTAGACTGAAATTTGTGAAATGTGATCACATCTTGAATCGTTATAGGTTGATTCCATAAACCCCACTGAGATTTGATCTGAATATGAGAAGCGAGATTTTTTTGCATGTCAAGAAGTAGACAAACTCTGACACCCAAATGCGGTCAATCAAAAGGAATAAGGTCATGTTTAAGAAAGATACCTATTTTGTTTGCAAGTAGTTCAATAATATTAGGATCTCTATATTCTAGAGGCAGGTGGGGAAAAGAGATCCAAAATGGGAAAAAGTGTATTTCTGCAAGCTCTGGCTTGAAATTAGGTACCCAAATAATAGTAAAAAGACTAGAACCTAGATAGAACCAACCTTTTTGTCTATGAACAGAATCCCGAAGCTCTTTAGACTCAAAAATAGAAACAAAAAATTGAGATTCCAGATCAATGAAAAAGATGTCTTTAACCCCTATCCAAACCTTTGAAGCCCAAACTTTAATATCAGAAATATCTATTGAAGCCGAGTTGAACTTACCAATTAGAGCAAACTAATGAAGGAGGCCAATATAATCTTGCAACAAGTGTCCTGGGAATGTGATCGACAACTGATGTGGGGTGTGATGAACATCTTCCTTAAGATTTACTTTCGGACCATGCTTCTTCTTGCACATTAACTTCTATTTTTTTGGATTGAAGGGGACTCTGTTTGAAGCGGGGATCAAAACTGTAGACGTAACCTCAACTGGCACATGTTGTGATTTGGGTGCATCTAAACCACAAGAATCTGTAGGATTTGATAGTTCTTTAGTTTGCTCTATGTTTTGAGTCTTTATTGCAATCTTAGGAAGCAAGGATGAGATTTGAACAGGGAACCCTAGCGGAGTGCCTTCGCAAAAATTAAAAATAGGTTGCTTCTAAAAATGACGGTGAGAATGAGCTCCTGATGGACCTTGCTTCCAATTCCTATAAGTGTGAAGAAAACCCCTATTCTACTCCTCCTACGGATGATTAAAATATTTCAAATTTTTTGTATCCCGCCTAAAATATTTTTCAAATTCCTCACTTTTTAGAGGACGTTGCATGGCCCATTCAGATGTCTCTCCAGTTTTAAAAGATGAAACTCCTTGCCAAGGCCCATTCTTACCTACCACATCTTGTCTAAAACCCTTGTTATAAGTTGGGCCAATGAGCCTAGAACCTGAGAGAGGCTTTTTCAACTAGGGCGGTAATCGGTAATCATGAAAGCATGGATTGACAAAGAAAGGTTTCACAGGTTGAACCACTGCTTTGCCTCAGAAGATAGACTTCACTCCATTTTGAGGAAATGATATCTTGCTTGAGTTTTTTTCCTAAAACTGATAGCTCTAAAACTAATGTTGATGTATTCCATCCCTAGCAAGTTGAACAATGGGTGTAGAGGAAAAAATTCAAAGAGAATCTCCATTACCAATACCTGCTGCACCGTTAACATCTTCTCGATCATGAACACTTGACCTTGCACCTGCCCTAACCCATGTACCTACACTGAACCTTATTCTTTCCTCCGCATCCAAACCTGCACATGCACTCCCCATCTTTTTTTATTCTTCCAAAATTAGCATGTTACAAAGTGGTTTTTCCCAGATTGGGTTTCCACTATAAATCCTAGTGTCAATGCTTGTGTGAATGTTTTGGTTTAGACATTTTTGTGTTTTACAAGTTAGATATAGTTGGGTAGTGGACTACAATTTTATATGTTTCTATTATTGAATCAGTGATGACTGAGTTGGTTTTGGTTGTTAGATCTGATTAAAGGAAAAGTTTTTGAATTTTTTTTAATACATTTGGACCTGAGAACAATTGATTCACCCCCCCTCTCTCTGTTGTTCTAAATCATATTAACAATTGGTATTAGAGCTATGTTTCTTATTATTGGTGTTTACATAAATCAAGTTTAAAGGGGCTTGAAGCAAATGATCAGGATGTATAAGGAGGTACCAAAGTTGAATAAGGAAAACTTCCCTGCATGGCAAAGTTTGATGAAGCTGCATCTAGCTAGTATTGGTGATTCTGCAAAGTACTACATTGACAATGACTATGTCTCACCTGTTGCACCTTTGACTGCCGAAAAAATGAGAGCTAAGAAAGAACATAATCAAGCAATGCTAGAAATTGCATCTACCCTAAGCTATCCAGAATTTGAGGACATTAAGGATTACACAACTGCTAAGGAGATGTGGGACACTCTTGCAAAGATCTATGGTGGTGAGATAAATGTATTGAAAGCTAAGGCTAAGAGTCTTAGAGGTAAGTTTGATGAAATGAGAATGCAAGAAGGTGAGAACATTGCACAATATTGTGTTAGAATAAAAGAAGTTGTGAATGCTATTGAAGGAGCAAGTGGGACTATTGAGGATGAAACTATAATTAGTAAAGTACTAAGAAATCTACATCCTATATATGCTATTAAGATCTCTACTATTCAGGAATCTAGATGTAACTCTACAAATGTGCTTACTTTGGAAAGTTTGGTTGGCAGGCTGACTACTTTTTAACTCTCTAACTATGATAACTTCACTATTGGTAGTATTGGTAATATTGAATCTTCTTTTAAGTCACAATTAGTTCTGAACAAGCCAAAGAAATAAAAAGAAAGAGGCATCAGTGAAAGTGAAAGTGACAGTGACACTTTTGATGAAGAACTTGAAGATCTAGAAGCTCTTATGGCTAGAAGACTAAGAAGGGGAAAAGGAAAATATAAAGGTAAACTCCCTATTATATGTTTTGCATGTAACAAAGTTGGTCATATAGCTACTAGATGTCCTAATAGGAATGATAGAGATGAAGAAAGAAAAAGAAAACACAAAGGTAGAAGAGATGACAGAAGCTACCAAAGGCACAAAGACTACAAAGGAAAAGGTAAGAAATCTTATTACATTGCTGAAGAAGAAAATGACACTGATAGTGATGATTTTGAAATTGAGGTAGTCTATGTAGCAATGAAAGATGAATCTGATGAGGATGAGAAAACTGCATTGATATCCTATGTGAACAAGAATGAAAAATGGATTATTGATAGTGGTTTTTCACATAACATGATTGGTGACAAGAGTAAGTTTGAGACCTTACATCATTATAGAGGTAAAAGTGTAAAATTTGGTAATGATGCACCATGTCATGTTAGAGGAAAAGGTTTGATTAAACTAACTGATAAGATCTCTTATGAAAATGCATATTGGGTTGAAGGTCTAAATTATAATCTGCTAAGTGTTTCTTAGCTCAACAGAACTGGTTACCAAGTGGAATTTCATCACAAGAAAGCTAAAATGTTTGATGCTTCTGGTGAACTGATTGGAAGTGGAGAATAGACTAGAGTTAATTTGTTCTATCTTGACCTATCTAAAGAAGCATGTATGGTTGCACAACTTGATGACATTTGGTTATGGCATAAGAGGCTATGTCATGTTAACTTTGATAATTTGGTAGAAATAAGTAAGAAGAAGAAAGTAAGAGGTCTACCTAGATTGAAGAAACTTGAGAATGTGATGTGCAAGGAATGTCACTTAGGAAAAATGACAAAGTCAAGTTTTAAGAGAAAATCCTTTACTTCTGATAACATTTTAGATTTGGTTCATATTGACCTTTGTGAACCTATGGGTGCACAAAGTTACTATGGTGCTAGATATTTTATCTTGTTTTTTGATGATCATACCAGGATGATGCATGTAATGTTTCTAAAAGAAAAATCTGACGCTTTTCAATTCTTTAAGTGGTATTTGGCTAAGGTTGAGAAGGAGATAGGTAGGAACCTGAAATGTCTTAGATTTGACTAAGGTGGAGAATTTACATAAAATGAATTCAATCTATTTTGCAATGAAAGAGGAATCAAAAGATAGATGTCTGCACCTAGAACACCTCCACATAATGGTATAGCAGAGAGAAGAAATAGATCTATCTTGGATTGTGCAAGGACATTGTTGATTGAAAAGAATGTGGTATAGAAATACTAGAAAGAAGCTATAAGTATAGTTGTCTACACACTTAACCCCAGGTATAGATCAAGAAAGGTACAAATCTAACACCCTATGAATTATGGTATGGGCATGCACCGAGTGTTAAATACTTTAGAATCATTGAAAGCAAGTGCTACATATTAAAAGATAATAGGAATGGAAATTTTGATGCTAAAAGTGATGAAGGCATATTCCTAGGGTATTCCACAAAAAGTAAAGCTTATAAGTGTTTGAACTCTAACACTAACAAAATTATGGAAAGTGTGAATGTTAAAGTTGATGAGTATGCAGAAAGAAATGAAGTTGATAGCAAAAGAGAACCAGAAGATTATAGATCTTTTGTGTATATTGAAGAAGAAGAAGAAGAAGAGGAAAGTAACAAACTTGCACCTAATGCTGAGTCTCAGGTAAGAAATGTCAAGTGATAGGAAGAGGTTGCCGAGCATCAGGAAAATAGTGCCGAAAGAGAACAAGAACATGTAGAGCGACAAGATAATGCTGCCTAGTATTAGGAAGAGGTTGTCGAGCATTCAGGAGCTGAATCTAAAAATCTTGTTGAGGAACCTGATGAAATAGAGGAGAGAAGAGTTGAACCTATTTTGGAAAAATATGTAAGAAGACATCACAAGCCTGAATAGATAATTGGAGACAAACATACTGGAATTCTGACCAGAAGTAAGACAATGGATCCAACATGTTCACTATGTGAATTTGAACCTAAGTCAGCTAGAGATGCATTAGAAAATGAAGATTGGATACAAGCAATGAATGAAGAAATAGACCAGATAGAGAAGAATGATACTTGGACTCTGGTGCCAAGACCTGAAAACAAAAATGTTATAGGAACAAAGTGGGTGTTCCGGAATAAGTTGAATGAAAAAGGTGAAATAACTAGGAACAAAGCTAGGCTGGTATGCAAAGGCTATGCACAAGAAGAAGGAATAGATTATGGGGAGACATTTTCCCCTATAGCTAGATTGGAAGGAGTAAGAACTCTACTTGCATATGTTGCTTATAAATATTTCAAGGTTTATCAAATGGATGTCAAGTCTACAATCTTAAATGGTATACTAGAAGAAGAAGTTTACATAGAACAACTAGAAGGTTTTATTGATCCAAACAGAAGACACATGGTATGCAAACTGAACAAAGCACTATATGGATTAAAACAAGCTCCCAGAGCATGGTATGAGAGATTACATAACTACTTGATACAGATTGGATTTTCAAGAACAAATGACACAAGCAATCCGTACATGAAAGATGAAGAAGGTAAAGTTATCCTGTTGGCAAAAAAATTTATGGATGATATTATTTTTGGTGGACAAGATGTTTTGTGCAAAATATTTTCAAATGAAATGAAAACTGAATTTGAAATGAGCATGTTTGGTGAGATCAAATTCTTTGTTGGTTTACAAGTATATCAAATGAAGAAAGGAATTTTCATTACACAGTCTAAGTATGTTAATGAAATACTGAAAACTTTTGGGATGGAAGACTCTAGACCATTGAGTACTCCTATGGCTACTAGACAAAAGTTATCTAAGAATGATGTTGTTGCAGAAGTGAACTAGACTTTGTACAGATCCATAATTGGAAAATTGTAGTATGTTGTACATAGTAGACCAGATATTGCACTAGCTGTTGGGATTGTGGCAAGATTCTCTGCCGATCCTAAGGAAACACACATGATGGTTGTGAAAAGAATTATGAGATACTTGAAAGGGACTGCTAACTATGGGCTATATTACAAGGATGAAAGATTTGAACTAAGAGTATATACAGATGTTGATTGGGCAGGAAATGTAGATGATAGAAAGAGTACTAGTGGTGGAGCTTTCTTTCTTGGACAGAGATTAGTCTCCTGGATGAGCAAGAAACAAAATTACATTTCCCAATCTACTGCTGAAGCTAAGTATGTTGTTGCTGCAATAAACTGTTCAAATTTGGTATGGATAAAGAAATTGTTGGTAGGCATGAAAGAAGAAATCACTGAACCTATTGTTATTTTATGTGACAACACAAGTGCTATCAACATTTCTAAGAATCCAGTGATGCATACTAAGACCAAGCAGATAGCAATCAAGTATCACTACTTGAGAGAATTGGTACAAGATAAAGAAGTCCAAATGGAATATGTGAATACAAAGGAACAATTGGCAGATATATTTTCCAAAGCTTCAACTAAAGAAGCACATGAGTATTTGAGAAGTCAATTAGGGGTCCTTCCCCTAACTGAGGCTTCCTAGTTAAGCTAGGAGCACTACATCAAATATGCTACAGCAAAATATCTGACAGATTGATGCAGAAGATTGTCACATTTTAGGACCGGCCTAGAGTTGTGAAGAAGAGAAAAGACAAAGAATCAATCATACGTAAGATGATAGAGGGAGAAACACTGAGTTGCATAGATAATATCTACATCTGATGAATGTATGTTATAGTTGCTACTTTGGCATTTTTGTCAAAGAGGGAGATGAACTGAGATGATATAATAACACATGACACTGAAAGGAAAAGTAAGGAGATGATGAACTAAAATGAAGGATCAGGATAGAGGGAGATATGGATATTTCTGACGGTCACAAAAGTGAGGCTTATAGATTCTAAATCAGAATGAAGCTAAGGATATTAAAAAAAAATTCTGATGGATAGATAATTTTTTTGGATTGGTTGGTAATCCATGTGTTATTCAGGTGATATCATATGGTGTTTCCATCAATGCCAAAGAGGGAGATTGTTGGAAACTGCAATTGAAGCAATTGTTGTGTTGTCATTGAAGTCAAATCTTAACTGATAAGATTTTTGCTACTTAGGAAAGTACTATATCTATTTGAGTGTTACTAAGGGGATAGGCAAGGTTGGTAACAATAGCACCTAAGGAAAGGTTGATTTATCTTGATACTACAAAGTGTACTTGACTATGTTGTACAATGATGAGACAATGTATTGTTTATCTTAGTAAGACTAAAGACTAAACTGGTAGGCATGACTGAGCAAAAATAGAGAAATCATGTTCAAGCCAACTGATGTTAGTGTTGACTGAGTCAGTATATGCTGAGTAAAATTCTAGTGTTGACCGAACATCAGTTAATTGTTGAGGAAGAAAGTTTAAGCTGAGGAAACATTTTTTAGTAATGACCAAGCTTTCTACATGAAGACCAAGTAGTTGATCACAGTATCGACTAAGCATCAGTATTTTTATATTTGAAGAGAATTCAGATTTGGAGCCGACATTATTGAATTCTTGGATTATGTAAAACATGTTGACTTTATTTATTGATTGTTTGAAAGCATTTAATGCATTGAAAAACATTTTATTGTAAATCTTTAAGAGATTTGAGATGTTTCTAGAAAAGGAGCCAAAGAACATAAAGCGGGTAGATTCAATGAATCTGACCTAACCCTAAGATCTACAAAGGAGATTGAGCAAAAAAAGATGAGTTAACCTAATTGAGGAAGTAGTAAGGGAACCTAAGCATTAGGTATGTATGTGCATGGGTGAACAGAGGATGCTGGAAGATCAGTAGATGTTATTGACTATATAAGAAGAAAAGGCTGAAGGAGAAGTGTGGTGATTTCTTGAAGAAAAGTTTCGAGCAGATTAGAGATGGAGATGGAAAAGTTTTAAAGTCATTAAACTAGCATTTGTGTACGGAATTGGATTTGATATTTGCAAAGTGAGTTGTATGTTTTTTAGATTAATACTGCTACTACTTTCTAACCATTGTAACAGTCAAAATCCTTTTAACAAAGGTTGACCTAACAGTTATATGTTTAAATCCTTTGAACAAGGTTGCATTCTAATGGAATGTATGTAAGTCCTATAACAAGGCTCACTTTTAATAGGGTTATTGAAATCCTTTAACCGGGTCACACCTAATAGTGTGTATTGTAACCTTTGACAAGGTTGGCTTTTAACCGAGCTCACTTCAAAAGAGTGAAAATAATAGTAGCATGTTACAAAGTGGTTTTTCCCAGATTGGGTTTCCACTATAAATCCTAGTGTCAATGCTTGTGTGAATGTTTTGGTTTAGACATTTCTATGTTTTACAAGTTAGATATAGTTGGGTAGTGGACTGCAATGTTATATGTTTCTATTATTGAATTAGTGATGACCGAGTTGGTTTTGGTTGTTAGATTTGATTTAAGGAAAAGTTTTTGAAGTTTGTTTTATACATCTGGACCTGAGAACAAATGATTCACCCCCCCTCTTTGTTGTTCTAAATCATATTAACACTTATATGGTTAGAAAGCTCAGGAGACATGTGAAATAATGGTGGTAATTTTATACATACCCATTTGATAATGTGTAAACCTAATGAAAATAAAGTTTAGAAACCATATTGGAAGGAAGTAAACATGCCAAAAGGAGGGAAATGAAGCTCTTAATCCAAATGATTAGCATCCAAGCCTAAAAGCATACACAATTTTAGTTTTAAAAATTCAATAACATTTTTATACGTATAAATTGTGATCATTTTTTAAACTTTATGAGTTTATTCAGGATAAATTCATATATCATCCAAGCCTAAGTACAAGCCTAAACACATACACAATTTCAATTTTTAAAATGCAATCGGGTTTTTATACATAAAAATTGCATGATCAACTATAACCTATATGCGCTTATTCGACATAAAGTCCTATATATATATATATATATATATATATATATATATATATATATATATATATATATATATATATATATATATATATATATATATATATATATATATATATATATATATATATATATATATATATATATATATATATATATATATATATATATATATATATATATATATATATATATACATATAAAGTAAGTCAATTTGAGTCATATGATCCAATGGATCTAGTTGAAAAGAATGGTGTTGCTTATAAACCCTTCCAAAAGTTTCAAAAACCAAGAAAAGGACTCATCAAGATCAATAATTCATCGAATAATATTGATACACAAGTGGAAACTACACAAGTATGGCTTCTTTGTCATCCATTTTTAATCCATCTCATAATATTCACCTCTTTTTGAATTTCTATATAACATTGTGTCAAAGTTAACAAATGTTAATGTTTTGAAAGTCCCTCCTATCAATATAATTTACCATTCCAAACAATTACTTACTTTTGATGACCCCAAATACTTTTTCCAATATCACCATCAACCAAGCCACGATACTAAAAAGTGATAGTTTAAAGCATATTGTCCAAAACCTTATTGGCTCTAATACTATAATCATTAAGGGTGATGATGACAATAGAAATATATTTATTGCACCCCCTATTAAAAAATTCCAAGTTTATACCAATTCTTTACCTTCTCATTCTACCAATACAATCAAACCTACCAACTCCTTGCCTTCTTCTTCCACCAGTATCCTTTATCCCGTAATAGTAAGAACATAGACATTGACACTATGTGTGAAGCTCCCAATACTATTGTTAACCTCATTGAGAAACCTAAATATAAACCAAAGCCTTTCCCTAAACCTAAGCCTTGAAATACCTATGATCCTAAGGAAACCATTAAGGCACCTAATGGACCTCTATATATTTAAGTGAAGATTAATGGTAAGTTATCTCAAGAGGTGCTTATTGATCATGTGTGTATGGTAAATTTTATAACTAAAGAACATCTCTATACAAGAAAATTTTATCAAGAACTTTATGAAAAATATAAGTACTTGTCCTACACATGGTTTTATTATCATTTCCATTAAATTTGGTAAGAAGTTCCTAGATGCCATGTTCATTGTTATCCCAACTTCTGATCAATTCCAAGTAAGACTAGGAATTTCTTGGCTTACTTCCATGAAATTCAAATTGCTTATCCCATTCATAAGTATTTGAAATTTCCCCATAATGGTGAAATAATCATGATCAATCATAGTATCTATAAGCCTTTAGCATGTGATGAAAACTTTTCCCTCAACTTAATTTTGTCTCAAACACCCCAATCCTTTCAACCTTGACAAGATATTTTCTTTATATCCTACCAAAAATATCTCCTCAACATAGACCTAGACTTTACTTAGGCTTACTTAGGATAATGCATTTCAAGATGGGTCCTAGCTACTATGCCATGTTAGGTACCCATGTACAAATCAAATGCAATGTAATAAATATCTCATATAGAAAAGAAAGGGAGAAAATATAATGGGCCAAAACTCCCCTCCAAAAAGAGAGATGAAAATATATAATATGCATGGATGGAGGATTGAATACCCCTCAAGGACTACATACATCATGTATATACAATCAATTATCCCTCCATAGGAAGTAAAGTAGGAACCATAATATCCCTCATGTTATTATATTGATATGGTGAGAACATTGTTGTCATTGATGTCAAAATCTTATAATAGTTACCTATTTGTATCGATTGGTTATTGGCATTATCGAGTTACTTGTTGGATGTTGATGAAGTGAGAAGCTTTATATTATATGAATAATAGATTCTATACATCTAATTTTGGAGTATGATGTCAAGTGTAATTTTTCCTACTATTTGAATATAGTTTTTTAGCACATTTGAATATTTTGGTGTTTACAGATGAGTGGAGTTTTCACTATTATGTTATAGAATTCTTTTAGGTATCTTTGCTACCTATAAATTATTGCAGTTCATTAGATGGTTTTTGGTATAAAGGTCATATCTCAATCTGGATAGGTTTTATCAGTTCTTATCTATTAGTTGGTTCAAAAGTTTTGTTGATCAATTCATCAACTTGGTTGTGGTACTCTTATCTTTTAGTAAATATGATATGAAGTGTATGTCTCTAAAGGGTGACCTATATTTAGGTCTGGTGGTAACATGGTATGAAGAATTATTATGTATGACCTATATCTAGGTTCTATGGTAGCATTTTAAATATAATTATAATATTTTTTTTGGCCGACATGTTTTGTTAAATGTGTGTGTGTGTGTGTGTGTCTATATATATATATATATATATATATATATATATATATATATATATATATATATAATTCAAATTATATATGTATGTGAGCAAGAGATAGAGAAGGTGATATAGTGGAAGTCTATTTTGGTGTATATCTAGTAGTGGTGTGTAAGTAGAAGGAAGTGGAGTGAAGTATTGTTTCGATACACAGAGAAGGCATTGCATACTATGTTGTAGAGGTTTTATATATGTTGGCAGAATATCTATACTAGATTTGGTTTTTATGGTGATTGTTGTGCTTTCAACTAGAATTGTTGCATGCATAGGAAGATGCAATTATATCAGTTCACATTTTGTCAGTTAAACATTTTATAATATATCTTTTCTATATGGGTAGTTAGCTCAACCAATAGTGATAAAAATGGTAGTGAGCCCTTGTAAAAATCACCTTAACTGGTGTTACCTTAACCTGTGTTCATTTCATGAGAATTAGCTTCTCTGTGATATTTTCTATTTTAGGTTTTCATGTTATATCTAGTGTTATGGTGTTATTTGTTCATGTTCTTTCATTCTTTTTGTGTCTTAATTATTTGAATGGTTTAAGTGCTTATTGATTCAGAAAAGTTTTAAAAAGTGTTTTGGAATAATTCATTCACCCCTCCCCCCCTCTCAGTTATTCAGATTGTTCAACACCCTAATAATGAAGAAGCTTTACTATTGATGAAGTTGTTGGAATTAGGAGAGATAGTTACTGAGAGGGGAGCGGTGAATCAGTGCCCTCTAAAACATAACTTGTAACACCTTTCTAATCTATAACTGAATATTGTAATAACCAATCAAAATAACTTGAACATAATTGCATAAATCAATCATCTAGTTAACTCCAAAAAGTAAACAACATGAAATCAATATGACAATCACATAACAAAAGTATTTTGGTAATGTAGAAACCCTTGTTAGAAGGTAAAAACTACGGTGGGGATGACACCCACAAATTCTTCACTACTGCAGATAGAAAAGGTTTGCCTGTTAAGGCTACAAGTTTTGATCACTTCTGGTGATCTTACCCTATTAGGAGTAACATATTAGATCAGCTAGATCTACCTAGTTATAGGATTTAACAACACTAAATGAAGTGTGTACTCTGTTAAGATATTTATACAAAGACTGTTAAATCTACTCTATTAAGAGATTTATACCAAACTCTATCACAATTGTCAGAAAGTAATAGGTAAATATCTGCTAGTTGACAACTCAATTGTCTGAAACAGATCTATAAATGCTCATCAAAATATCACCTTATCTGTGATGATTCTCTACTCTGTTCTACTCGGTATCCTTGACTAATTCTGCTCAAATTGAAATCCTTTGTGCTCTATTCTGCTCGTAAACTGATTGTCTTGAAGATAGGAAATTTCTTCAAGTGCTCTGTGATTCATATATATCAGTTCAACAACCCCATAAAATGGTGTGAACATATACAATATATAGTGTTCTATTTTGCCGCTTAAACAAAAATTAGGTTACAAAGAATAATCATAACCCTAAGATCTACAGTGCAAAATAACCTAGATCATCTATTACAAATAAGATAATCATTGCATTTAATGAATATCTTTTACAATAAATGTTCCTCAATCTTGGTAAACCATTTTATGATCTTTTGTAACTGTCTGCATAGAATAATGTGCCATTTCTAATTACTATGCCATTTTCTATGATCATCGGTAAACACTGTATAATCTGCTCGGTGTATACTATGATGCTCGGTGTTTACTGACTGTCAGTGTCGGTGATGCTAGTGCTCGATTAACTGTGTGATGCTTGGTGCAAAGGCTTTATCAACTGCTCTGTCTTGGTTCTAGTTACTGACTGTCTCAATATAAGTGACCGACCAACCTATTTAACATCCTTTGATACTAATGACAACGTTGAATGCTCAATAGAGATTAACAATCTCCCCCTTTGGCATTAGTATCAAAACTTCAAATGTATATAGACAAAATGTTTCTATATATTCCTCATGTCTCCACCATATACATATCCACAACAAAAAATTTCTAAGTACAAAAGTACTCCCCCTCAGTGCATGCTCCCGATAGTATGTAATATACTTATTTGGCATATACATGATTTCCCCCTTCTTGATAATAATTTCAAATACCAAAAATATAATGTATACTTACATCTTGTCAAAAATGTTCTGATGGGTTTTCTTCACAGACTCCAAGAGGTTGTCCCACTCCTCTTTCAAGTTGGTAAGAGCAATATGCTCAAGACCGACTTGTGCATGCATGTCAAAGATATTATCCAACACTGAAATCTTGGGTGTTGCAACAAGTTGCTCAGCTTTGACAATATGTGTTTCAAAAAGCTTCAGGTAAGGAATGAGTTCTTTCTATAACTCTGTAACCTGATTAGTGATGTGCTCAACTTATTTTCTTAAGTCTACTATCAGCTGCCAGAGTTACTGAACTCGGTTAATATGCATTAAGAAAGCAGTTGGCTCAGTGATAGTTGCTTATGTACTTGACGTTATCTCTGCTTCTAAACTTTTTATCTTTTCACTGACTTCTACAATGAAAGTTTTTTAAGTACAAAGATTGATGAGAAATTGATAGATTATCTAGGTGATAGATTTTACCTCAGTAATGACCTCAGATAATTTTACCTTGTTCAGTGCTACTTTGGTAGTAATCCTTTCTACCAATTTTTTCTAAATCTTTAACTTTTCCCTTTCTTCTATTCATTTGTCTACATCTATATTTGGGTCATTGATCTTGTCGGTGAGTGTGGCAAGTTGATTTAGGATGGGAGTATTCTCATCAATATTTGTTTCTGGTACTATCTATTGTAGAATATCCCTCACATCATTTAATACTTCTTTACATTTTTGTTCTTGCCTTAACTTCTCTTGTGCCACTTTCCTTGAACATAATTCCCCATTTCTACTTAGTTCCTTGGGGCTTAGGGTTCTCGGGTCACATTCTGATATAATGATAACTTCATCAATGGTGACTGGCCCTTTGGCTTTCTTCTTCTTCTTCTTTTGTGCAAGAGGTGACTTCTTCTCACTTATTACAATAGCTTTTTCTTCACTTTTCAGAATATCTTTTCCAGTTGACACTATATCATCCTTCTTCAGCTCCTCAGTAGATGGTGTAGGATTCTCAATTGTAGTGTCAGGTGGGTTCACCTCAGTTGACTTTTTTTCTGTAGACTATGCCTCTAGTTTGATAGGCTCATTTGTATCTGTAGGTTGCTCGGGTGCTTGAATCTCAGTTGTATCTTTCTTTGGCTCAAGATGAGAGACATCAGGTTGTACTTGTGAAATGATTTCAACTCCCTTTGCAAGTACAGGTAGTTCACCCGATAGAGATGTACACACATTGTTAGTGTTTAATGCTTCATCTTTGTATTGTGTAATTATTACATCTTTGTCATCCTTATCATCATGATCACCATTAGTGATGTCCTTAATGAGTGCATCATCATCGGTTTTCTTTTGCAAGTGGATCTTGACTTGATCCTGTACATCCTGTGAAATTTTGATTTCTTCCTTTTGTTCGGTGATATCAATTACCTCGGTAACTAATATACCAGTGTCTTCTATTTTCTTGCCTTTACTATCATCAATGAAAATACTTTTACCTTTTGAACTGTGTCTCTTTTTAGATAGTTTCAAGAATGCTTCCTATTCATCTTTCTCTTCTGCTTTCAAAATTGATGTCCATAAAGAATCGCATATGACATCCATATCATCTACATTCTCATCCATGATCTGCATAGCTCTATTCTTGACTGAAAATCTAGGTTGATACCTTGACATGTATTCACTTACCACAGCATAGCTAAAGTGTGTGGTTGCACAGCCTAGTGATCGTTCTCTTTTTCTTTTCTCTGTTTCTAGTGCAATATCCCATCTCTCACTTATTTTTTCATCAAGTTCCTTCAGCAATTGACATGCAAATTCCATTGCTACTCTCTTGAATTTGATCATCATTTGAACAATAGCATGTTCTATGTTTGTCTTGTCCTCAATTGACATGTTAAATTTTCCTATGCCTGGATCATTAAGATTTCCATTCTCAATAATATCTTCAATTATTCTTCTATAGTACTGTCCCTATTACAAACTAATTTGAATTGATCAGGATCATTTTCAGTTTCAGTATCCTCTAATCTTCCTTATTTCTTATATATTTCCTCTTTTTCTTCGATCTCTCAGCTACATTCTTGGTCTTTCTCTTTATGTATTTCTTCATTGGTGTAGCTGCCCTTCTTTTTGCAACTTTTACAGCTTCTTCTTGTTCAGTGGATTGTACAATAGTTGATGAATGGGTCTTCATCCTTTTAGGTTCTTGTGGCTGTATATCTTGTTCATCATTGGTGGGTAGCTGAATTTCTTCTTCATCATTGGTGGGAGGAACCGGTGTGTGATCCTTTTCTTTATTTGACTCGGTCTCCTCGCTATCATAGGGCTTGTCAGCTAACTATAACTGATCTTCAGTTGTCTCATCAACTACTGACTCCTTAGGTGAGTCAGATGTAGTTCCATATTTTTCTATGAGATCCTTTTTCATTTTCTTTTCCCTTCTTGACATTTTATTGATCTCAATGTCAGTTGTGATTCTAGACTTAGCTTCTTCATATACTCCAAACCTACTGGCAGTGATGTCTATCGATAATGCCAGTAATGCATTAATAGATTTCAAAGTAAAATCATGATTCATTTCATAACCCATTGGTGCTAGCCATTTTGTTCTCAGTTCTATTGCCTTTATCATTGAATGGTTTGTGCTTACCACAAAACATATGTCATCTTCAAATTTGCTTACTAATTCCTTTGGAATTCTACTTCTTTGTTGCATTTTTTTTTTAAATTCCTTGAAATATGCATTAAACTCCTTATTTAGATTATCTCCTAGACTTGTCATCATTTCATCGATTTGAGCAGTTATCGGTTTGTTCATTTGCCAGTTCACTTTACCAATAACCAGTACATATTTTTGTAGATAGAGAAATGTACATACAAGTAGTGATCTATACTTACATGTATTGGACTTCTTTGCCTTTATTGTCTTCATATTATCATGTAGTTGGTGTAGTATCAGTTTTGAAAGATCAACTTGGTGATCTTTCTTCACAATTTTGTAAGCCATGTCCACGGCGCTGTAGGGTACACTATTGGGTCTGCTAGATTGAAATATCTTGTACCCAATGACATGAGCTGTGAATTTTACTACTGGATCTTTAATAGTTGAAATCTTCAGTGCCCTACCATCCCATTGAGCTCCAGTGTTCTTTTCTACATCAGGATGAGATGAACTTCGAAAGGCTTTGGCTTTGTCAGTTGTAGGGTACCCAGTAACCCTACTGATAATCTTCTTCGTGACCTCAACAGGTTTATCTAGCCAAAATTTACCATCATGAAATCTGCTCAAGACAATTCTTATCCAGTCATTGTGAAATGATTGTGGGAAGTATGTAAAACATCGTAACCCTAATTCTTCAATCTTTTTATACTCAAGTTTAATCTTTCCATTCGGTCCATAGATTTGCTGAAAAGCAGCAATAGTCTCAAAATCGCATACTTCACTGATCTTGTAGTGAATGTAGGACCTAACATCTTCTGTCAACAAAACCCTATCTAGAATACTAGAAAATGCACCCATATCGTCTGTTTGTGCTGCAACCTTGGGATGAGGTTTGAATTTCTCCTTGGCAAAATGTGCCCTAACAATAAGTTCTACTTCCTCCTCAATGTCCTATGATTTTCTTTCCATCGATGTCGATGCCATAAATTATTTCTAGGGTTTCAGCAAATAATAGATAACTGGTGTTCAGTAGGTAGATGGACTTACTTGTTATCGTCGAAGAATTATCATCGGTTCGATCTACAATAGCCTTGAATCTATTCTGAAAATCTTTAGCTCAAACTCTTCTCTATAAAATCTCTTTTCTTTGAAATCGCAATGTAACAATGAACTCTGTTTTCGTGTATTTATAGGTTTTTTGATATTCCCACTTAAACTTTGATGCAATAAATGTGTGACCTAACTTATGATACGAGACAGCTGTTAGCTCGGTAATGTCTATAATTTCCTTTTCTTGGTTAACATAGAATTCCTTCATCACTTTGCACTATTGTCGGTTAACCTTGTACAGTGATTACCGATGGGTAACCAACTCACTTTTCTTCTTTTACCAACTATGTGACATTAGTAAACTTATAACATATAAACCATAGTGCATCTTTATTCATGCAGATTTGGTATTTGTACATCATATATAAGGAACTGTATGAAAATTGTGATCATTTAAAATGTCAGTTCCATACATACCTTTGTCATCTTAAGTGGATGTACCGATGTCACCCAATCTAGTGGACAAGGTTTCACCAACAGTGTTACTTGACTCAGCATTCTCATTAGATGCCTTCTTCCACATTGTATTCCTTAACTTCATAATTTTTGCAATGTTATATCCACTTTCAAATATGTGGCTTTCATCTGGTGCTCAGTCTCTACAGTTCTTTCTTACATGACCAACCTTGTGACAGTGCAAACATGCCATTCCTACATTTGTCAAATTTCTCAATTGACCAATCTGACTTTTTCTGAAATAGTTTGTTGCAATATGTCCATACCGACCACATGCAGTATAGCTAGCCCATGTATTATAATCCCAAACATATGATTTACCTTGTCTTTTTAGTTGATATGGCTTTCATTGTAGTTTCTCTTTAGGTGTCCAAACTTGTTTCATTTTTGCCTTGCAGTCCCTTGTAGTGTGTCCATGCTTATTACAAGTATAGCATATTTTCTCCTTAGTAGTATTTTTAGCAATGTCATTCTTCTTAGCTCTGCATTCATAAGCTGGATGTCCAAACTTACCACAGTAATAGCAATATCCATTGAATTTAGGAAGAATATGAGGTTTACCTTGTGCTTTGCTTCTGCACACATTAGATGTATGTCCTGGTTTTCCACAGTGATAGCATGTCAACACTTTAGGTTTTTGACTTTGATTTTTGTTGACTTCTTCAATTTTTTGTGATGATTATCCTTCACCGATGTAGCCTATACTAGCTCTGCTTCTGAATCTCCTCTGATTAGTTAGAAAATCATCAATCTTTTTAGAACTGTCCTCAGCTATCTTCATCATTTCATTGTGTTTCTTTTGTGTCTTTATTTCATTTCTCAATTTTTCATTATCTTCCCTAAGTATTGCAACATCTTCAAGTCTTCTTGATAATTCTCCATTTACTCGATTAATTTCTTGATTAACTGTCATCATCTGATTTGATACTTGGAAGTGACGATCAGTGAGTCTCTATATTTCACTTTATTTTTCTTGAAGTTGTGTTGTCATCAGTATTCGGTCTTCAATAGCTAGATTCTAATCTTGTTCAGCTTGTCTACCATTGTTCATGATTTCCACCATTCTCGCCATTTGAGATTCATGATTGATTTGAAGTGCTTTCACTTGCTCAAACAGATGCTGATTTTTTTCAGATAATTCAGAGATTATGCTTTCGGATCCATCAGAGATGCTTCCAGAGCTTCATCCAATATGATCAAATATGTCATCAATAGGTTCTTCATGATAACTGATTTCATTGAGCTAAATTGCAAGATTATTCATTTTAACCAGTAATTTCTTCAGTTCTTCCTTGGCCTGTTTATACTGTTCCACAAACATCTACATTTGTATCTTCTGATTCTCAATAGTCTTGTCAAGCTTGTATCTCTCCATGACTTAGATTTTTTCCCTTGAATGGTTAGACTTTTCAATAAGAGAATTGAGCTCTAATACCAATTGTTGGAATTAGGAGAGATAGTTACTGAGAGGGGAGGGGTGAATCAGTGCCCTCTAAAACATAACTTGTAACACCTTTCTAATCTATAACTGAATACTGTAATAACCGATCAAAATAACTTGAACATAATTACATAAATCAATCATCTAGTTAACTTCAAAAAGTAAACAACATGAAATCAATATGACAATCACATAACACAAGTATTTTGGTAACACAGAAACCCTTGTTAGAAGGTAAAAACTACGGTGGGGATGACACCCACAAATTCTTCACTACTGCAGATAGAAAAGGTTTGTCTGTTAAGGCTACAAGTTTTGATCACTTCTAGTGATCTTACCCTGTTAGGAGTAACATATTAGATCAGCTAGATCTACCTAGTTATAGGATTTAACAACACTAAATGAAGTGTGTACTCAGTTAAGAGATTTATACAAAGACTGTTAAGTCTACTTTGTTAAGAGATTTATACCAAACTCTATCATAATTGTCAAAAAGTAATAGGTAAATATCTTCTAGTTGACAACTCAATTGTCTAAAATAGATCTATAAATGTTCATCAAACTATCACCTTATCTGTGATGATTCTCTACTTTGTTCTACTCGGTAGCCTTGACTAATTCTGCTCAAACTAAAATCCTCTATGCTTTGTTCTACTTGGTAAACTGATTGTCTTGAAGATAGGCAATTTCTTCAAGTGCTCAGTGATTCATATATATCATTTCAACAACCCCATAAAATGGTGCGAACATATACAATATATAGTGTTCTATTTGGCCGCTTAAACAAAAATTAGGTTACAAAGAATAATCATAATCCTAAGATCTACGGTGCAAAATAACCTAGATCATCTATTACAAATAAGATAATCATTGCATTTAATGAATATCTTTTACAATAAATGCTCCTTGATCTTGGTAAACCATTTTACAATCTGTTGTAACCATCTACATAGAATAATGTGCCATTTCTGATTACTATGTCATTTTCTATGATCATCAGTAAACATTGTATAATCTGCTTGGTGTATACTGTGATGCTCAGTGTTTACTGACCATCGGTGTTGGTGATGCTAGTGCTCGATTAACTATGTGATGCTTGATGCAAAGGCTTTACCGACTGCTCTATCTTGGTTCTAGTTATCGACTATCTCAATATAAGTGATCAACCGACCTGTTTAACATCCTTTGATACTAATGACAACCCTAAATGCTCAATAGAGATTAATAGCAGTGTACCTACAAACAAAATATAATCCAAGCCTATAAGAAACATGTCTTCCCTTATTAAGAAACAAGTACATCAAATGATGAAGAATCCAATCCATGTCCAAATGCAAAAAGGAGTAAGTCTCCAAGTATGCATCTCTAAATATTGAATAGGTATCTCCAATCTTAAAGAATCCATCACATCATCATGATCAAGCTCAACCATGAAATCTGAAAAACCAAGTGAAGGAGAAGAATCAAGAATGCCAATCTCCAAAAAAGGTGAAGAAGATTCTCCAACTCCAAATATGATAAAAATTTCATCAAAGAGTAGAGAAACCCCCTCAAGTATGTCTCCCAAATCTGAAATATGAAACACAATAAACATATCTAAAATGACATCCAAGTAGTCATCCCACACTATAAGATCTAAAGCACTATGATCATCTTGTTGAATAGTAGAACTCAAGTCCAATAAAGTAGGAGGTAGAGGAATAGGAATCTTAATACTTGTCTCGAGACTACAATGATTCAAGTGTCCATATTTCTCCTCACATACATAATTCACTCTTGTTAGAAGGGTGGGTACATAAATAACATCATCATCAACAAAAACAACAACAACAACAACAATAACAATAACAACAACAACAACAATAACAATAACAACAACAACAACAAAAATGCAAAAATAAATACAAGCGTAATGCATGATCAACAACTCCCATATCTAGGACATCTCTAGTATCCATTTTCCTAATGTATAAATAATTAGGAGTGAACTCAACAATTTTACCTTGTGCCCATAAGTGATTTGATAAATAGAAGGGAGATTAGTGGTCAACAATGGTACATAAAGAACATCATTAAATGGCACCTCTCCCATATCAATCGAACCCTTCCCACAAACCTTCATGTATGTGTTGTTACCCATCAATATATGAGGAGAATTACAAGACTCAATAGAAGATAAAATATACATAGAAGATGCCATGTGATTTGAAGCACCTGAATAAAGAATCCATTTTCCTTGTTCAAGTGTTTAGAATCCATGAATCATTTACCTTTCCCTTTATCCATGCTTGATAATGTAGATTTAGAAGTTGTCAAGTGTGTAGGAAGACGAGGAGACACTAGTGATGGCAGCTTAATATTGTTCTTTTAAAGAATGTGAGTGAGCTCATAAATATTCTTACTAAAACATTTATGCTCCTCGTGTCCTTTCTTTTTGTAATATCCACATTTTACCTTCTTCCTTCTAGATTATTCCTCTCTTGAAGAGGGCTTGGACTCAAAATAATTATGTGAAGGAGAATCATTACCATTCTCATGAGGCTTAGGACCCTTTTTCATTTCTTTCCTTTTCCATTGGAATCCTTTGGAGTGGAGTCATTCGCAATAAACGCATGAGGCTTTGAAGGCTTCAATTGACCCATGTGTGCCAAATTTTCTTGTTCCCTTGTCAGTTGATATGAAAATTCATTAAGAGAAGACATTTCATATGCACTACCAAGAGCATCCATAGTAGCATAGAATGTAGAAACAAAAATTGAATATTTAGGACCTAGCTTTGAAATAATAGATAAAATAAATTGTTCATTCTCTTTAGTAATCTTACAATTAGAAAGATCCAATCTAATATAATTTAACTTAGTGAAAAATTCTTGAAAATTGTCAAAATAACTAGGATTTACACCTATTATCTCATTCTCCAACTTAATTTTTCTTATTCTATTTGTCTTAGCAAAGAGTGTCTTCATGGTAGTCCAAACATCATGAGGATGTGTGCAAGATAAAATATGGTATCTCAAATTAGGAGAGATAGTCAATCTAAGAGTAACAAGTGCTTTATCTCTTCGTTCAAACCATTTTCTCCTTTTTGTATTACCTGTGGCAAGTTTTGGATCCTGGCCAAAAGTGATTATATGCAACTCCACATATAACAATGAATCCTCCATAGCTTTTTTCCATTCATGATAATTATATGGAGTTAGGAGTGCAACTTTTGAAAAATCCATGATACCACCAAAGAGTATAATAGAACAATATATTACCTTTTCAAATCACTTATTCAAAATAAAAAATTGAGATCCAAGTATAACAAGTGCCAAAATAGGCCCAAAAAGGACCAAATTCTAAAAGTGATATGTCCACTCACAATGGCTGCAATCTAATAGAAAATCTAGAAAGTAGACAAAAAATCATTCACTTTCACAAAATAGCACTTGAAAATAATATCATATGTGACCAATCGAAGCCCCAAAAGTTGCAAAAAGTGGAATTAGATAGGTACAATCATGAAAAATTGTAATTTCTTATCAATCCTTTGATGATATTAGAAAAACACCTTATTAAATTTGATGTTTTTATGGTCATTGTAGCAAAAATCCAACTACCCCTATTTTGATGTGCAAATGCCCATCAAATTTAGACTTGTGAAAATCTACTTGCCAAAAATGGGTGGGTTGATTGGGCATATAGAAAGTTTATTATGACTGACACAAGTGATAACATGATATTTCCTTCCATGTGTTGGGCTCAAATTGGTTGGGAGTGTGACCACATGGGTGGTGCATAGGTGTTGCATTGGTGTAACACCACTGTTGGTGGTCCTATGGTGATGCCACTTCTACTAGTGTTGTGTGGTGGTGTGATGGCTCTGGCCATTGAGGTAGCATGGTATGTGGTGGGGTAGTGGATTTGGTGGCACTAAGTGGTGGGGTGACAGATCTGGCCACTAAGGTGGTGCATTGTTATAGAGGCAACATTATGAGGGGTGTTGCTTGTATTATGTCATCGGGTTGTGGAACAATAATCCCACATGTAATGTCGGTGAGATTTACTCTTAGTTTTTATACAACCACACATAAATTTTAAATAAAGAAGTGATTATGGATGATGATTTATGGACCATGCCTTTTTTTGGTGGATGATGTTGGGATTTGAGTGGTAGCCCTATTATTCTATAAAATATCTAACAAACATGGGGGTATGTGGCTCAACCCTGAAAAATAAATTTTGCTAGATTTTTTTTTGAAAAAATCTACAAAAATGAAATCAAATAAATCACAGGATTAAAAAAAAAAATTTAGTGATCATACCACATAGGAGAAGATCAGGTCATACAAATCGATTTGTTAAAAAAATCACCTTGGATTTGACTTTTTCCCAATATATGAAAATTTATAATTTATTTTCACCAAAATAACCTCTCGACTACAATGGTGATGTCCAAGTAGCCTTATTTTGTACCCAAAATCAAATCAAGCCAATTTTTCTACTCTTGAATAGGAGTCTTCACACCTTGAGAGCTTTTTTACCATGTTAGAGTTTTAAGTGACCCTACAATACCCCTAGGATCAAATGAAAGACAAAGATAACTTCCACAAGAGAATAGAAAGATAATTGCAACAAGATGCAAGAATGATGTTATTTCTAATAGACATCAACTGGATTACACTACCATAAATGATGGATTATTGATTTAACTAGAATAATTTACAATGTAGACATGATTTCTTATATAGGAAAGGCAATAAGAGACTATGATAAGGATTAGATAAGTTATCACCCACACAAGGTGGAATCCCATGTCCACCAAAGGTGGATCACCTTGCATTATGCAATGAAATATGTGCAACGTGTGGAGGATGATAATGTGATAAAGTTGGATCTCACACATAAAGTGGAATGTGATAACAACTATTACCACCTAAAGTGGAATTTCTCCTACACTGTGTGCAAATAAGGTGAAAACTCCTAGGTGTCTCATATATGTAAACTACTATGCAATGTATTATCCTAAGTAAGCTTAAGTAAAGTGTAATTATTAAATATTTAATTATAATAACACTGAATAGGGGTAAAAATGATGATGTGAATAAGGTTGAATAGTGGTAGATATGATAATATGTAAGGGGGATATAGGACCTATCCTCAATCCAAATTCCCAAAAGGAAAGATCCAAATGGATTAATCACAAAGAAGTGATCAATGCACAAAAGAATCAAACAATGGAGAACATGAAGAAAGGATAAAATTCTATAATCTACTATAAAAAAGTATGTACTTGAAATCTGAAATAAATAGAAGCCAAATACTAACCTCAAAATAGGGTAAATCTAGAAAATGTTGATTTCTGATGTCTGTGCATAGTTTCAGGAATTTTGCAACCTATTCTGGACTAGAAATGCCGAGACAAAGAAAACCCAAAAAAAATTTATCTTTCTAAGGCCAGTTCATCTTTGACCCAGATAGTGGGGCAAGGTCTTACCCCGGGGCAGGATCATGCCCCCTACTGCTTCGACAGAAATTTTGTTCGTGGATCTCAGAAGTTCGCCGAAAAGGGTATCCAAATCTATACTTCAATTCGCTATCCTACACATGTACTTGCAAGAAAAATGGTTTGTGTTGTTTGCATGGGGGGTTTTCCTTGGTCAAACCCCAATTTAGGAATTAACCTTGAAATTGAATTGAAATTGCAGTGTAAATAAATAAAGTAAATTGAAAAATTCACCTTGCTTATGTTGAAGTCCTTGTGGAGGATTCGAATCCTTGAATCCACAAATATGAACCCTCCAAATGAATGTATAAATATGTAGGATGTCTCGAATCAATGGCATTAGATCTTCAACACCAATCTTGAATGTATCTTTGCATAGAATAGGCTTGGATGAATGTGGATGGAGAAATCTTCAAAGGGGCTCCAAAGAGATTGAATCCTTTAATAGCTAACAATGGATCTCCTTGATGAATGCTTGAATGCTTGAATGCTTTCCTTATCCTTCTTTCTTTCTTGATTGCAAATGCTTATGAAAATCGGATGCTATGAGAAGCTTGATGGCAAAAAGAGATGGAGAAAATGAGAGAGGAAGGCTTCCTTTTATAGTGATCTAGGGCACAAACTCCTAGAGAAGGCCAACATTGGAGAATTAAATCCCAATTAACCTTAACCCATAGAAATGGACCTAGATTAAATGCAATTTAGGGATTTACCATTCCAAGCCTAAAATGGCCGACCCAGAAGTGGGAAAATAAAACTTTATGAAACCCGACATCCCGGAACTTCCAAAAACTAAAATTTGAAATAGGGGTCATGGATGAGGTAGTCTTTTCCCTAGGTCATGGATGAGGTCATCCATGACCTAGGTCAGGGACTAGATCATCCTTGACCCTCCAGGTCAACTTTGACCCAGGAGGTCAAAAACTCTGGATTCTCAGTGGAATTTGCCAGAAATGAGGTTGGAAATAGGGAGAGAGAAGCAAAATAGGGGGAAAATAGCCAGATCCTTGCAAAGACCTAATCAAGGCACTTGACATGACCCCATACCACTTACTTGGATGGATAAACACTCTTATCATGTAAGTTCTTCCATTTTAAGATGATACATTAAGCCCCCACTTTAGCAAGAGTATGGACTCGATGCAAACTCTTGGTAAAGGAGATCAAAAAGAAAAGATAATATTATCATAATCAAATAGACAAAGAGATCCTCAAGCCCCTAGGGACTCAAGTCTTCATCAAGTCCAAGATCACAATAAGAGACATATCTCTAGATAGAGAGAGAGGGTGTGATTATCTCACCCAATGAGAACTTATGTCCCATTGTGAACCACACAAGGAAACAATGCAATTGGAAAGAGGGAATTGAACTACCTAGTGAATGTGGCTACTCACTAGTCAACCCACCAAGGATTCACCCTTAGGAATATTCTATTCCATAAGAGTAAAACCAAAATCAAAAGAGATCCTATCTTAAGGACACCTTCGACCTTAAGGGATCAAAAATTTGAAACTGGAGGGATCAAGAGATCCTAAAATATAAATCCATGCTTTAAGGATTAGTCACTAATCTAGAAAGGGAGAAAAGTATCTTGAAAAATAATATATGTGTATTGAAAAGTGTGTGTGCAATAGGTGAGCAGAGCATATGCCCCCATGTTAAAGTCATTGCTAACACTTTAACAAGAGAAATGGCTTTAACATAAACATAAACAACTCCACTGATTATGTTTCCACTATGAGATGCCCCAGACAAAGACAACTCAAGGGAAATATCACATAAACATACAGAGAACACATAAGGGATCTACCTATCGTGGGGTCAGTATGATCATAAGATAATATATATATGATATTATTGCAAATGAATTGACATCATTCCCCAAAGAAAGTAGAACTACAATCACAAAGGAGGAAAGATCACATGAGATATACAAAGAAGAATCTTTTCAGACCATGACCTGGAGACCAAAAATAATCAATGCTACCAAGTCTCGAATCCAAGCAGATTACACAAGGAAATATTTACGAACAATAGCACAGGTACAACATAACATGAAATAGCATATGGAATAATAGAGATACATATAGAGGAAAGATACAATAGGTTTGATTCCTTTATCACCTTGCACCAACTAAGTAACAAGGGTCATATAAAAGAATCTAACAACATTTAGTAAACACATCACGGGAGAAGCACAGTACAACAAACAAACACACAACAAAGGCTACCATGAAGGACAAGCCAATCAAGTGTGCCACCTACTCTCCCCATCTTGTTCTATATCATTTAGGGAAGGTGGGTAACTCACAAGAGGGACTACATCCAACACAGTAGGAATAATAGCCAGTTCCAAACAAGGATCCTCTTGAGAATCACAATGTTCGATACTAGGTGTAAGTGTTAATTGTGATGAAAGCATATTAGGTAAATCAATGTCAATGTCAATAGTCTCATATTCATCATTAAAATCATCAAGAGTATCTTCTTCATCAAAATTAATCAAAATAGGATCTAAGATATGAATAGAATCATCATAATCATGCATCTTAACATCATTATTAGTAACAACATCATGCATAGGCTTATCAGAACAAAGTAAAGAATTTTGAAGAACATAATTATGAGCTTTAGCTTGAGAAAAATGCTTTTTATGATGTTCATTAGCATATTGATTACATTTTTCTTTACTTGAAATGTGTTGAGAACTAGAAGGAACAATTACCAAATCCTTCACAGGCTCTATAGGATTATCAGTAGTCGAACAAGCAACACTAGGAGCTTGATTAACAGATGTAGAAGCCATAGATAAAGGAGGTATGGAAGGTGTAGGCAAAAGACCACAACTAAGGTCCACCATAGGTACACTTAATTCAATAATCTTATGATGCTTCTAGGTTTGATATGAATGAAAAAGATTATCAGGTCAAGGAGGACATGAATTAGGTAAAGAAGGCCAAAGGAAGTCAAGGGTAGCAAAATATCTAGGCCTAGAAGGTTGATATAAACTATGATTAACCATCTTCACTTCTTCATCATGAACAAATTTAAGACATTTATTCATAGGTGAAGCAACAACATGCATGGCATTTAACCATGGCAAACCAAGCTTAACTTGAAATTGATCAGAAGTAGGAACAACAAAAAAGGTAGTGTTGACAATTTTACCACAAACTTCAACCAGCAAGTTAATAGAACCAAATGATGCATAAAGAAAACCATTACAAGTTTGAATCCACACATTAGATGTATCATAAGAATCACATTGCAATTTTTTCATAAAAAGATTTTCTTCAGTAATAACATTGACTAAGGATGTAGGATCAACAAGACAACCATAGGTAGGTATCTTAGAAATCCTAGCATAAAAGTAAAGGGGACCATCAGGAGCTTTAATAGTCTCAAAACCATCAAAGGTAATCAAAAGTTCATGAGGTCTTTTATTCTTAGGTTTTTGTCGAGGTTTAAGTTGAGTTTTCAATTTAGGCTTAGGTTTTGGTTGAGATTGAGATTGAACCTAAGGTTGAGGTGGAGATATAGATTGAACAATATGCTCCACTTGATTAACAATGTAATTGAGATCATCCATCTTTGAATCATACACAATCTCCATAAAAGATAGCCGAGCAATGGTATTAGTATCATGCGTAGGTAAAGGATTCGTATAGATTTGAAGGTTTTGATTAGGAGGAGAGACAAATTTGTTCCCACTACCATCAAGATTATCAATAGATAAGGCATTAGAATCAATTAAATCTTGAACCTTATGTTTTAAAGAATAATACTTCTCAGTATCATGACCCTTCTAACGATGATATTGACAAAAAGCTTTAGGATCAAAGTATTTAGATGCAATCATAGCAGGTAAATGAGGTTGAATAGGAGGTAAAGTAATCATATTAGCAGTTAACAACCTATTCATAATAGAATGTAAAGATTCATAAAGAGGAGTAAATGTATGATTTAATCGAAAAGCAGTGGATGCAAAAGTGGCATTATGAGATGCAACAACTTGATCAGCAACTACATTCATTTGTTTATTTATCTTGCCATAGTTGTTGAATTTTTTAAATTTGTTTGGATTAGGAGCATCATCACTTTTATCAACTGGAATAGGATCCATTGGAGTGGTGCTCTCAAATTGACTCACTTGTAATTGATAATGATGAAGCACTACACAAATTTGTTGAAAAGAGGTAAATTCAGTAAGCATAATCTTATCTCTAATATCCTTTTGCAAATTTGAAATAAACATACATTGAATATCAATATCAGGAACAAGATAGGAAATTTGAGCATGCAAATGCTTAAATCTACCAATAAATTTAGTCAATTTTTCCTTAGCATTTTGTTTACAATGCATTAAATAAGTCAAAGACACTTGCGGGCCAATGTTGTTTTGAAATTGTTGAATAAAAGCGTTGGCAAGTTTTGGAAATGAATCAATAGAATAAGGAGGCAAGGAAAAATACCATTGTAAGGCCTTGTCATGAAAAGTTCTAGCAAACAACTTAGCTAAAATCCTATGGTCATGCGCATAATCACTAAAAAGGATTTGAAATGTTTTAACATGATGAACAGGGTCTCCTTTTCCATTGTAATTCTCAAGATGAGGCATATCAACTTGTTGAGGAACAGGAGTATGAATGTGAATAGGGGTAAAATGGATTCAACTCTATTCAGATGTAAAGGGAAGGGGGGAAATATGAGATCTATTCCCAAACCCAAATTCCCAAAGAAGAGATCCAATTTGATCAACCAAGAGGTTAATACACAATTGAATCAATTTATGGAGAATATGGAAGATAGAGAGAGTAAATCCGATATTTCCCTATTGAAGAAAATTATGCTTGAAAGATGGAATAATTGAAATACAAATACTAACCTCAAATAAGGGCAGATCTGGAAAATGCCAAATTCTGATGTCTGTGTGTACTTTCAGGCAATTTTGAAACCTATTATGGACTGGAAATGCTGAGACAAAGAAAACAAAAAAATCTTTCTCCAAGATGAGCTTAGGTCGGGTTTGACCCTCATAAAAGGTCAAATACTACATTCTTTATTTGAAGTCCTATTTGAATTATGTTCGCAGAACTCGGAAGTTTGTCAAAAAGGGTATCCAAATTCACTCTCAGATCTAAAATTTCACACCTGTACTTGCAAGAAAATGGGGTTTTTTGTTGTATGGGGGGTTTTCCTTGGTCAACCCCCAATTTATGAATTAACCTTGAAATTGAATTGAAATATAGTGTGCATAAACAAATTAATTGAAACAAATTACCTCGCTTATGTTGAAGTCCTTGTAGAGGATTCAAATCCTCAAATCCACAAGTAGTAATGCTTCAATGGATGTAGGATGAATGTAGGATGTCTCCAATCAATGGCATTTGATTTTCAACACCAATCTTGACTTCATCTTTTAATATGAGAAGGCTTGAATGAAGGTAGAAGGATGGATCATCAAAGGGGGCTCCAAAGAGATTGAATCCTTCAATAGCTAACAATGGATCTCCTTGATGGATGGATGCTTGAACACTTGAATGCTTGAAGGCTTTCTTGAATGCTTGAAGGCTTGCAATTTCTTGATTGAATTCACTTGCTTTCACTTGAGAGCTCACTCATGAAATTGCTTGAGATGTGATGTGAATCATGGATGTGAAAATAAGAGAGGAAGGCCTCCTTTTATAGTGAACTAGGGCACAATCCTCTAGAGGGGCCACCTTGAAGAATTAAATCCCAATTAGGTCCTAACCTTTAGAAGATATACCTAGATTAAATTCAATTAAAGGATTTACCATCCTAAAACCCAAAATGATTAACTTGGAGGCAGGAAAATAAATATCCCGAAAGCCCAAATCCCAGAAATCCAGGATTCTGTAAATTTGAATGAGGGGTGAAAAATCAAGGTTGGACCTGACCTAGTTAGGTTCACCCTCAATCCTAAACTAGTTAGGTTTGAGCTCGATCCTGACCTAGTCAGGATCAACCTCAAATTTGACCTTGGGCCCAGATTCAGTCAGAGCCAGGTCTGCAGGTCTAGGGGATGCCCAGAAACCTAGAAATGATATCAGACAAGGATAGAATGTCAGGGATAGACATAAAATCCTATGATGACTATGATGAAATCCAAGAGGACCTATTTCTGAATCTTACCTAGAAAATAGAGCCATGGAAGAGGGAAATTAAGGATAATCCTTGAGATCCTAACCCTAATTTCACCTAGAATGAATAAATCAAGTGCCCGAAAGAAGTGGAAAGTGGGGCGAAAGCCAAATACATAAAGAGACCTGATCAAGGCACTTAACATGACCCCAAACCACTTAATCAAAGGGCTAAACACTCTTATCATGGAAGTACTTCCATTTTAAGATGATACATTAAGCCCCCACTTTAGCAAGAGTATGGACTCGATGCAAACTCTTGGTAAAGGAGATCAGAATGAAAAGATAATCTTATTGTAATCCAAGGGACAAAGAGAAACCTTAAGCCCCTAGGGACTCAAGTCTTCATTGACTCCTAGATCACAATAAGAGAGACATCTCTAGAGAGAGAAAGAAGGTGTGATTACCTAACCCAATGAGAGCTTATGTCCCATTGTGAATCACATAGGAAAATGGTGCAACTAGAAAGATGGAATTGAACTACCTAGTGAATGTGGCTACTCACTAGTCAACCCATCAAGGATTAATCCTTAGGAATATTATATTCAATAATAATAAAACCAAAAACAAAAGAGATCCAATCTTAAGGACACTTCCAACCTTAGGGGATCAAAATATATGTATATTTGAAACTGGAGGGATCAAGAGATCCTAAAATATAAACCCATGCTTTAAGGATTAATTACTAATCCAAAAAGGGAAAAAGTATCTTGAAAAATATGTATGTATTGAAAAGTTTGTGTGTGCAATAGGTGAGCAGAGCATATGCCCCCACATTAAAGTCATTACTGACACTTTAACAAGAGCAATGGCTTTAATAGAAACATAAACAACTCCACTGATTACGTTTCCACGTCGAGAAACCCCTAGACAAAGACAAATCAAGGGAAATATCACAAAAAACATACAAAGAACACAGAAGGGATCTACCTATCATGGGGTCAGTATGATCATAAGATAATATATATATGATATTATTGCAAATGAATTGACATCATTCCCCAAAGAAATTAGAACTACAATCACAAAGGAGGAAAGATCACATAAGATATACGAAGGAGAATCTTTTCAGACCCTGACATGGAGACCCAAAATAATTAGTGCTACCATATCTTGAATCCAAGTAGATTACACAAGGAAACATTTACAAACAATAGCATAGTTACAACATAACATTGAACAACGCATAGAAGAATAGAGATACATATAGAAGAATTTGAACAATAGTTTTGACTCCTTTATCACCTTGCACCAACTGAGTAACAAGGATTGTATAAAAGAATCTAACAACATTTAGCGAACACGTTATGGGAGAAGCATAGTATAGTAGGCAAACACACAACAAAGCTACCATGAAGAACAAGCCAATAAAGCATGTTGCCTACTTTCCCCATCTCATTGTATATCATTTAGGGAAGGTGGGTAACTTGCAAGAGGGACTATATCCAACATAGTAGGAATAATAGCCAATTCCAAACAAGAATCCTCTTGAGAATCACTATGTTTGACACTAGGTGTAAGAGTAAATTGTGATGAAAGCATATTAGGTAAATCAATGTCAATGTCAATAGTTTCATATTCATCATTAACATCATTAGTATCATCAAGAGTATCTTCTTCATCCAAATTAATCAAAATAGGATCTAAGATATGAATAGAATCATCATAATAATGCATGTGAACATCATTATTAGTAACAATCTATTCTACCACATTATGCCTAGATTTATTTGTAGAAGGTAAAGATCTTTGAGCTTTAGCATGAGCATGACGCTTTTTACGATGTTCATTAGCAGATTGATTACATTTTGATTTATTTGAAATAGGTTGAGAACTAAGAGGAATAGTCATAGGGTCCTTCATAGGTTCTTTAGGAAGATCAATAGGATTATTAACCATAGGAGAAACAATCACAAGATCTTTGATAGGTTCAGTAGAAGGAACTTGATTAACCGAGCTAGAAGTCATAGTTAAAGGAGGTATCGAGGGTGTAGGTAAAAGACCATGATTAAGATCCCTAGGAGGTGAACTTAATTCAAGAATTTTATGATGTTTATAGGCTTGATATGATTGAAAAAGATTATCTGGTCAAAGAGGACATGAATTAGGTAATGAAGGCCAAAAGAAATCTAAAGCAACACAATCTCTAGGCCTGGAAGCTTGATATAGACTATGATTAATCATCTTCACTTCTTCATCATGAATGAACTTCAGACACTTATGGATAGGTGAAGCAATAGCATGCACAGCAGATAACCAAGGCAAACCTAGCTTAACTTGAAATTGATCAAAAGTAGGAACAACAACAAAGGTACTGTTCACAATTTTTTGACAAAGTTCAACTGGTAAAGTAATAGAACCAAAGGATGGATAAAGAAAACCATTGCAAGTTTGAATCCACACATCTGATGTATCATAAAAGTCACATTGTAAGCTTTTCATAAAAATATTTTCTTTAGTGATAACATTGACTAAGGATGTAGGATCAACAAGACAACCACAAGTAGGTATCTGAGAAATCCTAGTAGCAATGTAAAGGGGACCATCAGGAGCCTTAATAGTCTCAGAGTCATCAAAGGTAATAAAAATTTCCTGAGGTCTTTTATTCTTAGGTTTTTGTCGAGGTTTAGGTTGATTTTTTGTTTTAGGTTTAGGTTTTGGTCGAGGTTGAGATTGAACTTGAGGTTGAATATGAGGTTGAGGTTGAAGTTGAGGTTGAGGTGGAGATAAAAATTGAACAACATGCTCCACTTGATTAACAACATGATTGAGATCATCCATCTTTGAATCATACATAATTTCCATAGCAGATGGTTGAGCAATAGTATTAGTATCATGCGTAGGTAAAGGGTTTGTATAAATTTGAAGGTTCTGATTAGGAGGAGACATAGATTTGTTCCCACTACTATCCAGATTATCAACAGATAAAGCCTTAGAATCAATTAGATCTTGAACCTTATGTCTTAAAGAATAACATTTCTCAATATCATGACCATTCTGATGATGATATTGACAAAAGGCATTTTGATCAAAAGATTTAGAAGCAATTGTAACAAGTAAAAGAGGATGAATAGGAGGTAAAGCAATCATATTAGTAGCTAACAACCTATTCATAATAGCATGTAAAGATTCAGAAAGAGGAGTAAATGTATGATTTAATTGCAAAGCAGTGGATGTAGACATGGCATTGTGAGATGCAACAACAACTTGATCAACAACTGCATTTGTTTGTTTGTTTATCTTGACATAGTTGTTGAATTTTTTAAATTTATTTTCATTAGGAGCAGCATCACTCTTATCAACTAGAACAGGAGCCACTGGAGTTGTGCTCTCAAATTGACTCACTTGTAATTGATAATGATGAAGAGCTACACAAAGTTGTTGAAAAGAGGTAAATTTAGTAAGCAAAATCTTATCTCTAATATCCTTTTGCAAATTTGAAATAAACATACATTGACTATCCATATCAAGAACAAGATAGGAAATCTGAGCATACAAATGCTTAAATCTACCAATAAATTTAGTTAATTTTTCTTTAGCACTTTGTTTACAATGCATTAATTCAGTCAAAGACACTTGCAGGCCAATGTTGTTTTGAAATTGTTGAATAAAGGCATTAGAAAGTTGTGGAAAGGAATCAATGGAATAAGGAGGCAAGGAACAATACCATTGTAAGGCCTTGTCACGGAAGGTTCTAGAAAACAATTTGGCTAAAATCCTATGGTCATGAGCATAATCACTACAAAGGATTTGGAATGTTTTAACATGATGAACAGGATCTCCTTTTCCATTATAACTCTCAAGATGAGGCATCTCACCTTGCTGAAGAATAGGAGTACGAATGATGTCTCAGGGCAAGGGACTTCCCATGTCACATGTAGGAATACTAAACTTGTTTTGAGTTAAAGAAGCAAGTTGTTGTTGTAAGGATGAAACAGTCTGAGCCAAACTGATGATTGTTGAATCATTAGAGGAAATAGGATGAGTAGCAACATTAGACACACTAGGTAAAGTGTAAGAAGCTGCAAGAATAGAAGACACAACTGGAGGAACACTAGGAACTATAGTTGGAAGCGGATTGGAATAAGTAAAAGGAACATTATGATATGAAGGTTGTGATGTAGGAAGGGACACAGGAGGAACACTCATAGTAATAGAGGGAATCATTACAGTCACCAAAGGAGGAGTATAGATAGGAATACTAGGTAGAGGATTAGAAGGAGGTTCAACACTAGTGATAGGAGGAATCAACCCTAAATCTTGAGCTTCTTGAACTAAAGGTTTAACATTTGAATGCATAAGGTGATTAATACCATGCAAGAGGTTAACACCTTGATCACTATCATGGAGAACTTTCTTAAGAGCCTCTATAGCTTGAATGGAATCTTGATTATGGTTCTCTTGAAGAAGCCAATTACCCATTTTATAAAGTTCAGTGGAAAGTTTTTGGACTTGCTCACGAGGAACTATTAAAGCATCATCCTCGTCATGCAATGAGTGAGAAGAGTTTTGCTCCATAGTAGGATTGGAATCATGAAGAATCAAGTTATCATCCAGGATCCTAAGGAAAGGAGAGGAAGATTCAGGATCAAAGGCACCCATGAGTCTACGACTTCTTCTAACTGAAATATTATAAGTAGGACTAGTGGTAGTAAAGCTCATAAAGCAATGTAATGAAAATGAACTAAACTAAAGGCACATAAAGCATGAATATCAAATCTAATTAGCAAGCAAGATCTAACACAAAGGAAAAATCTAATACTAACAAGATATAAGGAAAGCACAATAAGGCATGCAATTCCACAATAAGAACAGAGAGGAATCTAACACCAAAAAAGAAAGAGAGGAAGCTAGTCAGGTTCACCAAAATGAATAGGGGTAAAAAGGATTCACCTCTATTCAAATGTAAAGGGAAAGGGGGAAGATATGAGATCTATCCTCAAACCCAAATTCCCAAAGAAGAGATCCAATTTGATCAACCAAGAGGTTAATACACAATTGAATCAATTTATGGAGAATATGGAAGAGAGAGAGAGAGAGAGAGAGAGAGAGAGAGAGAGAGATTAAATCCAATATTTCCCTATGATTGAAATTTATGCTTGAAATATGGAATAATTGAAATACAAATACTAACCTCAAATTAGGGCAGATCTGGAAAATGCCAAATTTTGATGTCTGTGTGTACTTTTGGACAACTCTAAAACCTATTCCGGATTGGAAATGCTGAGATAGAGAAAACCCAAAAATATTTCTCCAAGATGAGCTCAGGTCAGGTTTGACCCTCATAAAAGGTCAAATACTACATTCTTTATTTGAAGTCTGATTCAAATTCTATTCACAGATCTCAGAAGTTTGTCGAAAAGGGTATCTAAATTCACTCTCAGATCCAAAATTTTGCACCTGTACCTGCAAGAAAATGGGGGTTTTTGTTGTATGGGGGGTTTTCCTTGGTTAAACCCCAATTTAGGAATTAACCTTGAAATTGAATTGAAATATAGTGGGCATAAACAAAGTAATCGAAACAAATCACCTCGCTTATGTTGAAGTCCTTGTAGAGGATTTGAATCCTCAAATCCACAAGTAGCAATGCTTCAATGGATGTAGGATAAATGTAGGATGTCTCCAATCAATGGCATTTTATTTTCAACACCAATCTTGACTTCATCTTTGCATATGAGAAGGCTTGAATGAAGGTGGAAGGATGGATCATCAAAGGGGGCTCCAAAGAGATTGAATCCTTCAATAGAGATAACAATGGATCTCCTTAATGGATGGATGCTTGAACACTTGAATGCTTGAAGGCTTGCTTGAATTCTTGAAGGCTTGCAATTTCTTGATTGAATTCACTTGCTTTCACTTGAGAGCTCACTCATGAAATTTCTTGAGATGTGATGTGAATCATGGATGTGAAAATGAGAGAGGAAGGCCTCCTTTTATAGTGAACTAGGGCACAATCATCTAGAGGGGCCAACTTGAAGAATTAAATCCTAATTAGGTCCTAACCTTTATAAAATATACCTAGATTAAATGAAATTAAAGGATTTACCATCCTGAAACCCAAAATGATTAAACCAAAGGCAGGAAAATAAATATCCCAAAAGCCAGAATCCCGAAAATCCAAGATTCTAGAAATTTGAATGAGGGGGGAAAAATAAAGGTTGGACCTGACCTATTTAGGTTCAACCTCAATCCTAATGTATTCAAGTTCAAGCTTGATCCTGACCTAGTAGGATCAACCTCGAATTTGACCCTGGGCCCAGATTCAATCAGAGCCAGGTTAGTAGGTCCCACAGATGCCTAGAAACCTAGAAATGATATCAAATAGGGACAGAATGTCAGGGATAGACATAAAATCCTATGATGATTATGATGAAAGCTAGGAGGACCTATTTCTTAATCCTACCTAGAAAATAGAGCCATGGAAGAGGGAAATTAAGGAGAATCCTCAAGATCCTAACCCTAATTTCACCTAGAATGAATAAATCAAGTGCCCGGAAGAAGTGGAAAGTGGGGGGAAAGAAAAATACATGCAAAGAGATGATCAAGGTCCTTAACATGACCCCAAACCACTTACTCTTAGGGCTAAATTCTCTTATCATGGAAGTGCTTCCATTTTAAGATGATACAGAATGATATCTAGGGACAAAGAACTTCCCATGTCACATGTAGAAATGCTAAATTTATTTTGAGTCAAGGATGCAAGTTTTTGTTGTAAGGATGACACATGTTGAGCCAAACTAATGATTGTTAAATCATTAGAGGAAATAGGAGTAACAACAGCATTAGAAACACTAGGTAAAGTGTAAGAAGCTGTAGGAATGGAAGACATGACTAGAGAAACACTTAGCACTACAGTTGGAAGAGGGTTGGAATAGGTAAAAGGAACATTATGATAAGAAGGTTGTGATGTAGGAAGAGACACAAGAGGAAAACTCATAGCAATAGAGAGAATCATCACAATCACCAAAGAATGAGTATAGGTAGGAACACTAGATAAAGGAATAGAAGAAGGTTCTACACTAGTGATAGGAGGAATCAACCCTAAATCTTGAGCTACTTGAGCTAAAGGTTTAACATTTGAATTCATGAGGTGAGTAATACCATGCAAGAGGTTAACACCTTGATCACTATCATGAATAAATTTCTTAAGAGCCTCTATAGCTTGAATAGAATCTTGATTATGGTTTTCTTGAATAAGCCAATTACCCATTTTATCAAGTTCAATTGAAAATTTTTGGAATTGTTCAGGAGGAACTCTTAAAGCATCATCCTCATCATGAGATGAGTGAAAAGAGTTTTGCTCCATAATAGCATTGGAATCATGAAGAATCAAATTATCATCTGAGATCCTAAGGAAAGGAGAGGAAGACTTAGGATTAAAGGCACACATAAGTCTACGACTTCATCTAACTGGAATATTATAAGTAGGACTAGAAGTAGTAAAGCTCATAAACCAATACAATGCAAATGAACTAAACTAAGAACACATAAAGCATGAAAAAATTGCAATTTTTTTTATATTTTTGAAATATAGATGCAAGAAATCTAATTAGCATGCAAGATTTAACATAAAAGAAAAATCTAATACCAATAAGATGATATAAAGGAAAATCTAACACCACAAAACACAATAGGGCATCCAATTCCACAAAAGAAAAGAGGGTAAGTATGTCGGGTTCACCAAAATGAATAGGGGTAAAAATGATGATGTGAATAAGGTTGAATAGTGGTAGATATGATAATATGCAAGGGGGATATAGGACCTGTCCTCAATCCAAACTCCCAAAAGGAAAGATCCAAATGGATTAATCATAAAGAAGTGATCAATGCACAAAAGAATCAAACAATGGAGAACATGAAGAAAGGAGAAAATCCTATAATCTACTATAGAAAGTATGTAATTGAAATCTAAAATAAATAGAAGGAAAATACTAACCTCAAAATAGGGTAAATCTAAAAAATATTGATTTCTAATGTCTGTGCATAGTTTCAGGCAATTCTAAAACCTATTCCGCACTAGAAATGCTGAGACAGAGAAAACCCAAAAAAAAATTATCTTTCTGAGGCTAGGTCATCCTTGACCTAGATAGCAAGGCAAGGTCTTACCCCAAGGTAGGATCCTACCCCCTACAGCTTCGATAGAAATTCTATTTGCAAATCTTGGAAGTTCACCAAAAAGGGTATCCAGATATGTACTTCAATTCTCGCTATCCCGCACCTATACCTACAAGAAAATTGGTTTTTGTTTTTTGGATAGGGGGTTTGCCTTGGTCAAACCCCAATTTTGGAATTAACCTTGAAATTGAATTGAAATTGCAGTGTAAATAAAAAAAGTAAATTGAACAATTCACCTTGCTTATGTTGAAGTCCTTCTGGAGGATTCGAATCCTTGAATCCACAAATATGGATGATCCAAATGAATGTATAAATATGTAGGATGTCTCAAATCAATGGCATTAGATCTTCAACACCAATCTTGAATGTATCTTTGCATAGAATAGGCTTGGATGAATGTGGATGGAGAAATCTTCAAGGGGGCTCCAAAGAGATTGAATCCTTCATAGCGAACAATGGATCTCCTTGATGAATGCTTGAATGCTTGAATTCTTTCCTTCTCCTTCTTGCTTGCTTGATTGCAAATGCTTATGAAAATCGGATGCTATGATATGCTTGATGGCAAAAAGAGATGGAGAAAATGAGAGAGGAAGGCTTCCTTTTATAGTGATATAGGGCACAAACTCCTAGAGAAGGCCGACATTGGAGAATTAAATCCCAATTAACCTTAACCCCTAGAAATGGACCTAGATTAAATGCAATTTAAGGATTTACCATTCTACAACATGAAATGGCCAACCTAGATGCGCGAAAATAAAACTTTCTGAAACCCGACCTCCCAGAATTTTCAGAAACTAAAATTTGAACCAGGGGTTAGGGATGAGGTAGTCTCTATCCTAAGTTAGGGAAGAGGTCATCCTTGACCTAGGTTAGGGACTAGGTCATCCTTGACCCTCCAAGTTTTCTTTGACCCAGGAGGTCAAAAACTCAAGATTCTTAGAGGAATTTGCTAGAAATGAGGTTTGAAACAGGGAGAGAGAAGCAGAATAGGGGGGAAATAGCCAGATCCATGCAAAGACCCAATCAAGGCACTTGACATGACCCTAGACCACTTACTCGGAGGGATAAATACTCTTATCATGGAAGTGCTTTTATTTTAAGATGATACAAACACACATATTTCTAGCTTCTTCCTTCTATTGACCTTCTGAGGTTCCTTTCGTTCAACCTCCTTCAAAGGATGAAAAGGAGTCCATGTTGATTAATCCCAAACCTACCCAACTTTCAAGCCATGCCAAAATAAAATTTAGTTCTCATGATCACCACTTTTGATGTCATATTAAGGCATGTGATCTTTCTTCCCAAACTATTTTCTCCCCTAAGATACGTCATGATTCTTTGATCTCATTTCACCAATCTCTGACCAACTCAAGGGAGGAAGAAAATCTTAATAAAATAAAGTTTTCTAAGCATGATAATTATTCTTTTGTATTAAATATCCTATTGTATTTAATTTAGATGATGATATGGGTGATAATGTTAATTATGCCAACAATATTGTTGCTAATAATGTTGATCTTGATGATTTTGATGATATGTATTAGGTTATTGAAATTAATCATGATATTTATACTAGATTTTTCAAAGCATTAACTCTAGCTCATTGTGACAATAAAATTGACTCATCATTAGAGCATGGTCCTTATTTTGAAATTACATTAGTTCCATCTACCATGCTTGGTGTTTCTCCTCTTTCTTATTGTCCCCCTTCCCTAAGTAATATTCAACAAGATGGGGGGAATGTGTAGAAGTATTCTAGTGCAATAATTTGTGTGAGCCAAATAATTATGATCAACTTCAAATTATATTTTATTTATCTTTATTTTATTATGCAGGGGTATTTCCATTTTTGTAGGCTCATTCTTCTTTTGACAGTTCTTCCTTCCAACAAAGGCTCCACATATAGATCAAGTGCATCATTTGGTGCTTTCATCCATGTGTTTCCTAGGAATTCCCATGGTGGCAACACATGGATCTCTCCTTCTCAAAAAAAAATTTGGCCCCATCTCTTTTTGATAGAGTCTTTTTGGTGATCTTTATAGGAGGCTATTTTCTCGAGCAACACCACTCACCACCTCTCACTATACATGTACTTATTTGTGCTTTTCAACCTCATTGTCCCTTTGAGGTGTGATTTGAAGATCATTTGGTTAATGGATCTAATCACCTAGTTGGAACGTGGTTAGTTAGAGGATAATTTGGCTTGAAGATATGGACCTCCCTAATGAAAGTACATTTTGTATAATAGTGAGGAACATCCTATGGGAAATCAAAATGATGATTAGTTAAGATGGCTAAGTCAGATTCTTCATGCATGATAAAGATTCGCTACATATTTTTCCCATGAGAGGTATTTCATATGTGGTCTATAAATAGGGGAGCACAAATATTTTTAGTATTTGGCATTGAACAAGTCAAATAAATGAGAGGGGGGTGAATCAATTATTCAAAAACACTTTTGAAAAATTTTGTTGATTCGGTATACACATAAATCATTCAAAAAATTAAGACTAATAAAAGCATGAAAGAACAAGAATAGTGAACACCATAACACCAAATATGATGTGGAAACCCAAGATGGAAAAACCACAAAGAAATTGATTCTCATGAAAAGAACATCAGTTAAGGTTACACTAGTTAAGGTAATTTTAACAAGGGGCTCACTATCAGTTTTCTTACTATTGTTTGGCTAACTATTGGTTGGACTAACTACCCTAATACAAAAGATGTATTTCAAAAAAAATTCTTACAAAAAAAATACAAACTAATGAAATTGCATCTATACATATGCATGACACAATTATACATAGTAGCATATTAATCACCATCAATAGCAGATTTGATATAGATCTTCTAACAATACATCAATCTAATCTTATGCAACTTTGTATGTAAGGATCCTTTGATATCACAATAACCCTTCACACATCTAACTTCTACTTACATACATCACCACCAATTATTTGCTTTCATGACACCTTTTTCTTTCTCTCCCGCTCATAACATCATATACAAAATGATTTCCTAATTTATATATACATTCGATAAGGTAAATACAAATGTCGGATTAGCCATAAAATATGTCAACTATATTACAAAAGATATTAAAATTATAATTTAACACGCTACCACTAACCCTAAAAATAGGTCATGCATATGAAGTTTTCACATGTTACTACAAGACCTAAAGATAGGTCACACATAAGATAAATATGTTTCATAGCACAATTAGTGAAAGATGAGTAAATTTTGGAATTGACAAAATGCCACAACCAAGTCCATGACTTGATCATCAAAAATGTTGAACCAACTGATGGATACAACCAAATAAAACTTGTCTAGAATAGGATATGATCATTAAACAAAAAACTTCTAATGAACTCTATGAATATATTGGTAGAAGGGATACTCGGAAGAAATTTGAAACTCAGCAGCCACCAAACACCATCCAAAAATTCATTCTTTTGCAATCATAAAAATATATAGATGTACCAAAAAGATATGATTCAATAATAGGAATAAAGACATCCATCACCATAACCCAAAAACTGCATAGAATGAATTTGTTCAGCACATAAGGGAAACATAGATATCCAACCAACAACAAATAAACATCCAACCACTATAGACATTAATTGGTATAAGAGTTTTGACATTAATGACAAAACTACCAGCATCTTCTCAATATGTTCACAATCTCCCCCTTTGGCATTTATGGTAAAACAACAAAAATACTCAAAATACTCAAAACACAAAAACTCCAAAAACTTCCCTAAGTTAGATATTCCTTCAATGTTTTTTGCCTTAATTTCTCTCCCACTTTTTTCCACAATGGAAAAGTGCCACTCATCTAATACTTAGATAATCAAAGAAGAATGGAACACCTTACTGTAAAAACTTTATTGTACCTTTCTTTGATTATCGAAAGCTTCTTCTTCCATTTAGTCACAGTTTCACCCATGCGGGTGTATAAACTATCATGATGTGCTAGAAAGTCAAAAGATGAAATCCAGTCCAAAGACCAAAAATGATGCCCATATTCCTCTACATCAACAATAATACTAGAAACTGTAATACCCCAAAAATGGGCTATAAGTTCGTTAACCTCCTACATCAATAATTTGATCGAAATCGACATCAAAGTCCTAACCTAAGGCACATCTGCACCTCAGTTCATCGAAACCCTAATTGATTATCCTAATTCTACATCAAGAAATATTCCTTGAATATTCCTATTTATCCTAATTATTTTTAATTTAATGATTATTTGGTGATAAATCTTATTTATCCTAAAATTTGATTAATTGAATATTCTGAATATTTAATTAATTAAGTTTAATTCTGCCACTTAATTATTTAATTAAATTAAATTCTATTTATTCTTACTTATATTATTTAATCTTGACAATAAATCAAAATTTCCTACAAATAATTGATTAAATTCTTATTTAATTAATTAAATCTAAGTTGTCAAATTTAATAATATAGTTTTGAATAAAAGTTTGATTAAAATAATTGATTAACCCATGCATCAGTTATTCTTAAATTTAAAATCAGTTAAGTTGAGAATAAATCACTTTAATTTTAAATTAATTTATAATTAAAACATGCACAATCAAAAAAGCAGTCAACTAGAAATCAACAGCCAAGTTTAAATTAAACTCAACATTCAATTATGAGTCAAGAAAATTGAACTAAACTCGATTTTGAGTTAAAAATTGTCTTTGCATGATTTTATGAATTAATTATTCCTAATTTCTTGTTAACTCAAAAATCAACCTGAGTTTATCAAGAGTGATTTATGGTTTTCTCCATGCATCCTCAAAGCCCTGGATTTCTATAAAATCAAGGCTAAGCTCTTCATTCTAAATCCACAATCTCTCAAATTTGTGCAATTACTCTGGCGAATTGACAAGCTTTTGTAACAGGCAACTTTGTGAGCTCAATTCATAGCATAGCATTCATTTTCATATCATAGCATAGTATTGATTAGATCAATTTGCATTCAATCTCATTCACTCTAGATTAGTTTCATATCCAATTTTTTTCATATTATTGCATAGAAAACACAAAAATATAGATTAAGTTGCATACAATTATACATTCATCCTTTTGCATTCAAATCCTTCGTTTAGGTGTTGCATTGTCACTAATCTCAATTTCAATCTGAGAACATCATACTCGCACCTACTAGAAGGCAGTAAATCACCTAGTTAGCTTAGTTTCAATTACTTGCAGATTTTGATTTTGCTAGCCTCTAATGTTTTACTGAAGTGTTGTGTCCATAGCTAGGTACAATTTTCACATGCAAATTTCTTGTGCCCACCGTGGGGCCCTGAAACAGGTTTCCATTTCTATTCTAACATTTTTTATCAATTTTCTATCATTTTCTGGCCAAAACTATGATTTTATTCTTTGTTCGTACGAGTTTTGTCAGAAAGTCATACCAGGACCCCCTGACTATTGTACGACAGTTGAGTTTTTTGAGGCTCGTATCAAAACTTACACATTGTTGTTTGGGAGCTCAATTTTCATGTGGGAAGATACCCACCGTCGTACGAGTTTCCAGAGTGCCATACGGGAGGTAACTGGTTGTTGCATGAGTTTTTCTAGCAGAATTCAATTGTCATTTTAAATTTTCAGGTAGTTTTCTAGATTTGATTTTTGGATTTGGACTAACAACTAACCCTAACAATTGAGATCTTTTGTTTCTAAGTCGTATTTGTTGATTCTGATTGGAAAAGCACAATGAAATTGCACAAAATAGGTAAAAATCTACTAAGCGTGTTGCGAGGAATTCAGGTATTTTGTTCAATCTGATAACACTTTGATTTGGATATAAAATGAATTCTCACATGTCTAGCTTGTGTGCCTTTCCAGCATTCATAATTCACACTTCAGTTTTGGGCTATAAAAATAAACATAGATTTGCTTCCTGCATATCTGCTACACATAGTAAATAGGCCCTATGAACACTATTTGTGGATGATCTTGAGAGGGTGGGCTTCTTTCTCTTGTTCATGCATGCGAAGCTCTTCTTGACAAAAGATCCCCTTGTAGGTAGGGAGGTTACTAAGATTGTCTCACATTCCCTTGGTTTGGTCCTCAGCTTTTGATTGATACGTTCTCTCTTTGGAGAGGGCGATAGACATAGTTTTTGACATCACAAATCTTGGTGAGATAAATTTTAGTCTTAGCGTGTCGGATTAATCTGTTTGTTGTGATTGGGTAAAAGTGATAAGGCTAGAGGATTATGCTCTACTTCCTTTTTGGATAGTATCAGAAACTCAAATCCTTAGATCTGGACCAAGTCTCCATGTGGTATCTTTTGTGAGTCACCTTTAGAGAGGGTTAAATGTAGTGGACATTCCCTTTATTGGGTCAACCACATGGATGAAACCTCAAGCGGTAATAGCCATTTTTTTTATGGTAGCAACAACCAGTATACAAATGTCCTTGTGGAGGAAATCTTCAAAGGTGTGGTCTCTTTTTTGGTTGTCAGATCTCCCTAGCAGCTCCTAATTAATTAAATTCTTGGACTGTGTCAAAACCCCGGTGTGCCTGGATTGGATTTTTCCCTCTTAAGATCATAAAATTTTTAGAGTCAGACCATTACTACAAACCTTAGCGAGGCTAATTTTTCATTTTCTAGGACTATGTACGTTGTTGAAAAACTTTTGAGAACATACACAAGTAGCACTGCTAGGGATTAGAAAAATAATTCATTTGATTGTTCATGCGCAAGGTTGCTTTGTCCCCTATTCATTATTTTTAGATGTGCTTGAAATCACTTGCTTGTTATTTTGTGTGCTTGTTTATACACTTGGTTATTGAAAATGAACAACCCCAGAACATACTTCAAAACTAGACAGAAAACCTTGCAAACACACTGATTCCTTTCTAGAGTCAAAAGTCATCCCATAGTCTCAGAAAGTCATACAATTTTTGTCAAAAGTCACTTCAAAACCCACGGATTTTCATACGGGAGCTTATACATTGTCGTATGAGCTTTGTCAGAAAAAGTCAAGAAAATCAAACCCTGGTATCAATTGTCATACAAATTTTATCAACTATCGTGCCAGAGCTTACCTAGACTCATACGAGCCTAGAGAAACTCATTTCAAAATTTTCAAAAGGTTGTCAAAAACTTGTCAAATTTGTCAAGAATCCAATTTTTTTTTACAACCTATCTCCAGATTCTGTTAGAAAATTCATTGTGTCAGGAACAAAGCAAAAACCAGAAGAAATCAAACCCATTTTCCTAAAGGTGGTCTTTTGAGTTTGATCCAGCCCTCTGATCTATCAATTTGAATCATTTTCATCTTGTGTCAAAATCTTCATCAAAATGGCTAAGTGTTGTGAGCTCATGTCAGCCACTTTTTGGGTGTCTACCCATACTACCAGGGCACAGTATCCTTCATTTACGTCCAATCTATCTTCAATCAACCCAATCTTGACAAGGTTGCATCATTCAATCTTCTTGAGTTAGATTATTCTTCAATTGTCATCATCTTTCTCTCTTGCTTCACGTGACTAAGGTTAATGGTGGAAACTAGAGCTTCATCACAAAGAAAAGAAAGAGAACAACCCAAACCCTCTTATGTAACATCTTATGTGATTGCTCAGACAATTCATCAACCTTATGATACAACTAAATTTTGAGAAGAATCTCTTGGTAATCTATTCTTGAAAGGTGGTTACATCACTCCTCATGCATCAATCCACGTAGGTAATCCACCAAGTCCTCATGTATCAATTCATGAAAGTTATCAAACTACTCATCACTCTATCTCTGGTAGTCCTCATAACAACACAATGTCTCAAGGAGGATCCCAAGGACATCACTCTCAACATGGTGTGGATCCCAAACCCACACCCTCTGAAATCATCCTATATCAAAATGATGGTAACTTCAAGAGAATGATGAGACATTTCTTAAAAGAAGACAAAGAGGCATACTTTCTAGAGTTAACTTGACAAGGAGCTAAACTGCCTCCAAAATTTAATGTTGAAGATATCATCACACAAGAGGAAGAAACTCCTATCATAGCTATTATGAAACAGATGCATGCCATGCAATTCAAACTTAACAAACTTGAAAAAGAGAAGGAACCTAAAGAGTTCTCCATGGAGGCTCTATGTCCTTTTCCATTTGATAAAGACTTGTACATGCCACCATTCCCTAAGAGATTGGAAATGCCTAAGTACAACAAATATGATGGAAACTCTAATCCTCAAGATCACGTCAGAGAATTATGTACTCAATCTATGGATTTTATGCATGAACCAACCTACTTAATGCATATTTTCCCATGATCTTTGGGAGGAGCGGCCATTCATTGGTTCTCAAGAATGCCTCCAACCATCAAAACCTTTGAGGAGTTGATCATATTGTTCTACCAATAGTACTCCTATAACATCAAACATCTGGTCACTATGATCAACATCTGTAATCTGAAACAATATCCAGGAGAACCATTCTTGACTTTCCTCAAATGATGGAGGAATAAATTTTCTCTATATGCTAGACCCATTCCATAAATAGAGAAGCTGGAAATTTTCATCAACAATCTTGTTCCAAAAATCAACTACCATTTATAAATGAAAGATCATACATCCTTCGATAAAATGGTAGACAATGCCATCAAAATTAAGAAAGTCCTTGTGAAAAGGGGGACATATCCCTTCAAAAAGAGAAGTATGAATTTGGATCTACTTCCAAACACAAGAACAAAAATTTCAACAAGAATAAAGGCATCATCACAGATGGTGTTATTGATACTATCCATGCTCCATCCAAGGCACCCACTTTGAATCTCACCATTGGTACCCAAGCCCTTAAAGATTCTGAGATGAAGACAAATGAATCTAACAAGAAGTCATCTAATTATAAACCTTGGGCTACCGATCCTAAACATAAGTTTACTCCTCTTGGAGAATCTTTGGAATCCATGATGAAAACTCTATTGGCCAACAAAATCCTCACATTTCCTGGGATCTGAACATTTGATCCTCAACCTAAGCCAAAATGGTGGAGGGAGACCAATTTCTATAATTTCCATCGTAATAAGGGTCATAAACCAATAACTGCATATGCTTGAAACATCTCATACAAGACAAAATTGATAATGGAGAAATTGTAATTGACAATCATAAAAGCAAAAATGATCATACAAAATTCATGAAACCATTTCCAAAACATGGTCAAGGAGATTCATCTTCTCAACCTAATATGGGTGCTAAAGTCAATTATGCCTACTCTAGAAACAATGATGCCATAAACATGGTGGAACCTTTCTTATCTGAACATTGCAATGTTATCACCATTGTGCAAAAAGATAGAGTTAATCAATTAGCAAATGCAGTTACTCGATCAAAAGCTTAGGCACATCTACAAGGACAAACCTTTGATTCATCAAATGTCCCTAAGATGCCTTTTAATCTTTCATCTACTTCTAAATAGAGGGCTGCCTCAAAATCAAATCCAAAAGATATGAGGCCTACATCATATAGCATAGTCCAACAACTCCAGCATACCAATGCAAAAATCTCCATGTTTGAGTTGCTTCGGATATCTCCTACTCATAGAGCCATTTTGGACAAAGCTCTGCTTGTATCCAATGTTCCTAAAAACCTTGACTTAGAAAGATTCCAAACTATGGTTGGTCATCTGACATCTCCCCAGTATATCTCCTTTTCAAAGGAAGATGATAACTCATATCCATACAACTAGCCCTTGCACATTGAAGTCTTGATCCAAAACTATCATGTCAAATGCGTGTTGATAGATGGAGGTGTTGGTGTCAATATTTGTTCTTATAACTTGATCACACAACTAGGCTTATCAGAAGCTACCATTTATCCCAAAAAGAAGATAACTATAAAGGCATATGATGAACAAGAAAGGTCTTCCAAAGGCAAAATTATTTTGCCTATCAGAATAGGTCTAGTTATCAGAGATATCACATGTCAAGTTCTTGATCTACCTTTGGCCTACAACATTCTCCTAGGGAGACCCTGGATACATAAAATGAGAGCTATTCCTTCTACATACCACTAATGTGTGAAATTTCCATATGAGGGAGTAGAAGTGACAATTCCAATTGATACATCCACAACTTGCAATGCATTAAAAGAAAGTGTTGATAAACTTGTTTCCAATAACCGAGAATCTTCTACTAAGATAGTTGACATTGCATCCACATCCAAAATAGAAGAAATTGCTAAAGAAGTCAAAATTAAGGACAAGGGTATGGGAGAATACATGATGGAACTAGTTTTATCTCTCACATCCCTCCCGTTGTCCCCAAAATCTTGTGGACAACCTTCTGACAAGGTGAAACCTATAGCTAAAGAATCTTATGTCATATTTAATGGGATTTTTGTCACAGAAAAGGTATCCAAGCAAGAGTCTGATGAAGAGGAAGATGTGCTTGCATGGTTATACAAGGATGAGTCTTAATCCCAAATAGTTCAGAAATGTGCCTCCACTTCAAGCAAAATTCCTTCAAAGTCATATGGACCAGGGAATAAACTAATTGCTAAAATTGGATGCACTAGAAAAGGACCTCTAGGAATACAAGGCAAAGGTCTCATATCACCTCTTGACCACCGGGGTTGAACCAACAAGAATACAATGGGTCTAGGTTATCGAAAGAAGTCTTTTTATCTTAAAGGAATTTCTTACCATGTGATAGAACAAATAGAGCTATAGGTTGACAATAATGAAGGAGAACATGTCAATCCTAGTGACAGTGATTCAAACACCATTGATGACCTTATTCCTTATGAACACTTGCCTAAAGAAATAAAAGACCTCCTTGAAGGGGAGGATGACCCAATTAAGAGAATCAATGTAGTAGAAACACAAGAACCCCTTACTTAGATCAACCAAGAGGGATCAATTGAATATGTTCAAACAGTTGAACAATTGGAAAAAAATAGCGACTCTGAGATAGATTCTCATGAGTATGAATTCAAATTAGAATCGAAAGGAAACCCTTCTTGGGGAATCCATCCTGATTTCACACATATTCTCAGATTTCCTAGAGGCATAGATGAAGAATCCAATGACTATGAATGGGGAGCCATTCCAGAGGAAGATGAGCTTATCATAGAAAAATATATTGATGTTGTTCACCAATATGCACCTAAACCCAATGTAGGTCTAGAGGGAAATAATGAACTTAATGAGTCTAATCCACTGATGGTTGAAGTGGACTCCCACAATGACATTGCCTATTCATGAATTGAACATTTTGAGTTGTAATATCACCTTCAAACTCAAGAGTCAGGTTAGGACCAATGATGATAGAACCATATCCATAAATGCCATTTCCCAATCCTCCCCCACTTTGACTATCCAACATCCTAAACTTCTTGACCAAACTTTCATGAATCCTAGCCAAGATATCTATACCTTTCCGAATGACTATGCCCTTGCTTGCTACCTCAATGCAGTTGAGCCTATGATGACTTCCATTATTGAACTGAGCATTAGCATGATAGAGTCAAACATCAAGTATCTTAGTTAAAAGAATAAGAATAAAAATAAAAAGAAAAGGAGTTCTGAGGGTGAAAACCACTTTGTGGCAGTCTCAAAACCTACAAAAGTAAAAATAAAAGATGTATCTAAAGGTGAAAACCTCTCTGAGGCACCTAAGGATGAGATATTTGACATCCTTCTGAGTCACTTATAGGATAGATCTCTAGTTCTAATTGAGCCCACTCAATCCATCAACTTGGGTACAACAGAAGAACCACAGTTGATTCATGTAGCACAATCCTTATTAGAAGAAGAAAAGAAAGCATTCACTAAATTCTTGACAGAAAAGAAAATCAATTTTTCATGGAAGTATTCAAATATGCCTGGACTTGATCCTGATCTCATAATGCACCATTTATCTATTTCTCCAAGTGTCAAACCAATTAAACAAAAGTTAAGAAAGATGCATTCTCATGTTGCACTCTTAGTAAAAACTTAATTAGAGAAGCTCTTAAAAGCTGGATTTATCTAAGTTATTGATTAAGCATAATGGATCTCTAATATTGTTCCAGTTTCAAAACCAAACAAATCAATAAGAGTGTCCATAGATTTTAGAGATGTAAAGAAAGCATGGGATGATTTTCCATTACACAACAATGATATGATAGTGGACATGACTACGGGCTTTGAGATGTATTCGTTAATGGATGGTTTCTCTAGATACAACCAAATAAAGATTGCTCCTGAAGATCAAGAGAAAATTGCTTTCACATGTGCATGGAGTACCTTCTGTTGGAACATCATGCCATTTGGTTTGAAGAATGTTGGTGCTACATATCAGAGAGCTATGACATCTATTTTTTATAATATGATGCATCGTACTATGGAGGATTATGTTGATGATACTTTGGAAAAATATATGATAAGGTCTAAACATCTAAATGATTTGAGTAAAATAATAGATCAAATGGAGAAGTTTAGTCTCAGACTGAACCCTAAGAAGTGTGCTTTTGGTGTCACTTCTGGAAAGCTCTTAGGCTACATCATTTCAAAGAATGGTATTGAAGTTGATTCTGCTAAGGTTAAGACTATCATGGAGATGCAACCTCCCAAAAGTATTAGTCAAATGAGGACATTACAAGGGAGAGTGCAATCTATTAGACACTTCATATCTCAACTAGCCAACATATCACAACCTTTCATAAGAACATTACATAAAAGTGTGACTTTTGTGTGGAATGAAGAATGTGAAAAGAACTTTAATCATATCAAGAAATAGCTATCAAATCCTCCTATTTTGATGCCTCCTATTCAAGGAAAACCATTGATTCTTTATGTCTCCACTACAGATACATTACTGGGGGCATTACTAGCATAGCATGATGAGAACAAGAAGGAAAGAGATATATACTGTATCAGTAGAACATTGGTAACATACAAGAAGAACTATTCCATGATTAAGAAAGCTTTTCTAGTTGTGATCTTTACATCATAGAAACTAAGACATTACATGTTAGCTAATACCACACATTTGGTATCTAATATTGATCCACTAAAGTACCTACTAAGCAAAGCTACCCTCACATGTAGATTAGCTAAATGGGTAATGTTACTAAGTGAATTTGACATTGAATATGTTGAGTGAAAAGCTATCAAAGGACAAGTAATTGCAGATCAACTAGCGGATGCACGATTATTTGATGATACACCAATGCAAATGGAATTCCCAGATTCCTCTATCATGAATCTTTCTTCTAGAACATCACAGTTATTCTTTGATGGCTCCTATACATAGAACAGATTCAGAGCAGACATATTGTTCATCAAACCTCAAGGATACTCAATCCCCAAGGCATTCAGAATCAAGTTTCTTTGCACAAACAATATTGCTGAATATGAAGCCCTTCTTAATGGTATGAAGATATCAATTGATTGGAGGGTATCTGAGCAACACATTCATGGAGACTCACAACTGGTAATACACCAATTCAATGATGTGTACCAAATGAAAGATGAAAATCTAGTTCCCTACAAGCACATGGTAGATGACCTCAAGAAATATTTCATATCTATCACCTTTGACAAAATTCCTAGATTGGAGAACAAGGTTGTTGATACTATGGAAACTTTATCATCTCTACTACAGCAACCCGAACATGAGCTACATTATGAGTTCCTGGTAGAAGCATTATCTTATCCTGCATATGATTCCCCTGAAACCTGCATGATCTGCACTTTTGTTGGTCATGATTCATCCTGATACACAAACCTTTTCTCCTACCTTAAAGACCAAATCATTCTCGATTCCTTCAACCGCCATGAGAAATGATACCTTATCTGCAATGTGTCCCGGTATGTCATCATTGGTAACAATCTATACAAACAAGGTCTAGATGGTACACTTCTTAGATGTTTAGAATGAGAAGAGTCTCAATGTGCATTAGAGGAAGTCCATGATAGTGTATGTGGATCACATTCCAACAGTTTAACACTAGCTTAAAAAATTATTAGGGCTAGGTACAATTGGCCTGAAATGGAAAAAGAGGCTATCAAGTTTGCAAAGAATTGTCAAAAGTACCAAGTAAATGGTAACTTGATTCATGCACTAGGGAGAGATCTAATTCCCTTTACTAAACAATGGTCTTTTTATCAATGGGCATTTGATCTTATAGGAGCCATACATCCTCATTCTTCTAATGGACATACCCATATCATCACAACTACAGACTATTTCACAAAATGGGTAGAAGCAGTCCCTTTGACTCAAGCAACTGGCAAGTAAATTTCAATGTTCATATTGAACTACATCATATGTCAGTATGGTATTCCACATTCTATAGTCATAGATAATGGTGGTCAATTCAAGAATAGAGACTTAGATTATCTATGTGCCAAATTCAAGATTACACAACATTGGTCATCTATCTACTATCCTCGAGGGAATAGACAAGCAAAGGTGTCCAATAAGAATCTATTGAAAATATTGCACCATACAGCTAATAAAATAGGAAGAGACTGGCATCTCATGATCAACCCAACTCTCTGGGCCTATAGAAAAAGTATCAAAATTCCCACTAGGGCTACACCTTTTGCTTTAGTTTATGGGTCTAAAGTGGTACTGCCTATTGAAGTTGAAATCCCATCACTAAGAATCAGAATGCATGGTCTAGTAATTAATGATGACTACAGAGTGTCTATGTTACAAAAACTTGAACTACTAGATGAGTGTAGACAATTAGCATATGATCATCTCAGAGTATATTAGAAGAGAATGTCTAGAGATTACAACAAGAAAGTCAGACACAGAGAATTTCAGGTTGGCGATCTAGTCTTGAGAGAGAATCCTAAAAATCAATCACATAGAGAGTGCAAGGGGAAGTTTGAACCCAACTGGCTGGGTCCCTCTGTAATCACTGCTACTTTTGGCTCAAGAGCCTATCAACTCTTAATGACTAAAGGAGAACAGATTTGAGAACTAATCAACATTCTCCATCTGAAGAAATTCTACGCCTAAGGCATTTAGTATTCAAAAATGTCCTAAAAAAATCTTTAAAATTAGAAAAAATCTTTAAAAAAATGAACATCTTGGTGAAAACCTAGCAATAGGCACCTCGATGATACACAAAAAAAATCAAAAAAATATCAAAAGTCCAAAAAAATCAAAAAAAGTGAAAAATACAAAAAAAGAAGAAAAAAAGAAAAAGTGCCTTTGTGAAAACCTAGAAACAGGCGGGTAGCAAAAATAGAATCTCTACCAAGATGGTGAAAACCCAGCAAATGAGCATGACTTGTTCAAAATGCTCCATCCATCAGTGCAATCTTGGTCTTTCCCAACTTTCAATCTACTTTAATTTGTATATATCCTTGTTTCAATAAAGTTGTTCTATACACCAATCGGCAAAAGAGTTTGTATCCTATCAATGCCTAACACTTGGGGGCAATCAATGTCATATCCTATAGTCTCGAGTATATCTCAGACATGTCATATCTAGTCATGGTCCTTTGAAGCTTCATCTGAGTCAGTCAATCAATCTCCTCTCCAAAAAGGATTTTGCATCTACAACAATGTAATCAAACATCAACAAAATGAAAACAATATGTGCTTCACATGATTTCATCTCCATGTATGTTTACTGATTCACATTGAGATTTTTGCATATTTTTTCCCTCGAGCTCTATGATAATGTTCTTTATTGGATTTAGAGAGTGATGACTAGGGGCAAAATCTTTTCTTTGTTTTTTGCTTGGAGTGAAAATCTAACAACTTTGGAAATTCTAGATTGAAATGGTGTCCATGTGTAAGAGCCTCCATCTTGGATTGGATGGCCATGAGTACCTCAACCATTGATACCTAGGAAATTCAAGGAAGTTTGATCTAACTTTTGTCTTTTTAAGAGAGTTCTTATTCCTATTGTAAAACGTGATCTTACCTAAGGTTGTGAACGATAAAGGGTCACTGTGGCTAATTCACATTGGATTTAGAATGATCTCTTGACTGCTTGATGTGTTTTCTATGCAAGGCATATTCAGGTCATCACAAATTTTATGTTTTGATGCTTATACAAATTGCTATATCAAAATGGACATGATATTCAAGTCATCCTGGCTTTTGTGCCTTGGTGCTTATATCTAATCTGACATTTCGAAAACAAAATCAATATTCATATATTCATTGTTGTCTAGCCAGTGGGCATTGTATTGATCCTTGAGCATACAAATCAATATTCATATGTCTATGGTTTCATAACTAGTGGAAATTGTATTGATTTATCTAGTTACCTAAAAATTTCAATGATGAAAAAGAATCGACACATGATCAGTGACTAAGTCCTAGGTCTTAGGTTTGCATCTCATTTTTCTTTGCACTTTGTAATTTGCATATTTGCATGATCTCACAATTGTTGCATGAACTCAAAAAAAATGATTGTTCAAAATGTTACACATCTTACAAGAACTGAATCTCACACAAAGGTTTCCTCACAAAACCACAAGTAGTCACCGTCCTAGGTTAAACATCCTTTTGACATAAGACCGAGTACTTGTCTTCATCAATCCCTGCAAAACATATCATGTGTATCATTGCATTTACATTACATGATCACTCCATTTATTGCATTACATACATGTGTGTTTAACATTGCATAGCATAATCAAAATCATACATTTTCCATAATTAATTACATTTGCATAACATCCATACATTTGAAAAAAATCATTGCATTGCAATCCATACATACATTCTACACTACTCATGGCATTTACATCACATGATATCATCATAAATCAAAAACATGACAAGTACAAATGAAGTCATAACCAAAATCTTGATCTTGTATATATCATATAACTCAAACTAGTCAAGGGTGCACTACTGGCACAAGGTACAAAAGAATGAGCTCATGTGAGCTATCAGAAGTCAGATCAGTGTGTATGAAAAAAATGTCAAAAATAGAATATCAAGACAGATCAGTTATCGGCCTGATGCTCTACATCTAGTGGAGGTGGTGGTAGTGCATCTGGCACTGCCTTAGCTCATGGTGCCCTTGCTCCCTTTGAAGCTATCATATATTGTGAATATGTGGGAACTCTCTAAGCTACTAGAACAATAGAATAATATGTTGAGACATAATATGAGGCCCAAGCTATCTAGTGTGTCACCTCTTCCTGTAATCTCCTAACATCTGCCTCTCACAATAGAAGTTGCCTCTCTAGCTCCTTCTATTTTATATCGCAAGTAGAATTCTATAACTTCAAGTCCTTGACCTATAGCCTGAGTTGTCTAGTAGTCTCCTAAGAAGACCACACATGTCAAGGACCAGTATCTACATTGGGCATCTCTATATCATCTGTTGGCTGATCAGTAGCCTTTTCTCTTTGCACCTTATGACGTCTCACCTCGGCACCTACATCAAAATTGGTATCACTCTATGTAGGATTAGGACCAGCACCTACGTCCTACGGTGCACCCAGTACCTCATCTACACTACCAATACTACCCAAAGTACCACCCTCTCCTCTAGTGGATCTATGATGTAAAATTGTAGGCCTACCTACTATAGATCTCATGGGATGAGGTGGTCTCATGTGACCAGATGGTCTCTATGGTGTCACCACTGCTCTTGGTCTCAGAGGTGTAGACTAGGGCATCAAAATCTACACATCACATCATCTCTGACCTTGACCCATCGATGCCCCTGTCACATCCATCGCCTCCTCCATACTAGGGATCAGCTTAGTGGGATCTAAAAATGTTTAAATAGGATGCTCTGCAAGCCAAGCAATGTATCCATCTATAACTCCAGCATCTACAACATCTCGACAGTAGTGCCAGTCTCTACCAACAATATTGCTATACTCATGTGTATAGAGAGCATACGACAATCGTGTTGTTCATCCTAGGCAAATCTCTTAGACTATCCATGCATATGTGGCATAGTCCTATGGGGCATCTTGAATGATACCATACTGCCACCACACTCTGGTAATGATAAATCTCTCAATCATAGAGGTGGCTCGCCCAATCAACACTTAGCTCTGAAACAAATAACTGAACTGCTCCCGGGTAGTAGGCTAGGCCTCTATCTATAAATAAGGACACCAGTGCACAAATGTCATATCATTAAGGACACACCTCTAATACTCAGTATGGCCCATGCACACCTATGTGATGTATCCTGAATAAATGTAAATAACCAGCTCTTGTGGTTGGTGTTGACTCTGACAAATGGGTCTACATACTAGGATGTGCTCCCAAGCCCAAATCTGCAGCACCTGAAGAAAATGACTTGCTCTCTTGATACACTGCCTCGTGCATCTCAGAGAACATATGAGCCAACATACACTGACCCCAACCCAACTCAGAAGGAGTGGCCATCAAACATGCAACCATAGGGGCCCAGCCCATCAAGAGATCATTCTGTTGAAGGTCATACATGATGATACATCCTATCATACCAGCTACTATACACTCTAGCTTATGGGTCTGCCCATATATCTGAACTAAGGACTCCAAAGAGATTGACTGTGTCAACTGTGTATCATCTCCAAACAATCTCTCCAAAGCATGTAAACCTGAGTTCCCCGAACTCACATAGTCTAGACACAGGTCATGGAATGGAATACGTAGAATACGGTATATGTCCTCTGGTGTGGCCATCAACTCTCCAATAGGTAGATGGAAGGTCTGCATCTCAAAGTGAAAGCACTCAATCAATGTAGTTAGAAGCCCATGGTTCACCCAAATCTTAGGTAACTGGATCAGATACTGAAACCCACATGACACCAAATGCACCCTCATCAGATCAGGAAGTGACACGCAGAGTCTCTGAGTGGTAGGGTGTGATATACGAACATGGACATCAAGATAGACGACCTATGTAGCATAGAAACAAGGTATCCTATCAGTAACTTGGTTGAAAAAAATAGGCTCAAAGTATAGAAATTCAAAGGTTGACTATCTCAGAAGGTACATTAAATGCTACGAAACAAGCCTAAGAAATTAGAAAATTCAAAATTTTGATCTAAAAGGGTGATTTTAGCTCACTATTTTCCATACAACAATACAGTCTGGTATCAAAACTCGTACAAGTTTCAGCAAGGTCTCATATGACAAACCATGGTTATATGACAATGTATCTATTCCTGTATGACAAATGAGGGACCCAACGAAATGTTGTACAACTCTTGGGTCCCTCTCATACGAGTTTACAGGGGTTTTGGGATGACACTCTACAAGAAATTCAAAAATCATACGAGTCCCAGTGGACTGTTGTACGAGTTTCTATGCATACAAAAATTAAAAATTCCTAACGTATGAAAAATGATCTAAAAATGCTAAAAACATGCAAAAAAGGAATTTACAAAGAGGCATAGAGGTCCACTTACCGGATGTCTATACTGTGGAGGTCGTTGATTTCTCTGACTACGCTCAAAATGATGTGAGGATACAGGAACCTTCATCTTGGCCATTTTTCGCTCAGAGGGCTCTATGGAAGTTTCTAAAGTCAAAAATGAATAATGAATTGAAAATGACCCCTTTTGACCCTTAGATAGGTTTTGACCTAATTTTTCAAAGTGCTCCATTTTCCATGAAAATTGCATCCCTAGCTAATTTCAACGTTCTGAACCCATTTTTGGGATCAAAATCAAAATTTGAGATTGTTTACTTTGTTAAAACATGATTTAAAATTTTTGGACCTAGGACAGTTGATTGCTTGCATAATCAACCTTCTACACATCATAGAAGTCTGGTATTCAACTTAACTGATTATCTAACATCAAACTATCAAAATTTCAACTTCATCAACCATGGTCAACTCATGGTCAAACCTAGTCAAACTTGGTCATCAGGACCTCCAAACGATGCAGAATGCATTCTCGAATGTGTATAACCACTTCTCAAATCAATTAACATGCTTCTAAAGCATTCAATGCTGACTCTTCTTGTCAGATTTCAATTTTCATCCCAAAGGGGGCATGGTATTTCACATCAATCAAATTTGTAAATCAAATATCTTTCTTTCAGTGATCAAGACAACAACCACATCTAATTGTTGATTCATCACAAGTTCTCATTACTTGGGGCAAATCAATCATTGCTTGGAGCATATCAGATTTATCGAGATCCATATCAATCTGGTATCCTAATCTATCTTGCAAACAGTATTAGCTTTTCATAACCATCAGTTCAGTCATGTTATTTCCTTGGTTCTTCGTAACTAAAGGGTTCAGATGTGATACCACTATGATTCTTTTGATGATCAGGTCTGGAATCAGGTCACTCACTTCTTCATAATCATAAGGTTCAGAATCAAGCATTTTGGCACTTCTTCGTAATCACCGGTTCATTGTTGATATAGCTAGCATCATCTTGATTCTTTGGTCAATTAGGACCTGAATCTCTACACTTTTTCCAATCTTTCAATCGGTTTATGTCTTAGAATCGGTTCATCTTTCAAATCAATCTCAAACATCTTTAGCATACATAGATTATTCTTTCAACCACTATGCTTCACACGGTGATTCAAAAAAGGGAAAAATGTAATACCCCAAAAATGGGCTATAAGTTCATTAACCTCCTACATCAACAATTTGATCGAAATCGACATCAAAGTCCTAACCTAAGGCACATCTGCACATAAGTTCATCGAGACCCTAATTGATTATCCTAATTCTGCATCAAGGAATATTCCTTGAATATTCCTATTTATCCTAATTATTTTTAATTTAATGATTATTTGGAAATAAATCTTATTTACCCTAAAATTTGATTAATTGAATATTTTGAATATTTAATTAATTAAGTTTAATTCTACCACTTAATTATTTAATTAAATTTAATTCTATTTATTCTTAATTATATTATTTAATTTTGACAATAAATCAAAATATCCTACGAATAATTGATTAAATTCTTATTTAATTAATTAAATCTAAGTTGTCAAATTTAATAATATAGTTTTGAATAAAAGTTTGATTAAAATAATTGATTAACCCATGCATCAGTTATTCTTAAATTTAAAATCAGTTAAGTTGAGAATAAATCACATTAATTTTAAATTAATTTATAATTAAAACATGCACAATCAGAAAAGCAGTCAACTGGAAATCAACAGCCAAGTTTAAATTTAAACTCAACATTCAATTATGAGTTGAAAATTGAACTAAACTCTATTTTGAGTTAAAAGTTGTCTTTGCATGATTTTGCATGATTTTATGAATTAATTATTCCTAATTTCTTGTTAACTCAAAAATCAACCTAAGTTTATCAAGAGTGATTTATGGTTTTTCTCCATCCGTCCTCAAAGCCTTGGATTTCTATAAAATTTATTACAATTTCTTATTTCACCAATCATCTTGGATAGTCTTTGTGTAGCATCAATATACTTCTTCTCAATAGACTCTTTGATATGCAAGAATCTACACCATATTGTAATAATCTACCCTTAATAATCTTAACCAACTCTCCATATTATAACATTGTCTAAACCACATAAAATTCCACAAAGTCAAATTTTGATAGAGAAAATACGTCTCTATCCATCTCCTCTTATTCCTTCTCTTTTATTTCATTCTCAACCTCATCATTTTCTTCTTCATCCTTTGAAATAGTAACAATTTTTTTTACATTTATCACAAATTTTTCTCCTCTTTGGTTCCAGAATGGAACCACCAACAACAACATCCAAGTTTTTCTGATTGAAGGAGGAGCCCTCCTCAAAATGACGCATAGGTACAACACCAGATACAACTATATCAAAGCAAATATTTATCCATAATGATGTGAAATATGACTTGAAAGCATCTTCTTTGTTCTCTAGAAACCCTAGATATCTGTAAATTTGGTTTCTGCTAGGGATGTCATACCTCCACTCCATGTTTTATTTTCCTAACAAAGATCTCAAGAAATAGAACACAAAACATATGACCAAAGCACAAAATTGAAATCCATAACCATCTTCCAATGAAATTTTGGCACTCTCAAGAAAATTATCTAATAATAGTTTACAAAGATCAAACTGTAGATTTTCCTTAACCATCTTATGTGCAATCTAAACCGCTACAACAAAAAATATCTCCTCTAAAAATTTTGAAAATAAACTTTATAAGTGATGCCATAGGAAACATACCTCACCACTAGATCAATAAGTGTGTTTATCAAGAGGGTGTGTTGATCTTTCTTGATGCTAGTCAATTCGTGTACTTCCCTATACTTTATAGTCTTCTTTCCTAGAAGGTCTCCAACATTGAATAGCCCACTGATACCCTCAATTACCTCTTTTGTTACTACATAGGGTTTATCCAACACCAAACTTCCATCCTTAAACTTACTTTTAACAAAAATATAATAGACTCATTATCATCGAACTAGAGAAACTCTCCCCAAATATCCAAACCTAAGATACTAATTCTCTATATTGCTTTTGTATATAATCCAACCTCCATCTATCTAATTTTATCATGATCAAATTCCTCCAAATTTTCCTTCTTTAGCATCCTTGGTACAACAGCACCAAAATTGGAAACAACCAATTGAGAATTCATCTTTGAATTTGAATAATTTACCAAACCATCACAAGATATGCTAAAACCTTGTTTTTTATCCTTGCCATAGTGATAAATGATTTGAAAAATTTACCTTTATAACCTCAACTTATCATGATTAAATTCTCCTAGTGAGAATTAATATCACTGACACACCTCATTCATACATCACACATTAATCAACACATACAATCATAAATTTACCATCCAACATATTGGATACAAGCCAATTGCAACCAATATCACTTAGAGTAGGAGAAGTGACTGATCTAGCATTTTTAATACTCCCCCTAAGCTAAAGCATTTGGCTTAGTTACTAGAAGATCTAGTACCGAGATCTAGTACCACATAATTATCTCCATCGACATCTTTCTTCTTCCATACCATGACTATCTTTTGAAATTAATACGAAACTGTAAAGATCAACCCCCTCTATAGGAATTAACCTTGGAATTGGATTAAAATTGCATAAATGAAAAAGCATTCTATCGGTAGTAAAGGTTTGACAAGATGTTATACCGTCACAAATGTTGGATTACTCATGAAGATGCTTGAAAATTGTCTTTATTTAGTCTTGAACTTGGATCTACGATAGGAAGAACATGAATACATTCACATATGCTAAGATCTAGGCATTAATCCATATCTTCCATGTTTTATGCTTGAATTGTCTTGATTTTCTCCTTAAATGTTTGATATCCTTGAATACTTGATTGTTTGCCTCTTGATTCTCTAATTGATTTCTTGGATCCAAATATGAGAGAGGTAGTCTTGAATTTATAACTCACCAAGCCATTTCAAGGCTCAAAATTCAAAAGAGATGAAATTAAGATATAGAATCTTGGTCAAAACTATAATACCCATCCTTGATTCAAATTTGGGTCAAAGTTAGCATGTCAAGGGAAACTCCTGATGAGTGGGTCACAAAATTTATGACCCACTTGTCCTAGGTGGCCCTTGAAAAGAAAAAAAAATACTCAAATTTTAATTGTGGGTCAAATGTGATAGAAAGAATTATGAAAATATGTGTGAAATTGGGGTGTAATCAAGCATAATAGGAATGAAAGCCTTGGACACTAAAATAGGGCCTGAATAAGGACCAAAATTGTAAGTGCTTACAATTTAGGATGCTACATTTATCCCCCACTTTAGTAGTAGTATGAACCTACTTCATACTCATGGTAAAGTAGATCAAAGCATAGGAAAGAGATCTCATCAAGGTGAAAGAGACAATGAAATCATCAAGACCCCAGGTGACTTAGGTTCTCATCAATATTCAAACAAGATGAAAGAAACATCTAAGAGAGAGAGAGAGAGAGAGAGAGAGAGAGAAAGAGTATGGCCAAACTATCCTAATAAGGTGAACTTATTATGGGTCATGCAAAGAAAAAGATAGGTGAAAAATATGGAATTGATAGTCTAGAAAGTTGTGTTATGCTAGTCAACCCATCAAAAGGATAGCCAAACAAAGCATTGCCTACAAGGAAATCTAGGATAGGAGGATTAGGCCCAAGGAAAACATTGTATCCAAAAGAATCTACTAGAAATATAGTGCCAAAAAGAGGATTAGGCCAAAGTAAAGTATTGTTTCTAAAGGAATCCACAAATGAGGATTAGGCCTAAGGAAAGAATTGCTTCCAAATGAATTTGTTAAGAGGATATTACTAAGAAAAGGGTAGGGTTTTCCAAGTAATCCAAAACATATTGATCCATATGGTGTGTGCATAATGTGTAACAAAGAGTGGAGTGATTCCCCCGTATTAAAGTAATTGTGCATGCCTTAATGAGAGAAATAGATTTAAGGTAGGATACATCTAAAAGACAAACCCATTTCCACTATGAATTTCCCCCAAAAAAGTGAAAACCAAGGGAAATGAACACATGACAAAGAGAACACAAAATGGATCTGCTAACTCTAGGGTCAGTATGATCATATAAAACTTTTTATATCAATACTTATGGAAAAATGAATTGACATCACCCCCCAAAGGTAGCAGAAAAATGAGAACAATGGAAGAATAACACATAATATGTATGACAAAAAGTCTTTTTGGGTCAACATTATGGAGGCCAAAAATAATGATGGCTTCTATTGCTTTGCACCATCCCCAAATAGAAAATTCAAAGGCACATTTACAACAATAGCATATGTACGATATAACATTTATACAATATATAGGAGAATTGAGATACAGATAGAGGAATGTCATGACAAGTTTGATCTCTTTATAACCTTGCACCAATGGAGCAACAAGGGTCATTTAAAGAAATCTAAATAAAAAATATAACAAGAAGCACATCAAAAGAGAAGCACTATACGAACAAATAAACACATACAAGAATCCATTGCACAAGAGGAGCTATTCAAGCTTATCACCTACCCCCCATCTTGGCTATCATTGCTTAGGGAATGTAGGAAACATGAAAGATGCATGAAATTGAGTGCAATATATGGAGCTATTGCAAGTTCCAAACAAGTATCATGCTCTAATGATGGATCACTTTATTTGTCACAAGGATCTAGGGATAACATTTATATAAAAAATTGTACATAATTCATGATTTATTTTGATAACCTCATACATGTCGTTAGAATTGTTACCTAATCAACATGATTTACATAATTAACATTGATATCATCATCAAGAGTATTTTCTTCATCTAGATTAATAAAAGTAGGATCTTTAATATGAAAAGAACAATCATCATGTTTTGACAATTTATTTTTCTTTAGCTTAACTTACTCTCTTGGACTACACATAAGTTAGTCAAAGGGAATCAAATCATTATGAGGTGTCTTAGGAGAGGATATGGTTTGGGAAGATAGTTGTAATCACCCAAAAATGGTCTAGTAAACCTTGAGCTCCACTCTAACATTAAACATTAAAAGTACTAGACCTTATCTTATGCTTAATCAATCTTGTGTATTGATTTAATATCTTATCTCTTGATCAAATCATCATTTTATCCATTTATTTGATGATATCCTAAAGTTTGACCACTTTATCCTAAGTCTTATTTGATTAAAAAAACATTTCCCCTTTTAATTAAATAAAATCCACTTTATCTTATGTGTGCACATGAAAAATGAATTTCTTAATTTGAAAAAAAAAGACAAAAAGACAAAAAGTGGAATTTTTTTCGCCTCTTAATCTCCACCACTCATTTCTACCTAACTATTACCCAAAATTTCTTGTTTCATACAATTTTGGTCACAGCCCTACTGTTGCTTCTTTTAATTTGTGAACATGATCCATAAATTTCCATGGCACGCAAAGTGGTCCAGAGGTAGTCCATGATGTCACCAGGCTCCAATTTTGATTGCATGTGCTTAATCGTAAGACCCGGGAAGATATTCAAGTGTCAAGGTCTGTAGGGAATACCTATGTTGCAGGGTTCTAAAAAATTATCTAAGCATAAAAACCCTCAATGTTTTCTATTTTCTTCGGTCAAGCTTAAAAACTCGGGTTGTTTTTGACATTTCACGCCTTGCATTTCTTCTTCAGTGTCATCTTTCTCTATGTGCGCTATTACGATAGGTGGGTCCTAGGTCTCCAAGGATGCAGTCGCTTGATCTCTAGTTTTATGGTGGTCAAGCCTTTATTTCAGCGATCAGGTGACTGTTTGGTCGCTTGATCTCTTGTTTCTGGCGGTTAAGTGCTTTCCATTCAGTGACCCAGCATTTTCATAGTTGCATGTTCACGCAACCCTAGTGGGTGGTTAATGTTTTGACTGGCGATCTCAGTTCTGAGGTGGTTAGATTGTAAGGATCTAAGGTTGTCACATGATCGTAAGGAATATTCTTCCCCTTTGCAATCATGCGACCACTATTTGATTTAAAATTGATAGTTATCTGTGGACCCACTGGTCATTATGCTGAGGTGCTTGATTTTCATTGGTTTTAGAAGTGGTGATGTGGCCGGTGATTTTTTAGGGGCTTGCAACTGTTATAAGGAATGACCTAGGTTGTCCGATCTATCGAGAAGAATGTGATCGATGGTCATGTTTTAAACCTGGACTTGGCAGCTATTGGAGCCCTAATTTGAATCTTTATGTGAGGTTTTCACCAATGTTTGATCCAATGGGCTGTACAAATACCTCCTTTTACCCCTATTCCCACCATATTAGCACGTCAGGCTAGTACAAATAGTCAGGAGCTAAATGCAAGTTCTGTCAAGAATTACAAGAGATGAAGAATAGTCAGCAAGAAATGACAAATTTGCTGTAGACTTTAACTAAAGAGGTTACAAACCTAAAGAAGTAAGGGCAAGGAATCAGACCCCCTTTTCAGCCACAAGGCCAAGGTCCTAATCAATAATATCAAAATCAGGGATAGCCTTATGAGCAAAATAGGCCACCATACCAAGAAGGATATCAAGGACAAAGACAAAATTTTAATCAAAGACCATTCCAACCATATAACCTTGCACCTCTTAATTCTACAAATCCAGTTAGGGACATGGTTCCTAGTTAAAATAATATGGCTTTGGACAATGAATGGTGTTTCCCTTGTAATCAACCTCATAATCAGGCTACATGTTCAAATGGATGGATGAACCAAGCTCTAATGGTTCAGAATGCCTCACATGCCCAATCAAAGGCCTCTTCTAATGGATCAATTCCTTAGCAAGAAGCACAGGATAATGAGACTACTCTTTTCAATTGGGAGTAGCAAGACTTCAATGGATTCAATGGTGAATTTTCCATTGCTGCCAACACAAGGTCAAAGAGGAGAGCTCAAGACATGGAGAAAATAGATTCTAGGACTAAAGCTACCACATCTGCGGAACCACTGCAACAAGCTACTCCCATCATATTCAAGAAGGCTCTTGTCATTACAAACAAAGAAGGCCAACCTTACAAAGAAGTGGAACCCATCATAGTAAAAGCACAACAAAGAGTACATACTGTGACACCGTTCAACATTGTAGACAACATGAAGAAGGTGAATGTTACTATGTCTATGTGGGACTCTTTGGCTATTCCAGGACAACCTGAGATTTTGAAGAAAGCCATGACTGAAGTAGCAGCTCCTCAGCTTGCAAAAGAGACTGCAAAGCCAATGTTGGTCAACACTGATCAAGAAAAGGAGTCTCCAAGTTGCAACTCCAAAGCCAATACCATTCAAAGTAGGAACTCAAAACCCCCTCGCTTTTATGTATCTTTAATTATTGGAAAATCCTTAGTACATAACTGTATGGTGGATAGTGGAGCTACTAGTACTGTAATGCCCAAAAAGGTGGCTAACCAATTAGGACTAAAATATGACCCCTTCCAAAAGAAGGTTACACAACTTGATGGATCCTTAGTTAACACTATAGTTATAGCCAAGGATACCATTCTAATGCTTCATGAAAGTCCTAATTTCTCCATCTTACTTGATATATATATATATATCATAGATCTCCCTGCTTTATTTTCCATATGTCTGTCAAGGGAGTTTACAGCCAAAATAGGAGGCTACCTTTCTTCTGACTGGTCCCACATGATTTTTCACACAAGATATGGTACCAAGGTCACCATTAAATTTGAATCATTGGTAGCTCACCATATAGAACCGTATGTGTCCAACACCATCAATGCAAGCTGCCTTGCATTTGATAGCAATGCCTTCCCAATTATCAGAGAAACAAACACTAAGATAGAAAATATCCCTGATATTTTACTAGATGAACTAGAATCAGAAAAGGCTTTAGTAACCCAAGAAAATGTTATTTGGGATGCTAGTTTGGGGAGCTATTTGATACAAGAAAGTGGATCCATAGAGCCAAACCTTCTCAAAGAGGACACTAATTCAGAGGATCAGAGCAATCAGGTTTGGGAATTATTTTTTGATGGAGCTAGAAGTAGGCATGGTTATAGTGGTGGTGCTATGCTAGTGTCCCCAGAGGGAGAAAGATATTATATAGCTTTCAGATTTAGTTTCTCTTGTACTAGCAACACTGTGGAATATGAAAGTCTAGTGAATGGATTGGAGTGGGCTAGGAAGAGAGGGCTCAAAACCATGAAAGTTTACAGTGACAGTGAGTTAGTATTCAGCCAAGTGAGAGGGATAAGTGCAACCAAAAATGACACCATGAAAGCATACAAACATAGAGTTTGGGATTAAATTGAAGACTTTTGTGCTTTCAATATTGTTGCCATCCCTAGGAAGCTAAATCAAAATGCAAATAGATTAGCTTCTATAGGATCTCAGTATGGCATTCCTAATAGTATTTCAAAGGAAGAGACCCAGAGCATATCAAAGTAATTGTAAAACCTTCTATCCCTGATAATGATACTAATTGGCAAGTGTTTGACAATGATGAGCAAATTTTGCAGTTCTTGTTTGAGGAAGATGTTTTCTTAGAACATACCCAAGATAGATTACTGGAGAACTATGGTGACCAAGTGATACAACTTAAATCTAATAAGATTCCTAGAGGTCTTGTCACCTTAGAAGATGTCTTCAACAAAGATGATCAAGCTAAAAAGAACAAAGCTGGCCTGGTAGTTCAACAAGAACATTGTGTTGAACTAAAGTTGGAACCAAGTAAAAGCTTACAATTTGGAAAAGTAAATACTGATTTAGAAAAGTAGGCTTATACCCAATTATTCAAAGATTTTAGTGATATATTTGCATGGAAATATGAAGACCTTAAAGGTTTTAATCCAGCCCTTGCTTAGCACACTATTGAGCTAGAGCCTAATGCCAAGCCAGTAAGGCAAAAATAAAGGCCTATTAATCCCAAGCTTGAGCCACTTATGCATAAAGAAGTGCTCAAATTGATAGAAAGTGGTATCATCTACCCCATCAAGCATACTAGTTGGGTTTCCAACCTTGTTCCTATAAGGAAGAAGAATGGGGAGTTGAGGTTATGTGTTGACTTCGGGGATCTTAACAGGGCCTCTTTAAAAGACCGCCATCCATTACCCTCTATGGAAAAAATCTTACAATGTGTCTCTGGATTTGAGAGATTTTCATTATTGGATGGCTATTCAGGATATAATCAAATCCTAGTTAATGAAGAGGATCAATACAAGACTACATTTACAACCAAGTGGGGAACCATGGCTTATCAAAAGATGCCCTTTGGTTTGTCAAATGCAGGTGCTACTTTTCAAAAGGCAATGGATATGGCCTTTAAAATCCTCATGTACAAGTTTGTGTTGGTCTACTTAGATGACATAACTATTTATTTTGAACATGCAGTAGATCATATCAAACATCTAAGGAAGATCTTTGAGAGGTGTAGAGAATTTGGGATATCTCTTAATCCCAAGAAATGTGTGTTTGCATTTCATGAGGGGAAATTGTTAGGATATATAGTGTCCAAAGAAGGAATCACAGTCGACCCTGAAAGGATTGCAGCCATCCTAGAGCTACCCTTGCCACATCATAAGAAAATTCTTCAATCTTTCATAGGAAGGATTAATTTTGTTAGGTGTTTCTTGCCTAATATTGTAGATTTACTAAAGCCCTTGACAGCCATGTTAAAAAAGAGTTCAGCCTTCAACTGGACTAAAGAGAGGAAATCCAATTTCCAAGCTATCAAGGAAGCCTTGACAGAAGCTCCTGCTCTATTAAACCCAAATTTCAGTAAGGATTTTATCCTTTATGCTTATGGAGGTCATGATGCTATATCTGCAATGCTGACTCAAGAAAATTTAGATGGATTGGAGCAGCCCATTGCTTTCTTCAGCAAAGGTTTAGAAGAGTATGAACAGAGATACTCTTTTGTGGAAAAACATGTACTTGTTGTGGTAAAAAGTCTTAAAAATTTGAGATATCTATTGACCCATAGCAAGGTACGCTTGAAAGTTACTCATCCAAGTGTCAAAGAATTTTTTCTTTCCAAGGACCTAAATGAGAAAAGAGATGGTTGGATTACCAAAGTAATGGAATATGACATTGATATCCAAACCACCAAGCTGATTAGAGGAAGAGGTCTTTGTGAGCATTTGGCAAAGGATGAAAGTTAAAATAAATCAAAGCAAACAGATACATCTCTGGTGGTGCATTCAACAGAAGAACATGCCAAGGTAGTAGGTTGGTTGCCTAACATGATTCACTACTTGAAGACAAGACAATGTCCTCCAAACCTAGATTTAGCAGGAAGGAGATATTATAGATTACAATATGCTCCCTTTGTGCTGATAGATGAAATTCTATTTAGAAAGGATCACAATGTGTCCTTTTGAGATGTATTGATTCAGAAAAGATAACTGATGTCCTATTTTAATTCAATGATGGACCTTCTAGAGGTCATTTTTCTCCTAGGACTACTACTTTTAAAATCATGAGGGTTGGATACTATTGGCCATCTATCTTCAAGGATAGTCATGATTATGTGAGAAAATGCATCAAATGTGCCATGTTTACAGGAAAAGAAAGGCTTGCAACTCTACCCCTTCAGCCAATTAGAATAGAGTAACCTTTCATGAGATGGGGCATAGACTTTATTGGCATGATTAATCCTCCATCTAGTGCAGGCCACAAGTGGATAATCACTGCAACTGATTATTTCACTAGATGGACAAAGGTAGTTGCCTTGAAAGAATCAAATGAGAATGTTGTCTTGAGTTTTTACAATGATATAATTCACAGATTCAGCACTCCAGACTCCATAATATCAGACAATGCATTGGCATTCACAGGCCTTAAAGTCTTAGAATGGGCAATCAAAAATGGAATTTATCTGAATACAAGCTCAAATTACTACCCTCAAGGCAATGGCTTGGCAGAATCAATTAACAAGAACTTGATTAGGATAATCAAGAAAACTCTACAGGATAACCAAAGGGATTGGCATACTAAATTGAAATCTTCCTTATGGTTGGATAGGATTACCCCAAAGAAGATCATTGGGAATTCTCCTTATGTGTTAGTGTATGGCAGAGAAGCTAAGTTGTCCATTTCAATTGAATTGCTAGCTTTGGACTTAGTCACTCAATATGTCCTATTTAAAGAAGGAGATCCCTTACAAATCAAGTATGCTCAGCTGATGGAGTTGGAAGAATTCAGAGATAAATCCATGAAGGATATGGAGTTCCATCAAGTACAAACAAAGAAAAGTTTTGATAAAAGAGCCAGGGCTAGAGACTTCAAAGTTGGAGATGTAGTTCTCAAATGGGATGAATTCAAATCAAAGCCTAGCGGGCACACAAATTTTGATCCCTTTTGGGTTGGACCATTTGTTATCACAGAATGCAAGGGGCCTAATGCTTTTCAGCTATCAACTCTTGGAGGAGATGCCTTGCCCATATCAATTAATGGGTTCCACTGGAAGCCCTATTTTGAAGTTAATCCTTCATTGTAAATCTCTATAAATATGTTTTCCCTTTTTTTCTGTCCCTGCTTTCTAGGTTAGTTTCCTTGTTTTCCAAGAAGTGCTCATGCACATTTTTTGTTCCTCCCAGTTTCAAGTCTATCTCTCTGTCAAGAAAGTTTTATGCTCAAGAGATGACTCCATGCCCAATGAATTTTTTCAAGGCCACTAATCTAATGTCTAGCAAGCTGACATCCCACAGAAATTGCCAAAATGTTACCCAAAATTTCCTGTTTCATACAATTTTGGTCACAGCCTTGTTGTTGCTTCTTTTAATTTGTGAACATGATCCATAAAGTTCCATGGCATGCGAAGTGGTCCAGAGGTATTCCATGATGTCACCAGGCTCCATTTCTAATCACATGTGCTTAATCATAAGACCTAGGAAGATATTCAAGTTTCAAGGTCTGCAGAGAATACCTATGTCGCAGGGTTCTAAAAAATTGTCTAAGCATAAAAACCTTCAATGTTTTCTATTTTCTTCGGTCAAGCTTAAAAACCCAAGTTTTTTTCGACCTTTCGTGCCTTGCATTTCTTCTTCGATGTCATATTTCTCTATGTGCATTGTTGCGATGGGTGGGTCCCAGGTCTCCAAGGATGCAGTCGCTTGATCTCTAGTTTTCTGGCAGTCAAGCCTTTATTTTAGCAATTAGGCGACTGTGCGGTCGCTTGATCTCTTGTTTCTAGCAGTTAAGTGCTTTCCATTCAGTGACCTAGTGTTTTCATAGTCATGTGTTCATGCAACCCCAGTGGGTGGTTAATGTTTTGACTGGCGGTCTCAATTCTGAGGCGGTTAGAGTGTAAGGATCTACGATTGTCGCATGATCGTAAGGAATATTCTTCCCCTTTGTGATCATGCAACCACCATCTGATTTAAAACTGATAGTTATCCATGGACCCACTAGTTGTTGTGCTGAGGTGCTTGATTTTCATTGGTTTCTGAAGTGGTGATGTGGCCGGTGATTTTTCGGGGGCTTGCGACTGTTATAAGGAATGATCTAGGTTGTCTGATCTGCCAGGAAGAATGTGATCGATGGTCATGTTTTAAACCTGGACTTGGCAGCCATTGGAGCCCGAATTTGAATCTTTCTGTGAGGTTTTCACCAATGTTTGATCCAATGGGCTGTATGCAAAGTGGGGAGTAGCTCAGAATTGATTTTTAGGATAGTTGCAGGTTGTGAAGATGATGAGGAAGATTTGGGTGGTCGTCACGTGTTGATTTCTTATTTCTTGAGGTACCATGTCAGTGTTCTTACACTGAAGAAGCATTGAAGGGTTGGCACCACCTATGATAATTTATACTTTTAAAATCAAAATATCTGTGAGGATCAGAATCGAGCATTCATGGCAAACCTGATTCAGTAGAATCAAGGTCATGGTGGTGGTGTAAGGTTTTCAACTTGCAGCGGGTGTTCAGATTAAGGTGGCTCATCTGCAGGCACTTGTGTTGGTGGAGTTGTGTACAAGGATAGATATCTGATCGACCAAGCTATTTTAATGATGCATTTCTGATCAGAAGTGATAGAATTAGGGTTTTCTATTATTATACAAAATTTTATGTAACCCTAATAGATTTTTGGTTGTTGCCTGTGTCCAAAAAGATGTATATATTATTTTTTGGAGCTTTTAGAGCTTAGAGTTTACAATTGTAAAAAGATTTTTTCTCTTTCTTAGGATTTATCCATGGCATTTGTTCTTCCCTCTGGCTCTTACAGTCTGTAACCTTTCATTGAAATCTCAGATTCAATAGAGGCTATCTGTGGCATTAGGTCTGCCCTCTGCTCTTTCCCTTGTCTGTATTTCTCTTATTGAGTATAATATATTGGCTTTGTTAGAGAAGCCTTGGAGTTCCAGAGCCCTTCTTTCTTTCAGATTATTTGTGTACTACTATGTCTGATTTAATTTGAGTGAGTTTGTGGGTATACTTCAACCCCCTATCATTCTATCTCATTCTTGTGCCCTTTTGCTGAAAAGAATGTTTGCTTGCAGGTCACAGTCCGTGTCTTTTGTTCAGGCCTCTCTATGAAACACTTATGCAAGCTTGTTTAGGAAGATTGTGTTCTATTAGATCTAAGAGCCTTCATGCTAATTTGGTCAATAAATTGTGCTCATTTCAATTTGGTGTATCACCTAGTAGGTAGTTTGCTTTCAGTCATTTCCCTTCCAAGCATTCCTTCTATCTCTTTTCCCTCAAAGTTTACTTTCCTATCTAGAAGAAAATTAAGGTGATTATCCAAGAGGAACTAGCCTAGAACCTAGAGGTCTCATCTTAGTTAGCATAGGTCCCACACCTGGAGATGATTCCCATGTTATACTAAGTTATCAAGATCAAGAGAGCTTGAAATAAGGGTGAAAACTTAGTGTATAACAATAACCATTCATCTCCATTGATTTTTCCTCTTGATAATCTTGTGCCCTAAAGTCAAAATAGGGTTTATTTCTCCACTCTTGGATTTTGCCTCTTAATCTTGACCGTCCATTCATTTCTAAATTCTATAAAAGGAGAATCTCTCCTCATTCTTGGCTATTAGTCTTAATTTTAGAGTAATAATCATATAATCTAGCATTCTTTCATTGTTAAGAGCATTCTAGTTTACTTGCATTTATCTTAAATCACATAGCTTAACTAGGAGGCATTGTAATCTTGTTAGATTAGATTTTATTTCTTGTTCTTGCATTTGCATCCTAGTTTAGATCTTGCATTTCATATAGATCTCTCATGCTTGCATCTTCATTTTGAATCTTCCATTCTATGGTGCACCTTGCAAGGGTTTCTTATTGAGGTTCATTTGAGAGCCACTATCCATAACGCTTACATTATTGCACGTCATAGATAGGAAGCTATAAGCCACCTCTTGGGGTATCCTCTTCATGGATTCTCTCAAAAACAATGGTTTATAGAAGTGTGTCATCTTTTGATCACACATTTTTGGTGCCCACCATGGGGGTAGACATGCATTTTTAGCCCTATTTCTTGCATTTTTAGATTTATGTTGTTGCAGGTTTGTTATTTTTATTTTGCAACCTAGAAATTCATACGACATTTCAACATATACCAATGCGATGTTTCTTAATATTGTCAGAAAAAACTTCATACCCTCTGGAATATTGCTCTGTCATACAAAGAAGTATCACATTCCTTCAAGTGATGTGTCAGACAACTTGTTTATAGATTATCGTATCATTTTAAAGTGTCATCTAGTTTGCAAGGATGTTGTACAATTTTTCTACAAGACTATGAAATTTCACCTAGATTTATTCTCTGTCACAGTCCGATTTTGGGCCGAATCTTCTTGTATTTTCCTACATTTTTCAGGTTTCCTAGTTTTCTAACAGCATCTAAAAAATGTTTTTGTAGGGTTATTGCTTTCATTTGCATCATATTTTATGCCCTAACTTGTGATTTTATAGGAATCGCTTGTCAAAGGAGTAGCATTAAGAAAACTACTAACTTGTGGTTTTGTAGGACGTTTGTCGAAGACTCATCTTGAAACTACTAAATTGTGGTTTTATAGGTTTCCTTGGAAATACAAATTAACATTGTGTTTGCATATACATGATTTTCTAGGCACTAGATTAATTAGGAAATTTCTTTTCTTGTGATTAGTTGAGTAGTAGGAGAGTATGCTCTTCACCTCCTAGAGGATGAACCAGAAATCTAGACCTACTTGATTGATTTCTTGTGAAGGGGATCTTGGTAAATGAAAAAGTGCTTTATATGTTTGGGAGATACTAATATAGTAGGAGAGTATGCTCTTTTCCTTATGGAAAATTATAAATCTAGACCTCTACTAGTTATCCATTTACTTTATTGCATTTATCTTTAGAGGGCCTACCAAAAGAGTAATCTTTTGGGAATGACCCAAGTGGGGAAAAAGTAAACCTAACTACTCCACCCCACTATAATCAAAAGCTTCTTTCAATCCAAAGAGAGAGAATACTTGTTTTCTTCCTTATAGGGTTGCAAGGTCTTAATTCCTCTTGCAGAACTACATGGGTAGTCATGAATGGAGACCCTTATTAAGAACCTAGGATTAAAGACTACCCATTTTTTGCTATGTGACTTCCTTTGTGCAAGGATTGATCCAAGTGGATTATTCAGAACACCCCAAGACACTCACCATATGTGTTCCCTTGGATGCTAAATCTTGAATATGGCAATATGGAAAGATATGTGATTCGAGCACAGTTCTCTTCCAATTGATCCATAACTTCCATAGTCCAAGGAAAATCCATTCAACCACCTAATCGTGGGGCTCAGAATATCAAGTTGTGGGAAAAGTTTGAAGCACTACCCTCTTGACCTTAGGTAGAATCTTCTTTATGTGTCTTCGATTTGTACAAGACCAGTGGAAATTATTTGAACATACACATTATGGTACTATTCATGGAGTTTTTTTTTGAGACCTCACAAATGCTTGTATCATGCAAGATTGTTTTTTCCCTTGCTTGATTGTTTTAAGACTACTCTATGTGCCATAATTGCTTTGGAAACATCAAACTTGTTAAACTTACCGATAAAAATTGTTATTTTACCAAAATAACTGATCAAAACAAAAATTTTAAGACAAAAATGTTCCTTCACTATTTTTTGATTAAGTGTCAGCTTCCTTTAGTGAGAAATATTGCACGACCTTTTAGAGTGTCATCTAAATTTGAGAAAAGTGTTGCATCACTATACCTGGGGTATATCGTCTCACCTATATAAGAAACATCACATGAACTTAAAGTGTCATCTTTCTTCACTATGGTATGTCGTACAAATTTTCTCTTTCTTAAGTGTCACCTGGTTATTTGAGGTCTATCACCCAGATTCTGCTTTGAGTAGGTTTGGTCCAAATTTTATCTTAGCTAGTTTAGGGAGCTTATGCTTGACTCCTTTTGATCTCTTAGTCTGAAATTGACATAATATGAGTTATTTTTAGCTAAAAAGGATTACTTATATTCCTTGGTTATGTTGTTGACTAGTAGAGTTGTTCACTTGTCTAAATTCTCTTGGTTATCTTATCTTATCTTGGCTTCATATCTTGACTCAAGTTTCAAGTGTTGTACCCAAGGATCTCACCTGTAGCTTGGGTACTTTGTGACAAGTCATCTTTATCTATCTCTTTTATTCTCTTTTTCTTACATTTTTTGACAAGTGAACACTTTTCTTTTCTAGGATAGACATCAAGTCATCTTGTGTCATCTCAATTGGCTCTTTACACTCTTATTCATGTCAGTGACAACTAGATACCAAATTGATCTAGGTAAGAAACCACCAGTCATCTTTGATGAATTTCCCTTTCCCACTAGACATCAGCGTCACCATGACAAATACCCTCTAGTTATCTTTAACAAAGAAGAGGAGAATACTGAAGTCTAGTTTGACCCTTTTGGAAGCACCTTTGATAGCACTTTTGAGACATCTATTGCCTCATTAAAATCTGAAAATAGTTTTTCTTTCACCATGTCTACAGAAGAGCATAACAAGCAATTTAATGAACTCTTTGAGAAAAATGAAAGGTTAAGATGAATGGAATTAGAAAAAAAAAAGCTTACATGGAATAACAAGCAACCGGATTGGCTCAACAATTTAACAATAATTTCTACAATGGAAATAATTCACCACCTAGATATCCCCCAACATCCCAGCACAATGGATATTATTCACCTCTGAGATCTTCCCATTCATGATCGTGGAATATGGATCAAGAAATCATTGAAGAATAACTCTTGAACTTTCAACAAGATGATCATTACTAGAGGCTTATGTTAAAGAAATTAGAACAATGTGGTGACCAATACTTTTTAAATCTAGCCTCCAAAGGATTAAATCTTCCACATGACTTTGATATTGATGGTTTAATTCATAAAAGAGAACCATCAGAACTAGAAATTACCAGAAAAGAAATATAAAGTTTGAGAGATGAAGTATCAAACTTGAGAAAAGAAGTGGAGAAACCTAAATCATCATTTTCAGTGGAATCTATATGTGCATTATCTTTTGACAAGAATTTATACATGATGCCTTTTCCAAGGGATATTGAGATCCCTAAATTTGACAAATATGATGGTAATGGAGATCTTCATGATCATGTCATGCATTTTTATGCTCTAAGTATGGACTTCATGCATAATAACACCTATCTTATGTGACTTTATCCTAGAAGTCTAAGTGGGCAAGAAATGGAATTGTTTACAAACATTACTCCTCCACTTAAGTCTTTTGACGAGCTTGTACAGATATTTGTACAACACTATTCATATAATATTCAACATCCAATAACTATCTCAACTTATGCAATATCAAGCAAAAGCAAGGTGAATCCTTTGTCACATTTCTGCAAATATGGAGAAAGCTGCACTTGAGATATCCATGACAACTCCCTGAAAATGAAAAGATTGACATCTTTTTCAACAATCTTATTCTTGAACTAGACTATGATCTTAGGAAGCAAGTCTTCCTCACTTTTAATGATGTGATTGAGAGTGCCTTTCACATAGAAGATGTTTTGGTCAAGAAAGGTGAAATAACTTTGATTAAAGAGAAATCCAATGTTAATAATGGATACAACAAAGATAAGAGAAAACCTTGGAACAAAAATAAACATGTGGTTAATGATGGCGTTGTTGATGAAACTAAGTCTAAAGAGCCTCTCTTCAATTTAGCTAATGCTATCTTAATGACTCATCAACAAGAGGCTACGAAGACCAATGAATCCAACAAGACAAGACCTCCATGGATACCTAAGCCTATACATGATTTCATACCTTTGGAAGACTCATATAATGTGATACTCAAGACATTGCTTTCCAACAAAATTATCACATCACCAGAATTTGCTAACTCTTATGAACCCAAGATAAAACCTAAATGGTGGAATGATAATCATTACTGTGAATATCATAAAAAAAAATGACATAAAATTGATAACTGCATAAGGCTAAAACATGTCATCCAAGACCTTATTGAGAATGGAAAAGTTGGAGTAGATGGCCTTGTCAAGAATTATGATCACAAAGATTTTAAGGAACCACTCCCTAAATATGATAAAGGAGAGGCGTCAACATCTAAGAAAGATGAAGGGGCTAATATTAACTACACCTACAAAAATAATGACAATATCATCAACATGATTGAACCTATGGATGAAAGTATCAACATGGTAACCAAAGAAACAACCTCTTCTAAGCAAATCTCTACTTCTAAATCTAGTTACAGTCTAGTGGATCAACTTCAGTGAACTCCCGCTCAAATCTCAATATTTGATTTTCTATAATTATCACCTACGCATAGGAAAATATTAAAGAAGGCTTTACAAGTGTCCCTAAGATCATTGACACGGATCAATTCCATATTATGTTCAACCATATCGCCACTTCACATTACCTTTCCTTTTTAGAGGAAGATGATAAATCCTTAAGTCATCCACATAACCTTTCCTTACACATTGAGATTCAAATCTATAGAGATCGAGTCAAACACATGCTAATAGATAATGGCATTGGGTTAAATAAATGTTCCTTTACTATAATCAAGCAATTGGGACTATCAGAATTCACTATTGATTCAAGGAAGAAGATCACTATCAAGGCTTATGATGAAGTTGAGAGGTCCTCTAAAGGACTAATTGTATTACCCATTTGGGTTGGCCCAATTGAAAATGGGGTGACATTCCAAGTCCTTGATATCCCTCTTGCCTATAACATACTATTAGGAAGACCTTGGATTCATGATATGCAAGTAGTCCCCTCTACTTATCATCAGTGCATAAAAATCCCTTTTAACGAGACCGAGATCTTTATCCCAAGAGACAACTCCATGTCTATTAATGCACTTACTACTAAGACCTTGGTACCAAATAATAGGGTTGACGATGAAAATAAGACCATTATTTCTGATTGTGAGAGAAAATTAAAAATGATGAACCTTGGAATGGGAGAATATCAACTTGATTCTATTACTACCCTCTTAGTTTCCCCTCGCCCTTATGGGAAACCTTCAAAAAATAACAACCTTCATCTTTTGTCATGACTTTCTATGGTACTTTTATTTAGTCCTCGGTACCCTTAGAAGATGAAAGAGAAGAACAAGCTATTAGAGAATGGATCTACAAAGGAAAAGAACCTAAAGAGGTCATACTTAATGCTACAGTACCTCCTGGAAAATATGGAAAAGGATATGAATTCTTAACTAAAATGGGTTATCCTGGCCATGGCCCTCTAAGTGATAAAATACATTCTCTCATTGAGCCTATGATTCATACTAATGGGAGAAAATTTAAGGATAAAACTAGACTAGGAATTTTCAATGCACAACCAATTTTTGACTCATCTCCTGAAAATAGTAAATTTGAAGAAGAAAATTTGTCTACTCCTATTCTTGATCAAGATAAAGATGACTTTGTCCTTTCTACTTCTATTCTTTAGAATGAATAAGGACCTCCACTTGAACATGATGATGAAATTTCTACATCCCATCACAATGAATATTCATAAGTTGAGGATCCTAATAGGGAGCGTATCCATAGAAACATGGCACGACTCCTACAAAGAGATAGAGATATTAAAGCATAAGAACTTGAATGGTATTATCTCCTAGTTGATTCAAGAGAACTTGGGATAGATGTGATCCATACCTATACTAACCAAAACAAGGTGGTAGACAATTCATCTATAGGGATTGATGAGTCAAACTTGCATATCATTCTTGTTGACCAAGTTGACAATGCTAGGAATCAGATCGATTTATGCACTTTTGGAAGAGACCTTATAAGCTCTGAATATCTTGTCCTTGGAGATGATTCCCCTCACATTAATACCTTGGAACCCATCCCTTCCCTCCCACTTACGTATCCTAACTTAATTGATTGGTCACAACAAAACTCGCCACCTGCATTAACTACCTTTCAAAATGACTATGAAATTGTCTACTACCTTAATGCCATTGAACCTGTGGTTTCTTCCACCAATGAACCAACAAAAAGTATGACTGAAATAGATATCAAGTACCTTAGTTGCAAAATAAAAATAAAAATGAAAAATAATAGGTGTTCTGATGGCGAAAACCACTTTGTGGTGGTGTCAAAACCAAAAAAAAAGTAAAAATGAAAGATGTATCTGAGGGTGAAAACCTATTTGAGGCACCTGAAGATGAGGTACTTGGTAGCCTACCTAGTTATTTTTAGAAAATATCTTCAGTCTTAATAGACCCCACACAAGCTGTAAATCTTGGGACAACTGAAGCACCTCAGCTTATACATCTAGCTTAGTCTTTGTTAGCAGATGAGAAACAAAAATTCACTTAATTTTTTAGAGAAAAAAGCTAAATTTTTCTTGGACATATTTTGACATGACAAAAATTGACACTAATCCCATTATGCATCACCTATCTATAGCTCATGGTATCAAGCAGTAAAACAAAAGTTAAGAAAGATGCATCCACATATAGCTCTTTTGGTTAAAGAAGAATTAGAAAAACTTTTGAGCACATGATTCATAAGGGCTATTGATTATGCTAAATGGATATCTAATATTGTTCTTGTTTCTAAAGATAAAAAGTCCATTCATGTATGCACAGATTTATGAGATCTTAATAAAGCATGTCCAAAGGATGACTTTCTACTCCCTAACATAGAAATGATAGTGGACATGACTGTAGGCTATTAAATGTACTCTCTCATTGATGGCTTCTCAGGATATAATCAAATCAAATTAGCACCTGAAGACCAAGAAAAGAATGCCTTCACCTGCGCATGGGGAACCTTCTGTTGGAACATCACGTCATTTGGATTAAAAAATGCAGGAGCTACCTATCAAAGAGTTATGACCATAATATTTCATGATATGATGCATAAAAATATGGAATATTATGTAGATGATACCTTGGCTAAGTCTAAAAAGAGGAATACACATATTGCAGACTTGAGTTTAATATTTGATAAAATACAACAATTTTATCTCAGGTTAAATCCAAATAAATATGGTTTTGGTGTCACCTCAGGAAAACTACTTGGGTATATTATTTTAGCAAAAGGAATTGATGTTGACCCTGAAAAATTCCAAGAAATAATGGAAATGCCACCTCCTAAGAACATAAGTCAACTAAGGAGTCTGCAAGGACGTCTTCAGTCTATTAGAAGATTCATATCTCAACTTGTTGATAGAGCTCAACCTTTCAAAAAAAATATACACAAAGGAGCTACATGTACCTGGAATGAAGAATGTGAAAAGAGTCTCTTACAAATCAAAGAATATTTGGCTAACCCTCCAATTTTAATGACTCATATTCCTGGGAAACCTCTCATTTTGTATATCTCAGTAATAGCTACATCCCTAGGAGCTTTACTATCACAACAAGATGAAAATGGAAAAGAAAGAGCTATATACTACATTAGCAGAGCATTGGTTGCTTATGAGATCAATTACAACAATATTGAGAAAGCTTGTCTAGCGATGGTGTTTGCATCTCAAAAACTTAGACACTACATGTTGGCACATACTGCATAGCTTATCACCAAAATTGATCCTCTAAAATACTTGCTAAATAAAGCTACTCACACTCATCGGTTGGCTAAATAGATGGTGATTCTTTCTAGATTTGATATCGAATACATTGATCGTAAGGCTATAAAAGGATAGGCAATTGTTAATCAACTAGTTGAATTCCCTATACGAGATGATACTCCTATGCAAATTGATTTCCCTGATGCTTCCATTATGCATGTAACTGAATGCACCTAGAAAATGTTCTTTGATGAATCTCACACACAAAATGGTGTTGGAGCTGGAATTCTATTTAGTTCACCTCATGGATATACTATTCCTAAGTCCTACAAATTTTTGTTTCCTTGTACAAACAACATAGCAGAATATGAGGCTTTGACAAATAGAATCAAACTAGCTATTGAATGGAGGATTGTTGAGCTATATATCTTTGGAGACTCATAACTTGTTATCAATCAGACTAATAATGACTATCAAACAAAAGATGAGAAATTAATTCCCTACAAAAAAAAAGATACTTTTCTTTTGTCACATTTCAACAGATTCCTAGAGCTGAAAATAGGGTGGTTGATGTTATGGCCACTTTAGCTTCTATCTTACAACTGGAAGAACATGAGTCAAGATTTCAATTCCTGGTGGAAGAACTACCCTACCTTGCCTATAACTCCCCTAACAATCATGTGATCTACACTATCATTGGTCATGACTCTTCTCGCTATGCTAAAAACTACTCTTACCTTTGTGATCAAATCATTCCTAATAACCTAACCTGCAATGAGAAAAGACAACTCATTTGCAATGCTTCATGTTATACCATCATCTCCAATGACTTATTTAGAAAGGGCTTGGATGGAACACTTCTTAGGTGCTTGGAGAAAGATGAGTCTGAACACACGTTAGCTAAGGTCTATAATGGCGTATGTGGGTCTCACTCTAATGGTCTTGTGTTAGCTCGAAAACTACTAAGGGTTGGTTACTATTGGCCTAGTATGAAAATAGAAATTGTACGCTATGATAAATCTTGTAGAAGATATCAGATACATGGGAACCTGATTCACGTTCTAGGCAGGGAACTTATCCCTCCTATTACACAATGGCCTTTCCAACGGTGGGCTTTTGATCTATTTAAATAATTAACCCTTACTATTTTACGTACTATTATTCCTTGTGGTCGTTGATTCCTTTATTGGGGAGGTAATTAATCTATAATCCCTAGGTGGGACCTAGGTATGATAACAACCCCTAACAATTATTATTAAATTAATAATTGTGACTTTACTTTAGTGTTTTAACGAACTACGTGTTACACCTTATTCTTTTATAAATTAAACAAGGGAATTTTAATATTAATTTATTTAATTAGTATTATTGTCTAAATTTTTTGAGTTATTTTGATTTAGGGATTTCTCCCATGTAATCTTTTTATGTTCAACCCTAGTCAGTGGTTTCTTCGGCCTAGTGCACCTGATGTATAGGGGATGTCAGCAAGCTAGCACATGCCATGAATCCCCTTGTGTGATGAGTGTATTGGATGATGTTTTTTTCTTGTGTTTTTGTGCTCCTTAGTATGAAACCTTAGAGTTAGTGCCTTTTAAATTAAAAAGTAATAAAAATATTATGTGTGTTTTGCCCTAATTTTGGGCATGACAACAACACTAGTCCTCAATTTATTACCCTCAAGGTAACGGTCAAGCAAAAGATTCTAACAAAACGTTACTAAAAATCTTACATAGAATAGTTAATAAGACAGGAAGAGATTGGCACTTCCAGATTAATCTTGCATTATGGGCCTACAGAACTAGCATCTATACACTAACTAGAGCTATGCCCTTTCTACTCGTCTATGGATCTGAGGTTGTCTTGCCTCTTGAAGTTGAGATACCTTCCTTAAGAGTTTCATTAAGAGGCCTTATCACTAATGATGACTATAGAATCATGCATATACAAGAGTTAGAACTTTTGGATGAGTGAAGAAAAGTTGCATTTGACCACATCGGGGTATATCAGAAAAGGATGTCACAAAGTTATAACAAGAAGGTTCATTCCAGATAATTTTAGGTTGGAGATCTCATCTTAAGAGGGAATCCTAAGAATCAACAGAATAGAGCACAAAAAGGAAAATTTGAACCAAACTAGTTGGGTCCTTACATAATCACTGTTGCTTTTGGATCTAGCACTTATCATATTTCTACACTTGAGAGAGAATAGCTCCCTAAACCTATCAACATCCTACATTTGAAGAAATTCTATGCATGATGCTACAAGAGCTTTGTACATATCGTAATGTCCTAAAAAAATCCTAAAAATTGATATATGATCCTGAAAATCTCTAAAAAGAAGAAAAAGTCCTAAAAAAATGATCATCTTAGTGAAAACTTGGCAAACATGCGCATTAATGCCAAAAAAAAAAAAGAATAAGCAAAAGATCAAAAAATCAAAAAAAGAGAAAGAGAAAAATTGTGACTTGGTGAAAACCTATAAATAGGCTCCTTGGTAGCAAAAATAAATAAAACTTCCAAGTGGTGAAAACCTGGAAATAGGCACTACTTGAGACCTATGCACCTCTATCTATCAAATAATTGTTTTTCACTTTAAACTATTTTGATTCCCATCATCTTATCTCCTTGGTTTGGAATTGATCTTTGTCTAGGGCTTGGGGACATGAACTGATCTCTTCTTCGGTGTGCATTGGTGTCCTTTAGCAACTCACATCAGTGTGTCTTAACACTATCCTAAAATGGCATTTTTCAACACTACCTCCCTTTGACATCGAGTGTTTCTTAACACTTATCAGATATGCTATCTTCAGTCGATGCTTCGTATACTATCTAGGATTGTGCAATATTTCTCACTTATAGGAATGATTCCTAGCGAGTCAGTGGTTATCTTTTTCTTTTACACCGCACTTAAACTGAAATGACTGAGACATGTTATGACTTATTTCTATTTGTGTGTTGATTGACTAATGATTTTTTTTCACTAAGTGTTCCCTTCTTAATCTCTCCATGATGTTACAATTAGAAGACTGGGGTCATGAGGCATATTTTCTTTGATTTCTACCTGTGGGTATTTCTTTGATGATCCTAGGTGTCTCTTTCTTTGATCCCTTGGACACTCAAGAGACTTAAGGCTATATCCTTGACTATTACATTGTGTTTTCTTATGCAAGACTGTACTCATGGTTATCTTGGTACTTATGCTATGATACTGGCATAATCTTGCAACATTAACTTGGAAACCATGTTTAGGTCATCTTGATACTTATGTCTTGATGCTTACATGTGTTTCCTACATCCTATCTGATAGAGATCATATTCATATCTCCATAGTTGTGTTCACACTAGTGTTGGTTGTATGATCTTGTGATGTCCCTTAATAAGGCTTGATGATAAAAACAAGGACATATCTAACTAACCCTTGTAAATCACACCCTGCATTTTCATGGTAGCTTACATTTCTTAGGTGCATTCTTAGTTTGCATTTAGAGTTTGGAGAGAGTATCCTTCATCATTATTTGACAAATCAGTAAAGTTACGCTCAATCACGTGCCTCTTTTCTTCTATCTCAACCATGTCTTTTCATCTCCTTGATTTTTCATCTTCTCACCCTTTCCTGTCACTACAAGGGGTTAACCACATCATCATATCTAATCTACTCAAAGGATCACATTTCAAATCATGAAGTACATAAAATATATATCAAAGCATAAGGTAGAAGACATGAGTACAAAATTAGACATCACATGATACAAGTGCAAAAAGTAAAGATACATCCATGAGCATAAAGGAAATGAGATAAGTATACAATATAATGAAAAAATGTGGTATCTCATATACATAAAAAATGGATCTATCTGAGTACAATGATGAGATCAAAATCTTGAGTCAAAATGGAAAGCCCTAATATAATATACAACTGGCTTTCTCCCTCCTACATAGGTGGAGCTGAAGGAGGAGCCTGGGCTCTGTCTAGTGTCTGCACAACACCCTCGGATCTACTTGCACTCTGAGAATAATATGGCACTCTCTGGCCCATAGATACTATAATAATTTAGGTAGCATAATAATAGGTCTCTCTAGCCCCATAACATTGTGCCTCCTGTCTAGCCTGATCTCACTCTTGTTTGAGCTCCTGTATCCTGGCCCTATCATCAATCTATTATTGATCTCTCATGGCTATAGTGATTCATTCCTATTATAACTTTTCCTCTAAAGCTATCATCCTCTGTACCAACCCATCATCGATAGGTTCCCTTTGCTTTGGTTGCATGACAAGTCTCTCCTCTATCCTTCTCCCTCAAGGTCTCCTCACCAATCACTCCTTAGGCTCATCAATATCCATGGCCTTTGTAATACCCTATGACCTAGATCTAGTAGGTCAGTTGCTAGAAGGAGCATTGATCCTAGAACTTCTCACATTGTCACCTCCTCCTCCTCCTCTCCCCCCCTCCTCCATCACCACCATCATCATTGCCATCCTTGCTACCTCCAAATCTCAAATTTATAGGCGTTGAAAACCTAGGGAAAGGGTGATCCTAACTCCATCTCCTATACTCCAAAGACATACCTACATTTGTGACCTTGAGGAGTAGGTCAGCCACTATATGTTGCAACTGATGGGTCTCTTGTACACATATCTCATACCTCAGCATAGGACCCCATCCAAGGTCCTCCTCATCCATGTATCTAGCATAATCAGTGGTCTTTGTACTGACAACCTATGCTTGGCCAAACTGACGTCATACTCTGCTAATCACAAAATGTTGTATTATACATGTATGTTTGCCTAATAGTGGCCTGCTATATAAAAAAAATGTATGTCAGCTCCTCTCTAGCCTTGGCCCACTACTCACAATCTATCTATGGCCTCCATGTGAAAGAATGCAAATCATCTAACCACCATTGCCAATATAGTGTATCTCCTACATGGGTCTACTGAATGAAACTTGAATACCTATAAATGAATGAACACCCTCTTTGTCTAGGTCGAACTCTAGTGTAGATCATGGTAATATGCTCCCATGCCCAAACCTATGCTACGATGGCCCCTGTCGACCAACTCTTCCCCTCTCTATAGACAATATCGTGGAGCTCACGATACATATCTGCTAAGAGAGAGGGTCCACATGCCATACATCGAGGCCTAGACAAAAAATCCATGACCAGTTTGCCCCAACCACACTGGAAGCCTCTCTGACTCCTATCTATGCCAAGAACATGACTTATCAATGAAAAAAGAATACAAGCCACAGGATACTCCTCACTATATGTATCCATAATGTGCTCCCATAAGATGACATGATCAAAAATAGTAAAATCTACGAAAATGGCTTGCATAGCCGTGATCCCATCAGCTGGAGACTAATCAAAATATATCTACAAGATGCAATTTTTAGCATCAGTACGATGATCAATGACAAGTAAAGTATGACATACAGCTTGATCATAAATATGCAACTATCAAAGATACTCACCACCTCTCCATGGCAAGGGATCTGTAGAATATGATAGACATCCTCTAATGTCATTGTGGCCTCTCTAGTAGGAAGATGGAAGGTATTATGCTCCGACTAGAACTGCTTAGCAAGTGTGGTCAATAATCCATGGTTTGCGATCAATTATTCTCTTGGTTAATCATTTGCAAAACTAGGGAGAAAATATAATATATATTAATATTTAAGTATATATTGCTTGTTGGTCTGATACAAATAATTTTTGTTAGAAAATAAATAAAATAAAAGTATGAATAGTGGTGGGGGCCACCCAAGCACTCACCCCCACCCCATCATTTTCCATAGAAATTATTTATAAAAAAATAGAGTTTGAATTATTAAGGGGATGACTTAATAAAGCACGCCCCCCACATTATATGCATGTGTAAGAGTTAAGAAGGGAGTGGGAGGTGAGACCCCACCTCCCTCCCATAATTAAACTTACTCAATATTAAAGATTTAAGGGATATGAAGGGGGGGAGTGGGGGCCACGTAAGAATGGTTATTTTAATTATTTTTATTTTTATTTTTATTATGGATTTAATTTGTGAATTAAGTTTGGTTTATTTATGAATTAAGTTATTTTAAATTAGTGTATTTAAGTTTATTTATTTTATTTGTTTTGCCTGATAAAAGGCTGAAGCCATGAAATTTTATTTATTAATTTACAAAAATTTAACAAATCATTCCTCCATTCAAAAAGGCACTGGTAGGAAAGAATGGAGTCAAGAAAACCTCTAGTCTTGCCTGAGGATTATTATCCCTAAAAATTAAATTAAAATTACATACTTTGGGGTATAGGGGCATTCCCCTATTTACAATTGGATTCCCTCAGTTATGCTTAAAGCATAAGCATTTACAAATAATAAATGCATGTTAGTACCTCATGTGTGCATCATTGTTTTTGTTAGTTGTGTTCTTGCACATTGTTCTTCTTTTATTTAGAGATAGTGCCTGTTATGTAACCCAAAGTGTTCTACTGGTATAATTTGCCTACATGAATGGGAGAACCTGCATGTGTCGATCCTTAACAAGCATATATTACACATCTCATACATCAATCGTGTTAGTATCTTAAGGTAAAGGACTGATAAAATTTTAGGAGAAGGTGTTTATTAAAATATTTAGATCCTACCATTTGGGAGCCTTTGCTTTACTGACTTTAGTTGTTACAACTAATAGTAATCCGCTTGTGAAAGAGCCTTACCTGATGTTGTGTTGTGAAAAATTATCATGTTGTTGACCTATGTATCTATCCAGTTTTATAGTTTAGATTGATGTTAACTTATTATTATTAGGCCATGCTCTTGTTTATTTTTACTGTTGAATGAAAATTTGGTGAAGCCTGGGAGCCCTGGGAAATAAGTTTTTTTAATTACTCCATTAATTAAAATAATCGGTGTCCTTCATGCATTGAGGGGTTTCCATATTTCTCTGTGGCAGCTTATGTTCTGTAGTCCTTTTTGTATATAACTATCTAAAGGCATGGCATTTTTTGTGTTGAGTTTAATCCAGGGAGATTATTATGCTAATAATCTTGACCATTACTAATTATTTATTTTAATTTCCTAGTCTCCCCTAACTTGCTCACTATAGGGAAATTTAATGTTTTTAATTGAATTTCATTGACCCAACATAGGGTTACATTTTATATCTGCTAGTCTTAGACAATTCCTAATCGATAGTGAGAACAACTTTCTAGCTTTTACAAGTTAATTATTTGGCTTAAAGGGAAAACACTATCGTAATTCAAAATAAAGATGCAAGCTTATTTCCAGAACATAAGGTGTTATTACCTATTTGACATAACAGAGATGTTCGTCCTGAGATTAGCTTCGATTTTAGTACTCGCTAGTTTAGGACGCCTGTAGATCTTTACATTTAACTAAAATTGTATCAACATAGGGAAGCATAACCGGTGCAACTTAATTTATTATTAGGTTAGTTTATTTATAATTTAATTTATTTTTTAAAATTGTTTTAATTAATTGATAATTTATTTTATTTTATGTTATGTTAATTGAATCTATAATTTAATGTAAAGTTAAATTGTGATTAAATGAGATTGATTTATGAATTGATTAATATATAACTCAATAAGGTTTGAATAATAATTAATTTAATCTTGGTTTATAATTAATGTTAAGTGTGTTAAGTGGTCAAATGAAAGTTTTTTATATCAATGTATTTATAATGGGGTTTTGTTTTTTTAGTGATTGTTTGTTTGTCACGGGTAGAGAAATGCCCTGGGAGAGGATTTTTGTCTTTGATATTTGAATTGTTTTAATAGTTTTATACTTTTACACTTTGGGTTATATTCTGGAAATTTCATAACCTTTTTATGTCACAAATGATTAATGTAGTATGTGGGTGCATATGCAAGTGATGTCATGTGTTTTTCTAATGAGTCTCGATCATTATTCTATTTGAACACATAAGGTGATGACCATTATTGTGATGTGATTTGTATTTGGTCACCTTATTTCTTATATTGTGATCTGAAAGATGTTATTGTTGATTTATGATTTACTCCATGTTTGGAGAGAGATGTTCTTGATGCTAGTGATGACTATTGATTTTGTGTTATGAGATTATGAGAATTGGTGATTTTTTTATGTCCACTATGGGATGGACAGTTTAGATCCTTGTATAGGATCAGATATTTGTTATGCTCCAACACTTGTCTTTGATGACATTCATGGTTTATTGATTTATGGAAATCTTTTATGATTTTGGTTTTTCTTTTTCCTTGGTTCTTTTGATGGGAGCATTAGCGTAGGTTATCTAGGAGCATAGAGAGGAAGTGGCTTACTTTGGAGGCATCGAATCCCTAAAGTGGTTTCTTAGGTATCCTTTGTAACTTGACTTAATAAGTGATAACTTAATAAATTTACTATGATAGAAACATTTAAAAAGATAATTATTCCTTTCCCATGCCTTGAGTGCTAGCACAGGCTAAGGATGGGAGTGGGAGATGATTCTTGTCACCTAGTGTGGTGTGTGTTATGGCATAGTTAGTAGCCTTGTCTATTTGAAAGGACTATTGATACCACATGGAGTCACTAGGGGTCAGGGTCCAGAGAGGCTACCAGGTGACCTTAGAGTTGAATCATGTGATGACACTTTCCTATATGTGTCCTAGGTTCCTACGTTGCATTTGGTACACCTGATTAGTGTCATGATCATTTTTACTTGATAACCATGTAACCACTTATTACCATTTTATCCTTGTGTACCATTGCATTAGTCTTGCTTGTTTGAATGTTTCCTTGAGTGAGGCCCGATGCTATCTCCTTAGCACATTGGGAGTGGACTTCTTGGTTCCACGTGGTCGGGTGGTAGTGATTCTATTACCATTCAGAACCAATGTTCATGACTTTTTACTTGGATGATCCTCGATGTTGCTTCTATCTTCTTGTTCATTGTTTGGAGACTTTCTTCTTATCATCATGAGATGTATATATTGTATTCCATTTTATGTATTGGTTAGTGATCTTGATTCTAGAGATGTATATGTACTTGTATTGTATTATTGTTATCCCTATGACATGTGCAGTGGAAGTTCTGTTATTATGCCATGATATATCAGATGTACTCTAGAGATTGTATCTTTGGTTGCATTGATGTAATGAATGTATCTTACTATTCCATTGAAATGAATATGTTAGTGTACTTAATGATTTGATTTCTTTTCATTATGATTAAGTAAAGGATTAGGAATACTTTAATTTGGGTTTTAAAATAAACCAAGATATATCATGTGATTATGTGTTGGAATTGTACTTAGTAGATTTGTTAACTTATATGTGATTCTACATCATGGAACCCTTGAGACTTGTAATCTACAAATGAGTTACATTTAGGAGTATGTATTATCTTATATTATATTACTTCTACATTGTTATTCATTATTCATAGAAAACTCATAAGAAAAAAATTATTCAGTAAACTTAGTAACATGTTTTAGGTTAATTTCTCCTAGGTTCCCTAGTGGGACATTACACCAGTTGTGCAACTGGCTCAGCTCAAATCTATGTTGCTCAACAAGAACTCTCTTATCTTTCATCAGAAGCTCTGAAATCGCTCTAGATTTACTAAAAGATGAAAGGAACAAATGATTTGAAAATGATCCTTTGGGCCCCTTGTATAACATTTTGACCTAATTTTCAAAGTCTCAAATTTTTGCAAAAATTTCACCCCTACCTAATTTTGACGTCCTGGATCCATTTTGGGATCGAAATCAAAATCTGGCTTCATCTTGATTGTCAAATTTGTGATTTAAAAATTCTTCCATCCTATATGCAGTTGACCAACCCTTTGAGGCTATTTTCTTCAATCTTACGAGGTAATCACCATCTTCTCTATCTTCCATTATTGTTTCATCATCTCTTCTTCTAATATTGACCTTTATCTTTTTCAAATTGGGGCAAATTCTCATCACCTAGTGGTCAAACTTGGTCTTATGCACTTAATCGATCATCTGAAACCTTACCTTATCTTGATTTGGTCATACCTATCTTATCTCATTTTTGCATCTCCTCTACCTTATTTCGATTTCAATCCTAAGGGGGTAGGAATAATCTATCAATCTATCTCTTAAATTGTAATCTTATCTATCTCTGCTAGTTCTTGTTTAATCAAGTTCAAGATTAGTTGTCTTTATGTGCTTCATTCGATCAAGTTTGGGATTAGTTATGTCTCTATGCTTCATTCGATCAAGTTTAGAGTCAGATCTCTATCAGACTATCTTAATATCTATTCTTTGACTCAATGTGTTCCCAAATCACTCACACATTAGTCAAAGAGGGGAAAATGTAATCACCCAAAAATGGTCTAATAAACCTTGAGCTCCAATCTAACATTAAACATTAAAAATACTAGACATTATCTTATGCTTAATCAATCTTGCATATTAATTTAATATCTTATATCTTGATCAAATCATCATTTTATCCATTTATTTGATGATATCCTAAAAATTGACCACTTTATCCTAAGTCTTATTTGATTAAAAGAACATGTCCCATTTTAATTAAATCAAATCCACTTTATCTTATGTGTACACATGAAAAGGGAATTTCTTAATTTGAAAAAAAAAAAAAAAAAGTGGAATTTCTTTTTCCTCTTAATCTCCACCACTCGTTTCTACCTAACCATTCATGTCCATTGATTTTTCCTCTTGAGAATCTTGTGCCCTAAAGTCAAAATGGGGTTTATTTCTCCACCCTTAGATTTTTCCTCTTAATCTTGATGGTCCATTCATTTCTAAATTCTATAAAAGGAGACTCTCTCTCCTCATTCTTGGCTAGTAGTCTTAATTTTAGATTCATAATCATATAATATAGCATTCTTGCATTCTTAAGAGCATTTTAGTCTACTTTCATTTAGCTTAAATCACATAGCTTAACTAGGAGGCATTGTAATCTTGTTGGATTAGATTTGCTTTCTTGTTATTGCATTTGCATTCTAGTTTAGATTTTGCATTTCATATAGATATCTCATGCTTGCATCTTCATTTGGTGCACCTTGCAAGGGGTTTTTATTGAGGTTCATTTGAGAGCCACTATCCATAATTCTTACATTCCTGCACGTCATAGATAGGAATCTACAAGTCACCTCTTGGGATCTCCTCTTCATGGATTCTCTAAAGAACAATGGTTTATAGAAGTGTGTCACCTTTTGATCACACACTAGCAATGATGGTAGTCATGAGCACACCAATTATGTTTATTTTGGCTTGATATTTAGAAAGGTTTTGGATCAATCAACATCGACTTCTATTTTTTTAGGAGGAAGAATTGAAGGAACCTCGCTAGATTGAGAAATAGTGGATGTGAAATGCTTATAAGATATAGGAGGTAGAACAAAATTATAGGTAGGAGGAATAGGAGGTGTAGGAAATATTCCAGGTCCATGACAAGGATATGGGACATCCTTAGTAATGCTTATTTCAAAAATCTTTTGGGCTTTGAAATTTTGGTAAGATAAGAAGAGGTGATCTTGGCGAGGTTGTATGGGTTGAGACATGGCAAGCCAAAAGAAGTCAAGGTAAAAGTTTACATGAATCTCTAAAGACTAATGGAGACTATGGCTATTTTTATGATTTCTCCATCATGGGGAAATTTAAAACACCCATGGATACAAGAGACAATAGCTTTCATAGTAGTGAGCCAAGGAAGCCCTGGTCTCACTTAGAATTGATCAGAAGTTAGGATGACAAAAAAGGTGAAATCTAAGCATTTATTACCAACTTATATAGGAGGAATGATGGAACCATGGGTAGGATAAGTAAAACCATTAAAATTCTTAATTGTCACATTTGATTTGTATATGAGTCTTGATGAAATTATCTTCTGTAAATATGTTTCTTAGATATAACATTCACCATGCAAGTAGGATCAATAAACACTCCTTGATAGAAATTATCATTAATATTTTCCTAAATATAGAGGACCATCAAGTGCCTTAATAATCTCCTTAGGATCATAAGAAATTCAAAGCTCATGTTTATCTTTAGGTTTGGATTTAGGTTTGGATTAATTAATGTGATTAACAATGTTATTGGTCATGCCACACATATTATCAAGATTCATGGTATTGGGTTCTTGAGTCACAATAATATTGGTGGAACAAGGTAAGGTGGTAGGCTTAATGGTATTGGTAGAATGGGAAGGTAAAGGATTGGTGTATAATTTCAAGTTTTGGTTAGTGGGTGCAACATATTTATTTCATTTATCATTCACACACTCAACAATGATGGTATTGTCATTGATAAGGTCTTGGATAATAGTCTTCAAATAGAAACACTTCTTACTATCATGGCTAGGCTAATGATGGTATTGCCAAAAGGCTTTGGGATACTCAGATGTTGGAAATGGTTTGAAAGGGTCACTTGGTTTGAGGGGATGAAGTTTAAAAACATTAGCAATAATAAACTTCAACATAACATTATGCAAAGAATAAGAAAGAAATGTAAACATACAAGATGGTTTAAACATGAATGACAAAGGAGTCACACTAATGTAGTAGTTGCCACTTGTGTATCAATATTGATGGAATAGTTCTTGATCTTGATGAAAACTTTATTGGGTTTTTTAAACTTTTTGGATGGTTTCTAAGAGACGTCACTCTTATCAATCGAAACCATTGGAGTGGATGACTCAAATTTCTCACTTGAAGTTGACAATTATGAAGCACTACACACAAATAGGTAGAAGAGGTTAACTTAGAAAACAATAAATTATCTCTAATGTCTTTTTATAAATTAGAAATGAAAATACATTGAACATCTATATCAGGCATATGATAAGAAATTTGAGCATGCAAATGTTTGATTTTACCAATAAAATCAATCACTTTTTCCTTAACACCTTGCATATAATGAATCAAATCAGTTAAAAAATTTGATGACCAATATTATTTTGAAAATGTTGAATGAAATAATTATCAAGTTTTTGAAATGAATTGATAGAATAAGGAGACAAATAAAAAAACCATTATAAGGCCATATCTATAAATTTTCTAGTAAACAAGTTATCCATAGGTCTATGATCATTAGAGAGGTCACTACATAAGGTTTGAAATGTTTCCACATGAGTCAAGGTATCACCTATTGTATTATATGTCTTCATGTGAGGTATTTCTATGTATTGAGGATAATGACACAAATGATATCTTGGGACAAAGGGCTAGAAATGTCACAAGTGGGAATGTTGAATTTACATTGGGTCATCGAGACAAGTTATTGTAAGGATGAAACACTTTGGGCAAGGTAATCAATGGTTTGTTCAATGGATATGTTGGTATTGGACATTTGTGAGAGTGGGGGATTTTGAATGTTATGGGAATGGATGAAGGTGGTACATTATTGTATGTAGGTATAGATGAAGGTTGGGAAATACATGGAACACTCATAGGAGGAGGGATGATAGGATTAGGAATGCTGCCAAGACTAAAATGTGTATGATTGACATGTAGAATAGATTTAGCCATAAGAGATAGAGTATATGTAGGTATATTATGTAAATAATAGGAATGGGATAAAAATCCTCAACACTAGTATTACGATGATAAAAATTAAGATCTTGAGCACAAATTTTTATAGTCTTGATATTGTCATCAATAAGATAAAAATATGTCATGCATTGAATCAATATCATGTTCATCATTGTGAATTAAATTCCTCAATCCCCCTACTAATGGGATTACCTCACTATTAGAATGTTTTTGACGTAACCATTACTCAATATTTTCAAAATCATGGTAAATTATTTGAACTTGGGTGGGAGACACTCTTAAGGATTCATCCTCATCATGAGAAGAATGGGAAGAGGGATTCTCAAAAATAGTAGGTATGTCATTAGTAGGCATAGTGGTATTATCTATGTTCCTATGGAATACATTAGAGGAATCAAGATCAACATCCTTAAAGGAACCTATAAGTCTACAAATTCTTCTCTTTGGAATGATATATGTAGGGCTTAGGGTTATAAAACTCATGCACAAATAAATGAAAGAAATATATATCTCAATAATGCAAGAAACAAATCATTTAAACATATTATGAAGTAAATGTAAGTCAGATCTAAAATAGAAAAATAGATATCATGCAAAATAAAACTTAATGCATCATCAAGATTACATGTACAAGCTAAGGAAACAGTGAAATAAACTCTTATAATTCAAAATGTAATGCATACAAAGCAAATCTAGACATCCAAATTAGAATGGAAATGTTATGAGTCAGATGCACCAAAATATAATGAATAAAAATGAATCTGTGGATGATGTTGTGGAATGAGAGTTCACTAGGATGATAAGAAACATCACATCCCAAAAATCATCTTTCAGTTTCTACAGTAGGAAGGGGAAATCACCCACTAGGCTTAATATGGATTCAAGCAATGAATGGTTATAAGGTTCTTCTCGCTTCACTAAAGAGTACAATTGATTGATTGAATTTGGAATGGAGGCACAAAGAAAATAGGATATGTTAGAATAACTGAGAGGGGAGTGAATCAGTCATCCATAGTCCCAAATACAAAATGTATAACTTAAAACAAATTTAGCTAATTCTGCAGCTCAGTAAACATGAAATACTAAACTGTCTGTGTAATTATCAATTACCAGTTAATTTCTTATAATGATTACTGACCAAATTAGATATGCAATATGTAAAGTATGATATCCAAACAATCACCACAAAAACACATAACACAAAAGATTTAACTTGGAAACCTTGCAAAGGGAAAAACCACCTCGGACCAGTAACCCAAAAACTTTTCACTCTTCTAAAGTGAGCTCGGTGAAGAGCCAACCTTGTTAAAGGTTACAAAATACACTGTAAGGTGTGACCTTGTTAGAGGATTTAACACTAACAGCTATCATCCAACCAGCATTCACTATGGGGTTGACAGGATAACAATGTACATTTTATGAATGACATATAAGACTTTCAAGTCTACTCAGTTAAGAGATTTTATCTATTTACAATGGTTAGTCTGTAACAGTAGGTGATTTGATTACAATACAACTTGATTTGTAGATGTTCAAATCTATTCTAATTCCATACAATCCTCTGATCAGTATTTCTATTCAGTTCATCAATCACTCAATAACTTATTGTCACTTGGTAAAAGCTCATTGATGCTCGGTATTGTTATGCAATTCAATTCTTCTTCAACTAGTCTGATCAGGCATGCATGAAGCTTTGTTCACATGATATCTATGCAGTCTCCTTCCTCTGGCATAAGTTTCACTGTGAAACCCTAGTCTCTTAAATAGACAAGTAAACTATTTTCTTTTCATCCATCAGATTTTGCTGCTTAATCTCCTTCATTGATTTTACCACTTAAACCTTCCTCGACTGATGTTTCAGTAACACATTTCAATTCCATCCTTTAGATCTTCTTTTGAATTTTTTTAGTCATAGATCTCCCAACAAACTTTATCTTTCCACCTCGTACTTTGTAGCTCATCAATTTCTATCGGCTAAACTAATCATTTAGTTTTTTTGTCAATACTCGGTTAACAAAGAAATGCGTCAATAAACACAAGCTCGATTGATACTATCACTCGGTATACACTACACTAGCTTAGTGTATACTGGAATGCTTCATTAATCAACCAAACTACTTTGTATCAATTTGCTTCCTTCTTCATAACAGATCAATGCAACATAATCAAGTCAACAATATGAAGTCATAGACTCATCAAATAAGTTACCAAAAGTATTCCTTATCCTCATCTGTCATATCCATCTTCCTCCATGTAGATATCTTTGTTCTTCATCTTTCTTCTCCACTTTATAGATGTGTAGATGTTTGCAACTCCATGATAAGTACTGTCAAAACTAGTTGGCATCAATGACAACATAACTACTGATTCAATTACCTTACATAACAATTCAGTGCTCGGTGATCTCTAATCACTTGAAGTTTCTCCATTAGGTTCATAATTAGTTGTAGTTCATCAATCTCTCCCTTTAGCATTGATGGCAACTCAAGCAATATGAAATACACCATACACATACCAAACATGTATTCTACAAATCTGTAAGAAAATTTTGTAGCTCGGTAAGCTCTCCCTTAGCTTAATATGTTTAATCACTATGTTATATGACAGCATTGCAAATGAAGACTTTGCTTATGTGGATTTGATCTTTACAGTTCTCAGATTCCTTTCATTCAATACTCTCCCTGACTTCTTCAGTTTGTCTCTCCTTTCAGTTCTCATTTTGAAAACAATCTTTGTCAAATATTTCAATTATGTATTCATATTTTTGATCTCTCCCTTTGATAGCAATGCCAAAGAAAAAACATAAACCATACAGCTTTGTAGTAGCCATGTAACTCTCTGTTGTCTAGTGCATACAATGTATCTCTATATACTGATATGCAAATCTTTGTTCTAGAAATCTTTCACAACCTTAGACAGAATCAAAAGTGTGAACTATGCTACATCAACATGAATGGTCTTCTAATAAGAGTAGGTTGATGCAACCTCCAAATCACATTAGTGACTGGTAGATAGGGGATGAACCCCAAGTCTAGTCCTCAAGTATTCAAAATTTTCCTTCGGTAGAGGCTTGGTAAATATGTCAACAAGTTTCTCTTTTGATGTAACATATTCTAGATTAACTTGCTTCTCTTGTACTTGTTCTCTTAAGTAGTGATACTTAATAGAGATGTACTTGGTCTTTTAGTGCATTACAAGATTCTTTGAAATGTTCATTGCACTTGTGTTATCATAGTATATAATTATCAGCTCAGTGATTACCTTGTTCATCTCTTCCAACACTTACTTGATGCAATCAATATTTGAACAATTTGTAGTAGTAGCAACATACTCTAATTTGGTAGTAGACTAAGAAATACAAGGTTGTTTCTTACTTGTCCAAGTAACAAGTCTTTCACCAAAGAAAAATTCTCCTTTGGTGGTGCTTTTCCTGTCATCTATATTTCTAGCCCAATCTGCGTCAGTGTAAACTCTTAGTTCAAACTTCCCTTCCTTAGGATACCATAATCCATAGTCCTCTATTTTCTTCAAGTATCTTAAGATTCTTTTAGTTTCAATCATGTGTGACTCCTTAGGATTTGTAGAAAATCTAGCAACAATTCCCACATCATGTGCAATGTCTGGTCTACTGTGTACTACATACATCAACTTACCAATCATAGATCAGTACAATGTCTAGTTCACCTCTATAGTTTCATCCTCTTTAGTCAGTTTGTAGCCTATGACCATCGGTGTTCCAACTGGTTTAGCTTCTTCCATGCCAAATGTTCTCAGTACTTCCTTTATATACTTTGATTGTGTGATGAATATTCCACCATTCTGCTAAATAACCTACAAGCCTAGAAAGAACTTAATCTCTCCAAACATAGAAATTTCAAATTCTTTTCTCATCTCATCAGCAAATGATTTATAGATATGATCTTGTCCTCCAAAAATAATATCATCCACAAATATTTTAGCAATCAAGATAGTATCATCAGTATCTCCTTTCATATACAAATTGTTGTTCTCACTAGTTCTAACAAAACCAATACTTAACAAATAAGTATGCAACCTTTCATACCGGTTTCTAGGTGCTTACTTTAGACCATATAAAGCTTTGTGTAATCTACATACCATAGCTTTCTTGTCTGGATCAGAAAACCCTTATGGTTGTTCGATGTAGACCTCCTCTTCTAGTATCCCATTCAGAAATGCAAACTTAACATCCATTTGATAAACTTTAAACTTCTTATGTGTTGCATATGCAAGTAACATTCAGACTCCCTCTATTCTAGCAATAGGTGCAAAAGTCTCACCATAATCTATACCTTCCTCCTATGCATACCCCTTGCACACAAGTCAAACTTTATTTCTTGTAACCTCTCCATTTTCATTTAGCTTGTTTCTAAAAATCCATTTAGTACCGATAAAATTCTTATCCTTGGGCCTAGGTACTAAATTCCATGTCTTGTTTTTCTCTATCTATTCTATCTCTTCATTCATTACATTTATCCATTCTTCATTCTCCAATGCAACTTTAACATTTTTTAGTTTAAACTCGCAAACTAAGCATGTACCTTGTCTCAACTTACTTCTTGTCATCATGCCAGCTTGCTTGTCACCAATGATTTGGTTCTCAGGATGATTTCTTCTAACAAATCTAGCCAGTACTTGATCTCTTCTTTGTTGTTCATCCTATTCAAGTTAATTTCCTTGCTCAATAGGTCCTTCTTGACCATTGGTTTCTCTTTCCTATTCCTCGATGTTGTTTTCCTGATGCCCAGTTGACACAGTTTGCGGCTTCGATAGGTACTTTGGTTGTTCAATGTAAGTGAATATGTCGTAGTCTTTTGGCTCCCTAGTGCTTTCTTTGCTATTCTTAGTATCAAATTCATCAACCCTGACATTAGTACTTTTAATCATTTTATTAGTAACTTTATTCAGACACTTGTCTAAGCTTTGCTTTTAGTGGAATATCCAAGAAATATCCCTTCATCCCCTTTAGATTCAAACTTTCCATTTCTTTCATCTTTCAGAATAAAAGATTTGCTACCAAAAATTCTAAAGTAACTTATAGTCGGTTTGTGACCAAACCATAACTCATAGGGTGTTTTGTTAGTGTCCTTCAGTTGTACTCTATTCAGAACATAAACAACTGTGTTGACTGCTTCTCTCCAATATGTTTGAGAAACATTCTTCTCTCTCATCAATGTCCTTGCACAGTCAACAATTGATCTATTCCTTCTTTCAACAATACCATTCTGCTGAGGTATTCTCGGTGTAGACACCTACCTTTTTATACCATGCTCATTACAATAGTTAGTAAATTCATCAGAAATAAATTCACCACCTTTGTTAGATCTCAAGAATTTCAGTTCCTTACCATTTTCTTTCTCCAATTTTTCCTTGTACCATTTAAACATCTTAAATGCTTTTGATTTCTCCTTTAAGAACATAACAGTCATTAATCTAGTGTAATCATCAACAAACAAAATGAAATATATATCTCCATAATAGTTCTGTGTTCTCATGGGACCACATAGTTCAATGTGAACTAGCTCCAAAATTCTCTTTGTTGAATAGTCTTTACTCTTAAAACTAGATTTTGTCATTTTACCCTTTTGACATTCATGACACATAACATGATCAGGCTTTGATAGGCTAGGTAGACCTCTAACATTTTTCTTTATACTGATTTTAATCATGTTATCAAAGTTTACCTGACATAACCTCTTATGCCACAACCATGCATCCTCATTTTTCATCATTAAACAAGAAGACTCTGCGTTATCAAGATAAAACAAGTTACCTTTCGATTGTGCTCCTGTTCCAACAAATTTTCCTCCATCATCAAATATTTTTACCTTTTTTCTCTCAAAAGCTACTCGGTGACCTGAGTTGTTAAGTTGTGCCACACTTAGCAGATTATAATTTAGTCCTTCCACCCAATGAGCATTATCACATTTGATTTTATCATTTATCAATAAAGATCCTTTTCCCCTAACCATACAAGGTGTATCATTACCCATTTTTACAGATCCTCCATTGTATTGCTCAAGATGATCAATTTTTTCTTCATCACCAGTCATGTGATGGGTACAGCCACTATCAATGATCTGTGTATTATTTTTATTAACCTTAGAAATTAGTGTTGTTTCTACATACCTTTCTTCTTCCTTGGAATCATCCTTCATAGAAACAAATACTACTTCCACATCATCATCGGTGTCAGTCTTAGTATCATTCTCAAGTCTGCAATGTAACACACCTTTTTGCCTTTATCATTATTGTCTCGATTATCACTATTGTAGTGTTGGTAACTTTTGTTGTTTCTCCTCCCATAGCTTCCTTCACCATATCAATCTTTGTTTCTATCATCTTCTTTCTTGTTTGGGCATCTAGCAGCAATATGACCAACTTCTTTGCAGTTAAAATATGCTAAAGGTAATTTAACCCTATATCTACCTTTACCTTTAGGTAATCTTCTATCCATAAGAGCTTCAAGCTCATCAAGCTCATCATCAGTGTTACTATCACTATCATTCTTATTAGTTCTACTGCTAGACTTACTGATCTTCAAAGAAGTCATGAAAGCAGACTCAATAAATGGCACAACACTATTATCATAGTTATTTAGCTCAAAATTTGTTATCTTACCAATCAGATTATTATGAGTGAGAGTACTACCATGTACATACCTATTTTCATGTATTTCACATATTCTAATTGCATAAATAGGCAATAAGGTCCTTAGAATTTTTCTTACCAATGTTTCTTCATTAATGACACCACTAGATCCTCTGATAACGTGAACTACCTCCTTTATTCAGTTTGTATACTGCATAATATTTTCTTTTTCTTTCATTTTCATATCATCGAATCTTCCCCTTAAACTTTCAGCTCTAAATCTTCTGACATTTTCATCACCACTATAAACTTGAGCAAGTTTATCCCACATTTCCTTTGAAGTAGTGCAATCCTTGACATCTTCAAACTCAACATCTGATAGAGCAGTAGTAATCTCCATCATAGTAACATTATGCTCATGTCTATCTCTTAATTGATCAAGAGTCAAAGGTCCTGTAGGTGGTGCTAAGTAGCCATTATCCAATAGGGTAAGGGAATAATTCCCAATCCCAAATATATAAAGTCACATTCAGCTTTTCCATATTGTAAAGTTATCCTTGTTCAGCTTTGGCACTTCCCTCTTATACATTTTGTGATCTTTATGCTGAAGTCCTTAAAACTTTGTTCCAAGCAACCAATACTACTCTCATACCAATTGTTAGAATAACTAAGAGGGGGGTGAATCAGTCATCCATAGTCCCAAATACAAAATGTATAACTTAAAACAAATTCAGCTAATTTTGCAGCTCAATAAACATGAAATAATAAACTGTCTTTGTAATTACCGATTACCAGTTAATTGCTTATAGTGATTACCAACAAAATTAGATATGCAATATGTAAAGTATGATATCCAAACAATCACCACAAAAACACATAACACAAAAGATTTAACGTGGAAACCCTGTAATGCAAAGGGAAAAACCACCTGGGACCGGTAACCCAAAAAAATTTCACTCTTCTGAAGTGAGCTCGGTGAAGAGCCAACCCTGTTAAAGGTTACAAAACACACTATAAGGTGTGACCTTGTTAGAGGATTTAACACTAACAGTTATTGTCCGACCAACATTCACTATGGGGTTGACAGGATAACAATGTACATTCTATGAATGACATATAAGACTTTCAAGTCTACTCGATTAAGAGATTTTATCTGTTTACAATGGTTAGACTATAACAATAGGTGATCTGATTACAATACAACTTGATTTGCAGATTTTCAAATCTATTCTAAGTCCATACAATCCTTTGATCAATATTTCTATTCAGTTCATCAATCATTCAATAACTTACTGTCACTCGGTAAAAGCTCATTGCCACTCAGTACTATTCTGCAGTTTGGTTCTTCTTCAACCAGTCTGATCAGGCATGCATGAAGCTTTGTTCACGCGATATCTCTGCATTCTCCTTCCTCCAACATAAGTTTCACTATGAAACCCTAGTCTCTTAAATAGACAAGTAAACTATTTTCTTTTCATCCATCAGATTTTGCCACTTAATCTCCTTTATTGATTTTGTCGCTTAAACCTTCCTCGGTTGATGTGTCGGTAACACGTTTCAATTCCATCCTTTAGATCTTCTTTTGAATTTTGTTAGTTGTAGATCTCCCAACAAACTTTATCTTTCCACCTCATAATCATACACTTTACAGCTCATCATTTTTTGTCAGCTAAACTAATCATTTAGTTCTTTTGTCAATACTCAGTTAACAAATAAATGTGTCGGTAAACACAAGCTCATTTGATACTATCACTCAGTATATACTACACTAGCTCAGTGTATACTAGAATGCTTCATTAACCAACCACACTACTTTGTAATAGTTTGCTTCCTTCTTCATAACAGATTAATGCAACATAATCAAGTCAACAATATGAAGTCATAGACTCATCAAATAAGTTACCAAAAGTATTCCTTATCCTCATCTGTCATATCCATCTTCCTCCATGTAGATATCTCGGTTCTTCATCTTTCTTCTCCACTTTACAGATGTGTAGATGTTTGGAACTCCATGATAAGTATTGTCAAAACTAGTTGACATCAATGACAACATAACTACTGATTCAATTACCTTACATAACAATTCAGTGCTCGGTGATCTCTAATCACTTGAAGTTTCTCAATCGGGTTCATAATCAGTTGTAGTTCATCAGGATACAATAGTATGGAAGGAGGAAAAATTTGTGTACACAGACATCAAATAGACTAATATGACAATTTTGAGACCATATTTGAGAAACATACATAACCATTGACCTACACCATAATTTTCAACCAATTTTTCCTATTAGGGGTGAATGGAATTTCCCTTTCTTGCTAGAGTCATCCTTGTTCTACCAAAAATGGATGAATAAATCCAACATCCAAAATAGACTGTTATGCCTTCTAGAATTTGGATTTGAAACTTTTCCACCTATCACCTACACACAAAAAATGGGGAAATTTTTAGGAGAAAGGGGTTTTCCTCAATCAAACACCTGTACAGGAATTGACCTTGAAATCAAATTGAAATTTTATAAAGGAAAAAGTGTGCTATTAGTAGTAGAAGCTTGACAAGATGTTATATCTTCGCAAACATTGGATGGTGCATGAAGATGCTTGAAAATTTTCTTGATGTGGTCTTGACCTTAGATCTAGGATAGGAAGAACATGAATGCCTTCACAAATGTTAGGATCTCGACATTAATCCATATCTTTCATGCTTGATGCTTAAAATGATTTGATTTTCTTCTTAGATTCTTGATTTGCTTGAATGCTTGATTTCTTGCCTCTTGATTCTCTAATTGATTTCTTGGATCGAAAAATGAGTGAAGTAGTCTTGCATTTATACCTCACCAAGCCATTTTGGGGATCAAAAGTTGAAGGAAGGAAACTTAGGATATGAAATATTGATCAAAATCACTATACTCATCTCCAATTAAATTTGGGCCAAAGTTAGTGTGTCAATAGCAACTCTTAATGAGCAGGTCACATAATTTACAATCCACTCATCCTAGGTCACCCTTGACAAGGAAAAAATGGCTCAATTTATAATTAAGGGTCAATTTTGATATGAGGATTCTGAAAATATACATGAAATTGGGGTCTAATCATGAATAGTGGGCACAAAATCCTTGGACACTACAATAGGACCTATTTAAGGACCAAAATTGTAAGTGCTTACAATTTAGGATGCTACATACATATAAAAACTTGATTAGAAATTTTTAAATAAAACCACGTACAATTTTTTACATGTGTAAAGGCTTGTAATTAGGTTTCGATGAGAAGGATGAGGCTTGGGAGTTTCATTTCTATCCTTTTAACATTTTTTATTCTTCCAATATAGTTTCTCAATTTCATTTCCATCATGTTTACACATTATGAATTGAGTATTTGTAAAATTACCACCATAATTTCACACATCTTCTGAGATTTCTAACCTTATAATTTTTCTAGATTTGAACAACATTGACATATTAACTGCTGAACTACAATTGATTTAGAACCTAGATGAAGAATCTATAATTTAAGATTATTGATTTGATGATTAGATATGCAATATGATTAAATCAGTATTATGTTGTCATTGATGTCAACTAGCTTGACAATGCTTATCTTGTAAGTTACTATACTGACACATCTAAAGGAAGGTGAAAGAGATGAAGTACAAAAATATCTACATAAGGAAGATGTATATGACAGATGAGGATAAGGAATACACTAAGTAACTTGTTGATGAGTCTATGACTTGATGAAATTGACTTTATTATGTTGCATTCATCTATGATGAAGAATAGAGTTGAAAGACACAAAGTAGTGTTGTCAGTAAATAAAGCATTTCAGTATACATCGACGAAGTGTAGTGTATACCGAGCGCAGTTTTAACTGAGCTTGTGTTCACTGATGCATTTCTTTGTTAACTGAAAAAAACAAAAAGCAATTAAATGATCAGTTTAGCTGATAAAGTGATGAGTTGTAAAGTGTATGAAATCGAGATAATAAATAAGGTTTGTTATGAAGATCGATGGCTAAAATAAATAAAAAAGGATCTAATGGAGAAGATTGAAATGTGTTACTAACACATCAGTCGAGGAAGCTTAAAGTGGCAAAATCTATGAATATGATTAAGTGGAAAAATCTGATAGAGGAAAAGAAAATGATTTACTCGTCTATATAAGAGACATTGATTTCATTATTGAAGAGAGCTGGAAGAAGAAGATACTGCAGAATTATAGTGTGGAGAAGTTTTCATGCATTTTGCTCATACTGGTTAATAAGAACCAAGCTACAGAATAATTATCGAGCTACAGAGCGTAATTACCGATAGATAGTAAGTTGATATAGTATTGAATCTCAAGTATTATATTGATCAGAAATATTTGAATGAGCTGAACATTGATCTGTAAACTGCAAACTAAAGTTGTTTTAAGGCAGATCATCTACTATTACATATTTAACCATTGTACATAGTCAAATCTCTTAACCGAGTGGACTATGAAAGTCTTTTGATGTTTCATTCATAGAGTAAATATTGTTATCTTGTCAACCCCAGAGTGACTGCTAGTTGGATGATAACTTCTAGTCTAAAATCCTCTAACAAGGTCACACCTAACAGTGTGTTTGTAACCTTTAACAAGGTTGGGTCTTCACCGACCTCACTTCAGAAGAGTGAACAATTTTGGGTTGCCAGTCCCAGATGGTTTTTCCCTTCACAGGGTTTCCACGTTAAATCTCTTATGTTATGTGTTGATTGTGATATTTGTTTGTTATCATACTTTGCATATTACATGTTAGATTTAATCGATAACTATTATAAAGTTTAGACTAACAATCGGTAAAACACTAATAGTGAAAGTATCATATGCTTACCAAATAGCAGAAGTAGTAGAATTGTTTTGGATTATACATTTTGATTGGGACACTGGATAACTGATTCACCCTCCTCTCAATTATTCTAACAATTAGTATCAGAGCTTTGGTTTCTTAGAAAAGAGTTTTAAGGACTCCGACAAAAAGGTCTCAAGATGTATAAGAGGGAAGTCCCAAATCTGAACAAAGATAACTTCACAATATGGCAAAGCCGGATGAAGTTGCACATATCTAGAATTGGGAATTCTACACTAGAACTGATGGAGAATGGCTACATTGAACCAACACCAGGTCCCCTGACTCTTGATCAACTGAAGGACAGGCATGAACACAATATTACTATGATAGATCTTGTTGCTGCCTGTACTAATGCAAAATTTGATGACATCAAGGATTGTGATATAGCTAAGAAGATGTGGGACAAGCTGACTCTAATATACAGTGGAGATGTGAATGTTAAGAGAGCCAGAGCAGAAAGCCTAAGAGGTCAATTTGATGATATGAAGATGAGAGAAGGTGAAAACATTGTGCAATATACAAATAGACTAAAAGAGGTAGTACATGCTATTAGAGCATCCAGTGGAGTTATTGATGATGAAATAGTAATAAGCAAGATTCTCAAAAATTTGATGCCAGTTTATGTAATCAAGATCTCTGCAATTCATGAAACAAGGGCTACATCCAATCTCACCCTTGACACTCTGATCGGTAAGCTTACAACCTTTGAATTGACTAACTTTGACAATAATGTTGTACCTTCTATTGAATCCACTTTCATGTCTTCTTTGAAGATTGGTAAGTCTAGTAGTAGGAATGATAAGAATAATGATAGTGACAGTAATATCGATGATGAACTTGATGATCTTGAAGCTCTTATGGCTAGAAGATTGTCCAAAGGTAAGGGAAGGTATAGAGGCAAGTTACCTCTAGCATGTTTTAATTGTAAAGAAGTTGGCCACATTGCTGCTAGATGTCAGAATAAGAAAGAAGATGATAGATCCAAAGACCGATCTGAAGGAAGTTATGGGAGAAGAGTCAATAGAGGCTACCGACACAACAATAGAGACAACTGAGATAGCTATGACAAAGGGAAAAAGGTATGTTACATAGCTAGAGAATTTGAATCTGAATCTAATAATGATGATGATGTAGAAGTAGTATTTGTTGCTATGAAGGATGATTCGAAGGAAGAAGAGAAACATGAAGAAATAGAACTGATCTCTAAAGTAAGTAGAAATGATACATGCATCATAGACAGTGGCTGTACACATCATATGAGTGGTGATATAGAGAAATTTGATCTGCTTGATGAATATGATGGTGGATCTGTTAGAATGGGAAATGATGCACCTTGTATGGTGAGAGGTAAAGGTAAACTGATTATTAACAATAGAATAAAATGTGAGAATGCATACTAGGTAGATGGACTTAACTACAATTTGTTAAGTGTGGCACAACTGAACAACTCAGGTCACTGACTTACTTTTGAGAGCAAAAAGGTAAGAATCTATGATGATGGAGGAAGACTTGTTGGAACCGGTACACAATCCAGAGGTAATCTATTTTATATTGATATTGATCAGTCTTCTTGTTTATTAATGAAAGATGAAGATGCATGGTTGTGGCATAAGAGGTTATGTCATGTGAATTTTGATAACATGATCAAGATCAGTAAGAAGAAAAGAGTTAGAGGGTTGCCTAACTTGTCAAAACTAGATCATGCTATGTGCCATGAATGTTAGAAAGGTAAGATGACTAAGTCTAGTTTTAAAAGCAAAGACTACTCAACAAAGAAGATACTTGAGTTGGTTCATACTGACCTATGTGGTCCTATGAGAACTCAGAGCTATTATGGTGATAGATACTTTATTCTTTTTGTTGATGACTATACTAGACTGATGACTGTTATGTTCCTGAAAGAGAAATATGAAGCTTTTAAGTTGTTTAAATAGTATAAGGTGAAGGTAGAAAAAGAGATTGAAAAATAAATTAAATGCTTAAGATTTGATAGAGAAGGTGAATTTATTTCAGATGAATTTACTAATTTCTATAATGAGAATGGTATTAAGAGACGGGTCTCTACACCAAGAACACCTCAGTAGAATGGGATTGTTGAAAGAAGGAATAGGTCAATCATTGACTATGCTAGAACACTAATGCTACAAAAGAATGTTGCTCAGACATATTGGAGGGAAGCTATCAGCATAGCTGTATATGTGCTTAACCAAGTACAACTGAAGAAGGACACCAACCAGACACCTTATGAGCTATGGTTTGGACACAAACCTACTGTAAGTTATTTCAAGCTTTTTGGAAGCAAATGTTTTATTCTGAAAGATGAGAGAAATGGGAAATTTGATTCTAAAGGTGATGAAGGAATATTCTTAGGATATTCTACTAAGAGTAAAGCATACAAATGTCTGAATAAGGTTACAAATAAGATGATTGAAAGTACTAATGTCCGTGTTGATGAGTATGATGACATAAACACAAAAGAAAAAAAGGAACCAGAAGACTATGGTAGATTCACTTACATTGAACTTCCTGACTATCTACCGAAGTTGCAACCTATGATAACTGGTCAGCAGGAAAATAACCCCGAGGAACAAGAAAGGGAAACTGACGAACAAGATGGTGCTACTGAGCAAGCAAATGAACCTGAACAAGATGAACAAGAAAGAAGAAATTGAGTATTAGCTAGTTTCATCAGAAGATGTCATCCTGAGACACAAATTATTGGAAACAGACAAGCTAGAATGCAGACAAGAAGCAAAACAAGACAAGGTACATGTCTAGTTTGTGAATTTGAACCAAAGAATGTGAAAGTCACATTAGAAAATGAATAATGGGTTAATGCAATGAAGGAGGAAATAGAACAAATAGAGAAAAAAAAAACTTGGTCCTTAGTACCCCAACCTAAAGATAAGAACGTTATCAATACTAAATGGATATTCAGAAACAAACTGAATGAAATGAAGTAACAAGAAATAAAGCGAGATTGGTATGCAAGGGATATGCATAGGAAGAAGGTATTGATTATGGTGAGACATTTACACCTATTGCTAGATTGGAAGGAGCTAGAATGTTACTTGCATATGTTGCACACAAGAAATTTAAGGTTGATCAAATGGATATGAAATCAGCATTTCTGAATAGTATACTTGAAGAAGAGGTCTACATAGAACAACCTAAAGGATTCATTGATCCAGACAACAAAAACATTCTATGTAGATTACACAAAGCTTTATATGGTTTGAAGAAAGCACCAAGAGCATGGTATGAAAGACTACATACTTACTTGTTAAGTATTGGATTTATAAGAACTAGTGAGAACAACAATTTGTACATGAAAGGTGATACTGATGACACTATTATTATTGCTGAAATTTTTGTTGATGATATCATTTTTGGAGGTCAATATCATGTATGTAAATCTTTTGTTGATGACATGAGGAATGAGTTTGAAATGTCTATGTTCAGAGAGATTAAATTCTTTCTTAGATTACAAGTGATTCAGCAGAGTGATGGGATATTCATCACACAGTCCAAGTACATAAAGGAAGTCTTGAAGACATTTGGCATGGAAGATGCAAAACCTATGGGTACACCGATGGCTACTAGAAGTAAATTGACAAAGGAAGATGAAACTACAAAGGTAAACCAGACACTTTACCGATCCATGATTGGTAAGCTCATGTATGTAGTTCACAGTAGACCAGATATAGCACATGCTATGGGAAATGTTGCTAGATATTCTGCTAAACCTAGAGAATCACACATGATTGCTACTAAAAGGATCTTAAGATATCTGAAAAAGATAGAGGATTATGGATTATGGTATCCTAAGGAAGGTAAGTTTGAGTTGAAGGTTTATACCGATGCTGATTGGGCTGGAAATGTGGATGATAGAAGAAGTACCACTGGAGGAGCATTTTTATTTGGTGAAAGACTTGTAACCTGGACAAGTAAAAAGCAAGCTTTTATTTCTCAGTCTACAACTGAAGCAAAGTATATTGTTGTTGCTACTAATTGCTCAAACATTGCATATATCAAGCAAGTGTTGGAAGGAATGAATGAGGTAATCACTGACCCGGTGATCATATACTGTGACAACACAAGTGCCATTAATATTTCAAAGAATCTTGTGATGCACTCTAAGAAAAAACATATATCAATTAAGTATCACTATTTAAGAGAACAAGTGCAAGAGAAGCAAGTAAAGTTAGAATTTGTTACATCTAAAGAACAACTTGCAGTCATTTTTACAAAGCCTCTACCAAAGGACACATTTGAATATTTGAGGACTAGACTTGGGGTCTATCTCCTATCTATCAGTCACTAATGTGATCTGGATATTGCATCAGCCTAATCTTATCAAAAGATCATTCATGCTGATGCAACATAGTTCACACTTTGGATTTTGTTCAAGGTTGTGATTAAGTTTGAAGAACTAAAATAGATTGGGATATCAGTATACTAAGATACAAAGGAAGTAATGGACAACAGAGAGTTACTTAGCTACTATAGAGATGATTATTTATTTGTTTCTTTGGCATTGTTGTCAAAGGGAGAGATAAATAATATGAAAAAGAAAAGGAGATATGCACCGATGAGAACTATCTAAGGGAGAGATAATCTGAAAGGAACTTGAGAGATGAAAAGGTTATATCTATAGAATGACAAAGTTGTATTTTATAATGTTGTTTAGTAACGTAGTGATTAAACATATTAATGTTGTATGAGATTAGCAAAGCATTTGATCACAAAGTTCTAGAATACATGTTTGGTATGTGTATGGTACATTTCATATTACTTGAGTTGCCATCAATGCCAAAGGGAGAGATTGATGAACTACAACTAATTTAGAACCTGAATGAAGAATCTGTAATTTAAGATTACTGAGGAGTTGATGATTAGATATGCAAGATGATTAAATCAGTATTATGTTGTCATTGATGTCAACTAGCTTGACAATGCTTATCTTGTAAGTTACTATACCGACACGTCTGAAGGAAGGTGAAAGAGATGAAGTACAGAATTATCTACATAAGGAAGATGTATATGATAGATGAGGATAAGGAATACACTAAGTAACTTGTTGATGAGTCTATGACTTGATGAAATTGACTTCATTATGTTGCATTCATCTATGATGAAGAATAGAGCTGAAAGACACAAAGCAATGTTGTCGGTAAATAAAGCATTTTAGTATACACCAATGAAGTGTAGTGTATACCGAACATAGTGTTAACTGAGCTTGTGTTCACTGACGCATTTCTTTGTTAACCAAGAAAAATAGAAAGGAATTAAATGATCAATTTAGCCGATAAAGTGATGAGTTGTAAAATGTATGAAATCGAGGTAACAAATAAGGTTTGTTATGAAGATCGATGGCTAACATTAATAAAAAAGGATCTAATGGAGTAGATTGAAATGTGTTACTTACACATCAGCTAAAGAAGCTTAAAGTGGAAAAATCTATGAATATGATTAAGCGGCAAAATCTGATGGAGGAAAAGAAAATGATTTACTCATCTATATAAGAGACATTGATTTCATTAGTGAAGAGAGCTGGAAGAAGAAGATACTGTAGAATTATTGCATGGAGAATTTTTCATGCATTCTGATCATACTAGTTAATAAGAACTGAGTTGCAGAATAATTATCGAGCTACAAAGAGTAATTACCAACAGATAGTAAGTTGATATAGTATTGAATCTGAAGTGTTTTATTGATCAAAAATATTTGAATGAGCTGAACATTGATTTGTAAACTGCAAACTGAAGTTGTTTTAAGGTAGATCATCTACTATTACATATTTAACCATTCTACATAGTCAAATCTCTTAACCAAGTGGACTATGAAAGTCTTTTGATGTTTCATTCATAGAGTGAACATTGTTATCCTATCAACCCTAGAGTGATTGCTGGTTGGATGATAGCTTCTAGTCTAAAATCTTCTAACAAGGTCACACTTAACAGTGTGTTTGTAACCTTTAATAGGGTTGGGTCTTCACCGACCTCACTTCAGAAGAGTGAACAATTTTGGGTTGCCGGTCCTAGGTGGTTTTTCCCTTCACAGGGTTTCCATGTTAAATCTCTTATGTTATGTGTTGATTGTGATATTTGTTTGTTATCATACTTTGCATATTACATGTTAGTGTGTGATGATGGATATCACCTTCATGAAGTTAAGATCTAATAGCATCAATTTAAATAAAATACAATGCAAATGTAATTTAAAATGAAACTATAATCTAGAACATCTCATGGTTCTCTAGAAAGAAGTGGTAAATAAAGCTCTTAGCTTAGATCCTCACTAGTGACACCTCTAAAATGAGAATTATGCTGCTATATGCTTCTAGTATGCTTCTATTATGCTTAATCTAGCTCAAATTGACACAATTATTATGCTAAAATGCTCAAAATGCTCTTAGAATGCTTTCAATTGCCTATAGTAACAATGCTTTGCATATGAAATTCTAAGATGGAAATGCTCTCCAAAATGCCTCATATTTATAGTAAATGTCCAATGATAGGGGGTGGATTGAAGTAATCATGGTTATCCCTTGGTTGAGTCAAATACTTTGCATTGTTCATAAATGGGGGGACAAGCCTTTAAATGGTTTCAAAGCTTTGGACGATTTAAATGTTTGAGTGATTTATGTCTTTTTGTCCTCAATTCTTATTGGTCAATCACTTTGTTGAAAGAAAATAGGATTTATTAAATTCAATTGATTAATTAAATTTAGCCATGCATGGGTAATAGGTTCCTTTTGATTAAAACAACTATACAATTAATTTATTAAAATCAATTATATATTGTTTTTGGTCCCTTTAAGCTTTGATTTAATTATTTAACATCATTATTTAATTTCTCCTTTGCTTTAATTGATTTTGTCCAACTTTATTTAATTATGTCCATTTTTACTTGATTTGATCCATTTTGATGATTTAGTGCATTTTATTGATTTTGAGCCATTTAATGATTTTTGCAATTTTAAAAGCACTTTTCCAATTTTATGTGTCTATAGTTAGATTTAATCAGTAACTATTATAAAGTTTAGACTGACAATCGGTAAAAACACTGACAGTGAAAGTATCATATGTTTACTGAATAGCAGAAGTAGTAGAATTATTTTGGATTATACATTTTGATTGGGACATTGGATAACTGATTCACCCCCCTCTCAGTTATTCTAACATTAACATATCAATTTATTTTACCAATGTTTCCACACTTCTTAGAGACATGCATGTACCATTTTTATAAAAAAAAATTGACCTACGTGTCCAAATTTGAAATAAATTATAAATTATTGCTCTACACTTCATTCTTTATAATTTCAAAAAACAAATCAATTTTCAATCCATTTGGTGTAAGTTATTTGACCCTCATGAACAAGTATCTGAATTTTAGGATGTGTCCACTTTGAGAATCATGAAAAATACTCAACAAAAAATTACAAAAAAATACACAACTTATAGTATTCACTCTTAACTATCTTTCTACCAATGGATTTTTCAAACTACTAAATGTAACTATATCTTTTTTGACCCGCACGTTGAACGTTATGTTATGTTTTGTTGAAGAAATAGGAACAATTTTATATACGAAAAGGATTTGACCTCTTAATCTTGTCCATTTAAAAAAATCTTTAGTAGTTTAGATATTAGATTAAGAGTACTATAATTCTTGTTCTTTTGATATTTTCAAATTTTGAGTGCAAGAGTCTCAAATTGCTCCTCCAAGTTTAGGTTTAGTTGATGTAAGAAAAAATAAAGTGGCCACTAATACCCCTTTTTGTTCACCATATTGGTGCACTTATGCCTTAATATATTAGAATCTACTAGAAAACTCCTACAAACATGTAACATTTATCAAGCAATATTAATGTTGATATTTTCCTCTTGTAGGAATTACCTAATTCATAACCTTTTTTTTTGTGGTTTGAGAAACTTAGATTATAATGCACATGAGAGTAGACATGGTGAGATAGTATAAGGTGATAGAATTTTTGGTTCTAAACTTGTTTTTGGTTTGCATTACTTTCAATCCAACTTCTCCTGGAGTTTATAATGTTGTGTACTCTAATTGGCTACGATTAAAGGGTGTTCTATAGGAAGTCATGTTGTATTCACCTTTCTCTTTACCCACAACTGTTAATCTCAAGATATTTTTCTATAACAATTATAAGTCATTGATTCAAACAAGATTTTGGTGACTATAGGTAGAAATTAGGAAGAATCCTAGAGGAATCAAGCATGCATACATGAAATTTTCAAATTGGAAATGGGATGGTCTATGAAGCTAAGTGATTTTTTGAGTTGTAAAATACAATAGTTGATTTTAAAAACTATATGCAAATGAAATGGTTTTGTAATAAAAATTTGGAAAATTTATAACCAAGTTGACTATGTATCCAAATAATAAATTTGGTTGTGCCCATGAGACTTGATTGAGAGGTTGAAGGCATTAATTACCTAGTTAGAGAAAAATACAAACTTCTAAATAAGAAAATTCAAGGTAGGAGAATCATGATATTATTTATGTTAATATGAATAGGCACTGAGAGGGTGGCGGGGGGGGTGAATCAGTGCAACAATAAACCTAATAAATGAACTTACAAACTTGCAAAGAAACCAACATGCAAAACTAAAAATAATGTAGAACACAATCAGATCCAACATCCACAAAGATTAACACAATACACCAAGTTTTCTTTCTTTCTTTTTTTTCTGTGGAAACCCTTTTTAGAGGGAGAAAACCATGTGTGGGGATGATACCCATAATATTTCACTGAGCTCAATAAAATATGGCCTGTTAGGACTTATTACAATCACCTTGTTAAATAAATACCCGGTTAAGAGTATCTTAACCTTGTTAAGAGTTAGAAATCCCTATTAAAGATGACTATGTTAAGAGATTTGGAACACAAGCTAATGTGTTACCCTGTTAAATGATTTTACAAAAAGATCTTTTAGGATCTACCTGATTAAGGGATTTAACCTACTGCAACTGTTAGGGAACAACAAGAATAATGATATAAGAAAATATCTCTTCTCCTCTGCTAGTACATACCCAATTCAAGCTTAATCTTTGATTTACATGCAGAACATCTAAACACTACAATCACACTCTCATATGCACAATCCACCTCTTACACACACTTCTCCTAACACATCAAAAGATATAAATATTTTCTTCACTAACTAGGTCGACTAAGACCCAAATTAGATTTGAATTACATCATTACAATTAATTCCCGCTCAATCCTTCAACCCTAAAATGTGTTACCAATAAATAATTATAATTTTCACTTCATGTCAGCCTCTAGATCCATCGTACTGTCGATTTGACAAGGAAAAATCAAACATAATACACTTCCCTAGGTTCATGCACCTTTTCATGAATTATTAATCAAATCATCTAGTAATAATCATACCTAACATTCCACATCATCTTAGACACATCATCACATAGTTTGGAATACTTAACCATCTTCACAAACTGATCTTCCATCACCAATTAAGGATCTAATCGATTGTTCTTCACTATTCTTTTCCTAATTCACTTACCTGAACTTCAGAATCATGTAACTCTATCCATTGATCATCACTATTGATGCAATTACAACAACAATCCAATAATTTCATCAAGATCACACACCTATGATTGCAACACCTGATTCCATTCATGTGGGACATACTTATCAAATCTTTCTTCTTTGTACCTTCACTACTAAACCAATTCCTCATCTTCACCAAACTAACTATAACTTGCATAAAATTCATCATACACATATATGATTATAGAAATAGTATCCATAGATATTATTCTATCATACTCTAAGATCACATAGCCAAACTTGATCTTTAGCTCTAGATATAATTCTTTGTTCCTTATACTTATGTACTAACATAGAGTATGCATCTTCAATCCTTTATAACTTTTTGTAGACATCAAATTAACTGATGTGATCATATGCTTAGGTATAGTAACCTGTGTAGATCCTATAGTTACCATCACACACACTAAATCAATCTCAAGATCCTAATCCAATAAATTATATCTTTCAAGGTGATCTAAAACATGATAGACTTACCACTTAACCACTTCCTCACTCAATCCTTAATATCATCGTCAAACTGATTTGCATCCATCCAACTAATCTTGTTGCAATACCACAACCTTGTTTCCAACAATGAAAACACAATATCATTACCAATATCCCCATCATCTTCATCAAATGCGAACAATATCAAGGAGAATGTAGCTTTTAAATGAATGAATAACCAAGAATAACCATGCTTATTTTCAAAAGTTCCTAGGATGGAATTTTTATTTTTTTATAATTGAAAACCTTCTAGCTAATAATTATTGTTTGAGAATAATAAATTTATGTCTAGATTTGAAGAACTTCAAGGAATAATAGACATGTGTTTAAGATTGCATTTACAAATATATTATTATTATTGATTAGTTAACTATTACAGTAGAAAAAAAATCTTTAGAATCTTAGAAGATTATTTTCATAATAGCATATTGGATTCTTTAACCAGTTATAAATGGTTCAAGGTTGTCTAGTTTTGTGAAGTTTCTCAGGTCTTTACACTACATCTAAATAAAATTTTGGCTAGACTAATGAGAATTTAGATGTAATGCTAGTTCTCTATTTTTAGTTTACAAAAGTGTTTGCATGTTTCTTCACACTTTTATTCTATTACCCAATCAACTAAGGCATTTATCTACTTTGGTGAAATGATTTAGTTATTTACTATACATTCTTCTCATGTTCCCTTCGTAGATTAGTATATTGGTTTTCCAACTTGCTTAAGACAATATTATAAAACTGTGCAAATCCTATGAGAATTAATGTCTATATGATTTAAAAGAGCATTGCATGCTTAATTTTCTAGGCTACCCATGAAGTAAAAATTTTATAAGGGGGTGAATATTTGAGAGTGTAAATCAATTTTGAATATTTAGTTGCATGTGAGAATTATTTTTCCATAAAAGAGATGTTTAAATTTGTAAGACCAATAAGTTGGTATAAGGGTTATTTAGTGACAAATAATGAGGATATCCTTTTATAAAGGGTGTGGATAAGTTGTATGACCCTATTCATTCTTTCATTTTTCTTTAATTGTCCTATTAATATATTAATGAATACCCTCATTTGTCTTGTAGAATTAGAATATGAAAGAGTCAACTACTCTTATTAGCTGGCCCTATTTCTTGATCATGAGTCTTGTCCTATCATTTTAAATTGACCATTCTTTCCTAGGTTTAGTTTTCTTATGCATTTTCTAGATTTGTAGGATGCAACTATGAAGCACAACATTGTCCATTACTTTTCATGAAAAAACATCCTTTATTTAAAATATTTAATTTTCATGTTGATTGGTTTTTTAGTTTGAAATGCATCCAATTAGTAATTGACATGAAAATTTAAAAAAAATTAAAATGTAATGGCAAAAATATATTTAGGTTCCTAAATATAATAATTATCTTATAAGAAACATAAATCTACATAGTTAATACTTTGTCCCTAAACTATTGAGGATACCTATAGATTTATTCTTGATTCCTAGACTCATCATGTGCTATCCTAGGTGAAATCTATGGATTCAAACTTGACCTAGTGAGATAGTTTTGTAGTTGTAGATTTGGCCACTTCTTTTATCAAATTCAAAATTTAAGTTTATTTGTTGCCGACCACTTCACTAGTTATTGTAAACCAACTCAATCCATAATTTGTTGATCTATGTACTCGGTTATTGTATTTAGGAGTAGTTATTTATTTATTTAGAGATCATCAAGGTACCCTATGTCATTAATTTCCAATCAATTATTTTTGGAAAATAAATAAATCTATCTACATTTGCATTATATATCACTTTATCCTTGGTTTGTTGCATACTTACTTCTTATCTTTAATTATATCTATGTAAATTTAGCTAATATCTTGTCTCTATTATTGAGGATACCCAAATATTTATTCTTGATTTTTAGACTCATCAGGTGCCATCCTAGATGAAATGTATGGATGCAAACTTGACCTCGCAAGTAAGTCCCGTAGTTGTAGATTTGACTACTATTTTTTTTTAAAAAATTAAAATTTGAACTTATTTGTTGTTGGCCACTTCACTATTTTTTTTATCAGTGATAATTAGTTTTTTATTAATATAATATAAGTATAATACAAAAACAACATACATAATTTATGTATCTATCATACTATCCTTGTTATCCTACGATCAGTATCCATCCCTACCAACTATAGAATTTCTCATATGAGTCTTATAGAACAAAATTCCCAACCATACCCAAAATTTGGGTAGATTGTAGATCAACCCAAAAACAAACTAAAACATCATACCCTAAATCACATTGTAGACATATATTGATTTCCATTTGCTAAAAAAGAGTACTAGATTTGGCTATTTGACTCAACCCTTATTATACTGTCTAATAGTAACAATTTTTTTTAAAAAAAACTTAGAGAATTTAGACAAAGCCCCCACTAGAATCTTTGTTGAGGTAGGAATTCTTGTTCTTGTGAATCTCTACTACCATAAATGATTCCTCCAGACCAAAGAGTCCTTCCCTTGTCTTCAACTTGGTCTTCCTAGCCTATCATCGAGCTTTCTCCATCTCATTCCTCTCCTCCTCTTTCTCTTGTAAAAACTCTTTAAGAAACTCCCAGCCATCATGTGCTTCATTAATTCTTCTCTCCTTTCTCAAAGAGGAACTCCAAACTATGAATGATTTATAGCTCTACCTTGTGCCCTCTACTATCCACCAATATCTTCTTCAACATGAAATCCCACCCTTCACTCTGTAACTATCAACATGGGGATCATTCCCCCTATCCATTTTGGTTTAACAATTATGCACATTACCCACAAGGCTTCTTCCTTTAACCCTAATTAGAGTGCATAGGTGAATACTACAGATGATACATCAATGTTGATCTTGTATCTATATTTTGTACCCATGAATTTGTCCCCTAGAAAAAGATCTAATATATGTTATAACTTTAGCTCATCCATTCAAAAAATATCCTTCATTCTCCTACGTGTGAGCTCTCCAAAGAATGGTTGTTGTTGCTGAGGGGTCTTGAGTGTGAAATTAGCCTTAATATTGCACTTCACACCTCTTGTTTTTACCAACACTTTTCATTGATTATCTACTTGTCTTGCATCTCTTTAAACCTTAATCTATAGCTTCTATACTTAACACTCGACATTCTATACTCTTCTTCTAGCTATGATTCATAATGTTCACCTTGTATCTAACATGACTTATCCTCGCATGTAATGTTAATTCCACCTACTAACTAATCATGGTGATCTAAAATCCTTTGGTCATTCAAAAAGGTGGTTATTAATTGTTCTCTTGTCATTAATAAGCCATAACAACTATTCATGATGAGTGATATTGCCTTGCCTTTTCAATTTCAAAATTTGAAAATACACCCAATCATTATGGGATGGGATCACCACCATACTTCACTACTCTTCAGCTAAAATTTGATCACATTGAGCTTCACTTCTTGCTTCCCAATTGAACTAATCCCCTTTAATACCCCAAATATCTTCAATGACATCTTCTTTCACCTACTCTATCAATCTAACCCCAAACTTTGACATTACATCTGCTTCAACATTTCCTTCCATCTTCACATGAGTTACTCTAAAACCATCAAAATCTCCTATCATTTTTCTAAAGTTTTTAATATACTTATTGAGATACCAAACATGTGACTCTCCTTTATATATTTCCATAACTGCAATTAAGGAGTCACTTTCCAAATGAAATTTTCTCACATTAAATTGCTTTTCCTTTTGGATGGATAGGAGGGTAGCCTAGGCTTCAACCTCATTATTCATCCCTTTTGAAAACTTATTTTCCCTAATTACAAGAATATTTCTTGTCCAAACTCTAATAGCATAACCAGCTCCACTTGGTCCAAGGTTACCCTTTGAGGCCCCATAAAAGTTTACTTAAATCTAGTCTTTCTCCAAAGGATTCCATTTATGTGTTGACCCCTTTTATAACAAAGGATTATCCCTTAAAGACCCCTAAACAAGCCTGAATTTAATTTATGGACAACTCGATTACATATTCCTATCCTCTAAAGTGTATGGAGTTTTGACAGATTGATTTGGGATGCTGAGATACTTACTAGTTATGAAATTGCTTTCTCCAATCTAACCAAGAAGAGGGAAAGTGATTCATACTTGTCTTGAAATATTCATTTGGTTTGCTCTTTCCATATTTCCCACATGACAGTTGATGAACAAATCTGCCATATACCAAAGAATATTTATTTTGCCTTTGGTATAAACCAACTCTTTCCTAACTCCATAAAGTCCATGGGAGTGAAGTTTGCCATTTTAATCATTTCATCACAAATAAGTCTAACATTCTTTAGAAAATTCACAATTCAACAACAAATGATCTAAGGATTCATGTTCCTTGTTACATAAGAAGCATTTAAAAGGCCCCAAAAATCCAATTCTCTTCATTTTGTCTCTTGTTAAAATTCATCCTCTGAACGCCAACCACGCAAATGTTCTAGCCTTAGGGAGGCAATGTTTATTCCAGCATAGTTGACCAAGACAATTGTCCATTCTTCTTTTATTTTTAGGTATTGAATATTCTAGTTTTACAAAATAATCTCCACTTTTAGAACAACACCAAATTATCTCATCATTTTCCCTTGTCATTAGAAGCAAAGATGTCCCTAAGTTGTTGCTTACTATTTTCATTTACATTGAGCTCATCCACATTCTTCCATTTCTAATCAATGCCTGATTCATCAGTCCTCTTTTCCATGAAATTACTTACTTTATCTCCCCATTTCTCCTTTGTTGTTTCCCTTAGATTTTCATAGTCTCCCCTCTTCAACAACACTTATTTCCCATCCCATGAGTCCAACCAAAATTTTGCCTTCCTACCATTCCCTATTTTCCATGATATATTGTTTGTAATCACTAATCTACAATTAATTAGGAAGTTCCATAATGTCGAGCCACATGGGGGGTCCTCCACTATCAATATTCTGTATTTGTCATTCAAATCTGAATATTTGGCTCTTATAATTCTTGTCCATTTTTTATCTAGTTTTTGAACCATTGACCATACTATTTTGATACCCATTGGTTTCATTCAAAATCTTCCAATTCCTTAGCCCTGCCCCCACCAAGATTCTTCAGTTTGCAAATTTTATCCCAATCTAGCAATGGAATCTTATCCTCATCTTGTTTACCATTCCAAAAGAATTTCCTCATTCTCTGTTCAATTATTCAAACCACTTTTAGAGGGATTTTTAGGCAAGCCATAAAAAGGGAGGAATTGTCGATATCATTGTTTTTAGCATAAGAATCATCCTAGCCAATATTAACCACTTAATTTCCAATGCTTCCATTTTGTCTACATAGCTATCTATGAAGCCATTTCAAAGGGAAGATTTTCTTGGACCAACAAATAAGGGGGTATCCAAAAAATTTCTTGGGAGGGAACCTAGTTTCACTCTAATTTTTTTCAAAAAATTTCTTTGCAAATTTAAAGGGGTTTTAAAGAAAAATACCTCAAACTTAACCCAATTGATTTCCTATCTTGAAGTTGCACTGCATTTGTTTAAAACCTTCTTCATCAATTGAGTCTCTCTCATTTTCACTTCACCCATTAATAGGGTATCATCTACAAACTGTAGATTGGGAATATGGTCAATGTCTCTTGCAATTGCAACCCCTTTCCATTTCCCTTCCTATCTACATCTGGAAATCAAACTTCCAAGCACCTCTACAATAATAATGAACAAGAAAGGGGATACTAGATCTCCTTGTCTCAAACCATGAGAGGTTTCAAAAAATCCTTGAGGGTTTCCATTCACTAATACCCAAACCTTCGGATTGCCTACCAAAGCTTTAACCCAAGTGATCCACCTCTCACAAAACCCAAACATATCAAGAAATTTTTACAAGAAGGATCTATTTACTCTATCATAAGCCTTCCTTGCATCCAATTTGATGAACATTTTTATCTATTTCCCCACTCTAATTGAGTGTATGGCCTCATGTGCTATAGTAATCCCTTCTATAATTGATCTGTTTGGAGTAAATCCACTTCGTTCTTCTAAGATTAGAGATCCCAAAATATTCTTTAGCCTATTATTTGATACTTTTGAAATGATTTTATAAATGACATTATAGAGTGATATTGGCTTGCAATCTTCAAAGGACTCTGTATTTTCCTTTTTTCGAATAAGGGCGATAAGGGTATTGTTAAAATCCCCAAGGATAAAAGCTTGTTTCCTAGACTCCTCAACCACCTCCCAAAACTCCATCTTTATCACTTCCCAAAACTTCTTGTAAAAATAAGCCTAGAACCCATCCAGGCCCGATGCTTTGTCTCCTTCTAAAGCAAACAATACTTCCTTAACTTCATTCATACTCACTGGTTCCACTAAGGCTGAGTTGTTTGCATCTGAGATTAACTTTGGTATTATCTTGAGAACATCTTCATGGTGAGTTGTAGAGGTCGAGGAATCACTTGACCATAGGTCTAAGAAGAAAGGAACAACCTCCCTATTAATGTCTTTTTTCTCAATCAAATGTTGGCTAGATAAGTTAACTATTGAAGAGATCATATTAATTGACCATTTAGTTTTGACTGAATAATGAAAGTATTTTGTGTTATAGTCACCCTCTTTCAACAAATTCTCCCTTGAATTATACCTCTAATATATCTCCTCCCTTTTTAAAATCTTGACATATTTGTCTTGGAGGTCCCTCTCATTCTAGAAATTAATTGAGTCCATGCCATCACTACTAACCTTATTATTTAATGCTTCCATTTTCCCTTCCAAAACCATTTGTGCTTTCAAAATGTCTTTAAAATGTTGCCTATTCTAGATTTTGAGGTTACTTTTGATATAATGTAACCTCTTTAAAAAGATGAATCTTTTATTTCCCCTAAGATGAGGCACATTGTTCTACCACTTAGCAACTAGTTGCATGAAACCCTCCTACAACCACATTTTCTCAACTTTGAAAGGACATCTTATGGGCACTACATCTCTTTACAAAATTATCACCACTGGGAAGTGGTTGGAGCCCATGCAAGACAAGGTTGAGGATTCAAAAACTATAGGTTAAGAGTCCCATTACCCAATTAAGAAAAAATGGTCTATCTTTTTCACGATTCCTAGACAACCCTATCACCTATTGGTCCATGTGAAGACCCCATTATGTGTTTTGACTTCCCATATACCATTTATGGTAACAAAGGACTAAAACTATTTTTGAACACAACTCACCACACCCTTTCCTCCTTTCTTCTCATTCATTGCAAGCATTGTGTTGAGGTCTCCCCCAATAATGAAAATCTCCTTGTCCCTAGATCTTAAAATCTCTGATAACTCATTTCATAACTTCCATTTATCTACCGTGCTAGTTAGGCCATACATTTTTATGGAATTTATTAAGAATTATAGGTGAAACATATTCAACCTTACCATTTTCCATGAAGTTCCATGAGCCACTAGAGTCACCAATGCAATCTTTGTGTTCCAAACTATACCCAATCCTCTATAAGCACTATTTGAGATAACAAAGGATCTATTCCAGATTCTACCTCCCTTGAGAAAAATCCCACTTTCCTCATACTTCAAGTTACATTATTGTAAAAAGTGCACATATGGTTTCACCTGGTCAAGGCATCTCTTGATGAAATGACATTTGTCAGGGGCATTGCAACCCCTGACATTCCATGTTAGGATCTTTATGGTTGTCCAGGGGAGAAAAAGTTTGTAATAGATCTCAATTTACTCCAGTCCTTCATGTTTCTAGCCATTTCCAATAGCTCTTGATTAGATTTTCATCCTCTAGACTTCTTTGATCCATAGGACAAAACACACCAACAATTTTTTTTGAAAAGATCACTAAACAACTCCTAAATTGCACATTAAGCTTTGCTAAAATATAATAGGTATTACAATGACAAACAAATGCAACTCACAAGGGGAATCATGGCATGCGCTGGCATGTCAACATCCCTTTCTCATCGAATGCGTTAGTCTAGAGAAACCCTAAATAAGGTTTAACGTAAAAGT
>BSBK01007019.1:55000-200000 GCA_027943335.1 Chamaecyparis obtusa | reverse complement strand
GTGATGGGTATGCACTTATTTTTCATATGATTCAATGCATGATATGAGTTGTCATTTGGATTATTTGCTAGTTATTATTGCTCCTAACAATTGGTTTTGAGATCTAACCCTAGGGTTTGCATAAGTTGAATATACCTTGCATATCTTGTTTGCTTGTTTGTTTGTTGGCTTGTTGGATAGTTTGTGACTTGTTTGCATGGAAAAACTCAACAAAAATTGCTAAAATAGGTAAAATCTACTAAGCGCATTGCGAGGAACTCAAGTATTCTATTACATCTGATAACACTTTATTTTGGGACATAAAACAAACTCTCTTGTGTCAAGCTTGTGTGACTTTTCTTGCTTTCATATCACACATTTCATTTGGGCTCTAAAAATGAACATAGATTTGCTTTCAAGCATTTTTGTTACACATATTAAATAGGCCCTATGAACACTATTCGTGGATCTTGAGAGAGTGAGTTTCCAGCGAAACTCTTCTCAATGAAGGAACCCTCGTAGGTAGGGAGGATACTGCGGGAGTCTCACGTTCCACTAGATCTGTGTGTCTTCAACTTTTAATCGAGGCATTCTCTCTCCAGAGAGGTTGATAGATCATAAGGGGTTGACATCATAGATCTTTGTGAGATAATCTTGGTCTTAGCGTGTTGGATTAATCTGTTTGCTTTGTTTGGGTTAAAAGTGAAAAGGCTAGGGGATTATGCTCTACTTCCTTTTTGGATAGTACCAAAAACCCAAATCCTTGAATCTAGAACCAGTCTCCATGTAGTATATTTTGTGAGTCACTTTTAGAGAGGTTTAACCGTAGTGGACATTCCCTTAATTGGGTCAACCACATTGATGGAACCTCAAGCGGTAATAGTCATTGTCACCATGGTAGTGACAACCGCTATATAAATATCTTGTTGGAAGAAATCTCCACAGGTGTGGTCTCTTGTTGGGCTGTCAGATCTCCCTAGCAGATCTTGAAGATTAAGTTCTCAAACTATGTCAAAACCTCGGTGCGCCTGGATTGGAGTTCGCCCTCTTGGATCATAAAAGTTACAGAGTCAAACCATTACTAAAAACCCTAGTGAGGCCTAATTTTCATTTTCTAGGAATATGTGCATTATTGCAAAACTTTTCAGAACATACACAATTAGCACTTCTAAGGATTAGCACAAATAAGTCACTTGATTGTTCATGCCAAGGTTGCTTTTGCCCTTGTTCATTATTTTCAGACATGCTTGAAATCACTTGCTTGCTATTTTGTGTGCTTGCTTATCCATCTGGTTACTGAGAACAAACAAATATGTTACAATCCTCAAATATGGACATTGAAATTTGCAAAAAATCTGAAATTGAAAACCCAAAATTTGCAAAAATTGAAGTAAAACACCTTCTGGAGTCAACAGTCATTTTGTAAAGTCAGAAAGTCGTACAACTTTTTGGCTATCGTCATTTCAGAACCCCCAAATTATCATATGGTATCAGGTATATTGTTGTATGATTTTTTCTACCAGTCATTTTCAAAAATCAATTTCCCTGTCGTCAACTATCGTACAAGCTTTTCAATTGACATTTCATGCTATACCCACTATCGTACGAACCTGCAGAGAGTCATTGAGAAATTTCAAAAAGTTGTCATAATGTTGTCAGAACTATCAGAGACCTGGCTTTTTCAGCCCATTTCCAGAATCTGTCAAACAAATCACTGTGTCAGGAACAAAGCAACAAATACTGAGAATCCAATCATTTTCCTAAAGTGGCCTTTTGAATCTAATTTAGCCTTCTGTTTAATCGATTTGAGTCTTTATCATCTTGTGTCAAAACCTTGTCATAACTATCAATCTTTAATCTATCATCAAAATGACTAAGTGTTGTGAACTCATGTCCGCTATCTTTTGGGAGTCTACCCATACATCCAGAGCACAATATCCCTCATCTACGTCTAATCTATGCTTCAATCAATCAAACCTTGACAAGGTTGTGTCATCTGATCATCTTGATTCAATTCATTCTTTAGTTGTCTTCATCTTATTCTTTTGCTTCACCCAAGGTTAATGGTGGAAACTAGAGCTTCCTCTCACAAGAAATCGGGAGAAGCACTTGACACAAGAGCTTTGTCTACTCACGTAGGTCCAACTCTTGAACAACTCTACAATTCTGGTCTTTACGAAGACGACGGTCTTGGTAACTTTTGATTAAAAACTAGTTACATTCCTCCTGCATCAACTCACGGGGGTACTCAACAAACTCCACATTAATCTATCCCAGGTAAAACTCCCACCATGTCTCAAGCAGGGACAAAATTTGGCTCTCAAAGAGCTCAATCTCAACGTGGTGCAGATCAAGAACCCACACCTGAAGAAATTGCTCAATATCAAAATGATGATAACTTCAAACGAATGATGAAGCATTTCTTGAAAGAAGATAGAGAGGCATAATTTTTGCAATTAGCTCATCAAGGAGCTAAACTTCCTCCCAACTTTAATGTTCAAGATATCATTACACATGAGGAAGAAACTCCACTCACAATTATGATGAAACAGATGCATGCCATGCAAGTCAAGCTTAATAACCTTGAAAAAGAAAAGGAACCTAAGGAGTTCTCCATGGAGGCCCTATGTCCTTTTCCATTTGACAAAGACTTGTACATGCCACCATTCCCAAAAAGAGTGGAGATGCCTAAGTATGATAAGTATGATGGACACTCAGATCCCCAAGATCATGTCAGAGAATTCTGTACACAATCTATGAATTTCATGCATGAACCAACCTATTTGATGCATCTCTTTCCTCAATCTCTAGGGGGAGCAACCATCCACTGGTTCTCTCAATTGTCTTCTACTATAAAATTTTTTGAGGAGTTGATCAAATTGTTTTATCAGCAATACTCCTACAATATTCAACATCCAGTCACCATGATCGATATCTGCAATCTCAAACAATATCTAGGGGAACCATTCTTGACATTTCTTAAGAGATGGAGGAAGAAATTCTCTCTATATGCTAGGCCTATTCTAGAAATTGAAAAACTAGAAATCTTCATCAATAATCTTGTCCTAGAGATCAACTATCCTTTACAAATGCAAGATCATACATCTTTTGATAAAATGGTTGACAATGCAATCAAAATTGAAAAATTACTTGTGAAAAAAAGAGAAATCACACTTCAAAAAGACAAGTATGAATCAGGATCCAATTCTAAAGACAAGAATAAAAACTAGAACAAGAATAAGGGCATCATCACAGATGGTGTTGTTGATACTATCCATGCCCCATCAAAGGCACTAGCTTTCAATCTAACTATTGGTACCCAAGCCATAAAAGCTTCAGAACAAAAGGTGCCTAAATCATCTCAAAAGAAGCCAGAGTATAAAAAGTGGTCCGCTGATAATAAATGAACATTCACTCCTCTTGTAGAATCTTTAGAATCAATTATGAGAACTCTACTGGCTAATAACATCATCTCTATGCCTGAGATTTGACCATCTGATTCTGAGCCTAAACCAAAATGGTGGAGAGAGAATGAATTATGTGATTTCCATCGGGGTAAAGGTCACAAAACTAATAACTACTTATGTTTGAAACATACTATTCAAGATCTAATTGATAAAGGTGACATCACCATTGAAAATCATAAGAGCAATAATGATCATACAGCATTCACAGAACCATTTCTGAAACATGGTCAAGAAGTCTCATCTTCTCAACCTAATATGGGGGCAAAGGTCAATTATGCTTACCCTGGAAATAATGTTGTTATCAATATGGTTGAACCTTGTCTCTCTGAACATTGCAATGTCATCACAATTGTATGAAGAGATAGAGATAATTCTTTAGCTAACGCAGTTACTCGATCACAAGCTCAGGCACATCTGAACGGACAAATCCTAGATTCATCAAATGTCCCTAAGATGCCCTTCAATCTTTCTTCCGCTTCCAAACAGAAGGTTGTTTCTAAATCTTCCAATCCTAAAGATACAAGGCCAACATCTTATAGCATTGTTCAACAACTCCAACACACTAATGTGAAAATCTCCATGTTTGAGTTGCTTCGAATATCTCCAGCTCACAGAACCATTCTAGATAAAGCTTTGCTCAGATCTAATGTTCCTGATGACCTTGATTTAGACAAGTTCCAGACTATGGTTAGACATCTTACGTCTCCGTAGTATATATCCTTTTCAGAGGAAGATGACAACTCCTTGAGTCACCCACATAACCAGCCCTTGCATATAGAAGTCTTGATCCAGAACCGTAGAGTCAAACATGTGTTGATAGATGGAGGCGTTGCCCTAAACATTTGTTCTTACAGCTTGATCACGCAATTGGGATTTTCAAAATTGGCTATTGATCCTAGAAAGAAAATAACTATCAAAGCCTATGATGAACAAGAAAGATCTTCTAAAGGCACCATTGTCTTACCTATCAGAGAAGGTCTAGATATCAAAGATACTATATGTCAAGTTCTTGATCTACCTTTGGCTTACAACATTCTTCTAGGGAGACCATGGATACATGAGATGAAAGCTATTCCTTCTACATTTCACCAATGCTTGAAATTTCCTTATGAAGGAGTAGAGGTCACTATTCCAGCAAACATATCCACCACTTGCAATACATTGAAGGAAAGTGCAGATAAGCTTGGGCCTAATAACAGAGAATCTTCCATTGAACCAACTAAAGAAGCATCCACATCTAAAATGGAAGATCTTGCAAAAGAGGTTAATATCAAAGAAAATAGTATGGGAGAATATACTATGGAGCCAGTCTTATCTTTGACATCTCTCCCTATCTCACCTAAGTCTTATGGACAATCTTTGAAACAATCCAAACCAGATTCTAAAGAACCTCTTGAGGCATATAAAAAGAACTTTGTAGCAGAACAAGTCTCCAAGAAAGAATTTGAAGAAGATGAAGCTATACTTGCATGGCTATACAAGGATGAATCTGAATCCCATGATATTCAAACTAGTAACTCAGTAGTACCAAAAGATACTTCTAAGTCATATGGCCCAAGAGATAAATTAATAGCTAAGATGGGATATTCAGGTAAAGGACCTCTAGGAGACAGAGGAAAAGGTCTTGAGGCACCTCTTCCACATACTGGTAGAGAAAACAAAGACAAGGTTGGCTTAGGATTTAAAAAGAAACCCTTTCACCTCAAAGGTAATTGTTCTCATGTCATAGAGAAGATTGCACTAGGAGAACCTCTTCTTAAGAAAGAAGCAACAAAACCATCAAATAGTGATTTAGACAGCTCATAACTCATCCCTTATGAAAAATTGCCTAAGAAGATCAAAGACCTTCTTGATGATAAAGATGATCCAATCAAAAGAATTAATGTAGTAGAAACACAAGAACCTACTATCAATCAAGAGATAGTTGCAACACAAGAACTGGCTAATCTCAAAAATAATCAAGAAGAGGAAGGTGGTAGTTATTCTGAGACAGATTCTCATGAGTATGAATACAAATCAGAATCTGAGGGTAACCATTCTTGGGGTATTCATCCCGACTTTACTCATGTTCTTAGATTTCCTAGAGGCATAGATGAAGAATCTAATGACTATGAATGGGGAGCCATTCCAGAAGAAGATGAGCTTATTACAGAGAAACATGTTGATGTTATTCACCAATATGCACCTAAACCCAACGTAAGTCTAGAGCGAAATGATGAACCTATCGAGTCTGATCCACCTATGGCTGAATTGGACTCCCACAATGACATTGTGCCTATTCACGAACTGAATGTCTTAATTTGTAATATCACCTTTGAACTCAAGCGTCAGGTTAGGACCAATGATGATAGATCCATATCCGTAAACACTATCTCCCAATCTTTCCCCACTTTGACTATCCAATATCCAGAACTTATTGATCAAACCTCCACAAATCCGAGCCATGGTATTTATACCTTCCCAAATGACTATGCCCTTGCTTGCTACCTCAATGTAGTTGAGCCTATGAATAATTCCATCATTGAACCGAGCATTAGCATGATGAAGTCAGACATCAAATATCTTAGTCAAAAAAATAAGAATAAAAAGAAAAAGAAAAGGAGTTATGAGGGTGAAAACCACTTTGTGGTAGTCTCAGAACCTACAAAAGTAAAAATAAAAGATGTAGCCAAAGGTGAAAACCTCTTTGAGGTGCCTAAGGATGAGATATTTGATGTCCTTTTGAGTCATTTATAGGACAGATCTCCGATTCTAATTGAGCCCTCTCAACCTATCAACTTGGGAACAGTAGAGGAACCACAGTTGATTCATGTAGCACAATCTTTATCAAAAGAAGAGAAGCAAAAATTTACAACATTCCTAACAGAGAAAAAGATCAACTTTGCATGGAAATATTCAAATATGCCAGGATTGGATCCTAATCTTATAATGCATCATTTATCTATAGCTCCAAATGTCAAACCTGTCAAGCAAAAGTTAAGAAAGATGCATCCTCATGTTGCACTCTTGGTGAAAGCTAAATTAGAGAAGATCCTGAAAGCTAGATTCATCCAAGTTATTGACTATGCAGAGTGGATCTCTAATATTGTACCTATTTCAAAACCAGATAAATCAATCAGAGTGTGCACAGACTTTAGAGATGTAAATAGAGCATGCCCTAAGGATGATTTTCCATTACCTAACATTGATATGATAGTGGACATGATTGAGGGCTTTGAGATGTATTCTTTAATGGATGGTTTTTTTGGATATAATCAAATAAAAATTGCTCTAGAAGATCAAGAGAAAATTGCTTTCACATGTACATGGGGCACCTTCTGTTGGAATGTCATGCCATTTGAGCTTAAAAATGTTGGTGCTACATATCAAAGAGCCATGACATTTATTTTTCATGACATGATGCATAGGACTATGGAGGATTATGTTGATGATACTTTAGCAAAATCTATGATTAGAGCTACACATCTAGATGACTTGAGCAAGATACTAGATAGAATGGAAAAATTTAGTCTCAGACTAAATCCTAAGAAGTGTGCTTTTGGTGTCACTTTTGGAAAGCTCTTAGGATACATAGTTTCAAAGAAGGGCATTGAAGTTGATCTAGCTAAAGTAAAGGCTATCATGTAAATGCAACCTCTAAAGAATATTAGTCAAATGAGGACATTGCAAGGAAGAGTTCAATCTATCAGAAGATTCATATCACAGCTAGCAGATATATCACAACCTTTTACAAAAACATTACATAAAGGTGTGACCTTTGCATGGAATGAAGAATGTGAGAACAAATTTAACCATATCAAGAAGTATCTATCAAATCCTCCTATCTTGATGCCTCCTATTCATGGGAAGCCTTTGATCTTATATGTCTCCGCTACAGATATATCACTGGGGGCATTGCTAGCACAACATGATGAGAACAAAAAGGAAAGAGCTATATACTATATCAGTAGAACATTGGTTGCATATGAGAAGAACTATTAAATGATTGAGAAAGCTTGTCTAGCTGTGATCTTTGCATCACAGAAACTGAGACACTACATGTTAGCTCATACCACACAATTGGTAGCTAAGATTGATCCACTCAAGTACCTACTAAGCAAAGTTGCCCTCACAGGTAGATTAGCTAAATGGGTTATGCTCTTAAGTGAATTTGACATTGAATATGTGGAAAGAAAAGCTATCAAAGGACAACTTATTGTTGATCAATTAGCAGATGCACCTATGATTGATGACACACCAATGTAAATGAAATTTCCATATTTCTCTATCATGACTCTTTCTTCTAGAGAATGACAGTTATTCTTTGATGGCTCCTATACACAGAATGGATCAAGAGCAGGTATATTGTTCATAACTCCTCAAGGATACTCAATCCCAAAAGCATTCAGATTAAAGTTCCCTTGCACAAACAATATTGTTGAATATGAAGCCCTTTTGAATGGTATGAAAATAGCAATTGAGTGGAGGGTAATAGAACTACACATTCATGGAGACTCGCAACTTGTTATCCATCAAGTCAATGATGTATACCAAACTAAAGATGAAAAGCTCATTCCTTACAAGAGAATGGTAGATGATCTAAAGAAGTATTTCCTATCTATCACATTTGAGAAAATTCCTAGAAAAAAGAATAAGGTTGTCGATGCAATGGCAACGCTATCTACTTTACTACAATAGCCTGAACATGAGCTACGCTATGAGTTCCTGGTGGAAACACTATCTTATCCTGCATATGATTCCCCTGAAACCCGCATGATCTGCACTATTGTTGGTCATGATTCATCCAGATACAAAAAATGTATTTTCCTATCTCCAAGACCAAATCATTCCTGATACCTTCAACCGCCATGAAAAGAGATACCTTATCCATAATGCCTCTCGATATGTCATCATTGGTCATGATTTGTACAAACGAGGTCTAGATGGTATGCTACTTAGATGTTTAGAATAGGAAGAGTCTCAACGTGCATTAGAGGAAGTCCATGATGGTATTTGTGGGTCACACTTGAACGGTTCAACACTAGCTCAAAAACTTATTAGGGCTGGATACTATTGGCCTTAAATGAAGAAAGAGTCTATCAAGTTTGCTAAGAACTATCAAAAATGCCAAGTGCATGGCAACTTAATTCATGCTCCAGGGAGAGAACTAATTCCCTTTACTACACAATGGCCTTTTCACCAATGGGCATTTGATCTTATAGGAGCTATACATCCTCATTCTTCTAATGGACATACCCATATAATCACAGCTACAGATTATTTTACAAAATGGGTAGAAGCAGTCCCTTTGACACAAGCAACTGGAAAGCAAATATCTATGTTCATATTGAACTATATCATATGCAGATATGTGATACGTCATTCCATAATCACAGATAATGGTGGACAATTCAAGAACAAAGATCTAGATGATTTATGTGCCAAATTCAAGATTACACAACATTGGTCTTCTATCTACTATCCTCAAGGGAATGGACAAGTAGAGGCTTCTAACAAGAATCTATTGAAAATCTTGCATCGTACAGTTAATAGAATAGGATGAGACTGGCATCTCATGATCAATCCAGCTCTTTGGACCTACAGAACAAGTATCAAAGCACCCACTGGGGCTACACCTTTCTCTGTAGTTTATGGGTCTAAAGCGATACTGCCTATTGAGGTTGAAATCCCATCACTAAGAATTAGAATGCATGGTTTAGTAACTGATGATGACTACAGAGTGTCTAGGTTGCAAGAACTTGAACTATTAGATGAGCGCAGACAAGCAGCGTATGATCATCTCAGAGTGTATCAGAAAAGAATGTCTAGAGGCTACAACAAGAAAGTCAAACACAGAGAATTTCAGGTTGGTGATCTAGTCTTGAGAGAGAATCCTAAAAATCAATCACATCGAGAACGCATGGGGAAGTTTGAACCCAACTGGTTGGGTCCCTTTGCAATCACTGCTACTTTTGGCTCTGGTGCCTATCAACTCTCAACGACTGAAGGAGAATAGCTCCGAGAACCAATCAACATTCTCCATCTAAAGAAATTCTATGCCTAAGGCATTCAGTCTATGGTAAAATGTCTTGAAAAAATCTTAAAAATCAGAAAAAGTCTGAAAAAAATGAACATCTTGGTGAAAACCTAGCAATAGGTGCCTTGATGATTCACAAAAAAATTGAAAAAATGAAAAATACAAAAAAAAAAATTAAAAAAATGCAAAAATGCAAAAATGCAAAAAAAGAAGAAGAAAAAGTGCCTTGGTGAAAACCTGGAAATAGGCGCCCTAGTAGCAAAAATAAAATTTCTGTCAAGATGGTGAAAACCCGGCAAACAGGTGCCACTTGTTTCAAAATGCTCCATCTATCAACACAATCTTGGTCTTTCCCAACTTTCAATCTTGCTTTAGTTTGTACATATCTCCCGGTTTGTTCCTACTTTCCTGTTTTCAATAAGTCGGTCTATACACCAATCGGCTCAAGTATTTGTTTCCTATCAATGTTCAAACTTGGGGGCAACCAATGTCATATCCTATGGTCTCCAGTATACCTCAGACGTGTCATATCCAGTCAGAGTCCTTTGAAGCTTCATCTAAGTCAGTCAGTCAGTCTCGTCTCCAGAAAGGATTTTGCATCTACAACAACGCAATCAAACATCAAACTGAAAATAATCTATGCTTTTTACATGCTTTTATCTCCTTGTATGCTTACTGATTCACATTGATATTTTTGCATATTATGTCCTTTCGAGCTCTTCGATGATGTCCTTTACAAGATTTAGAGAGTGATGACTGGGGGCATAATCTTTTCTTTGTCTTCTACTTGTATGTGAAAATTTGACAACTTTGGAAATTCTGGATTGAAATGGTGTCCGACTGTAAGAGCCTCTATCTCGAATTGGATGGCCATGCTTACCTCGACCATTGATACTCGAAAAATTCAAGGAAGTTTGATCTGACTATTGTCTTTTTGAGTGAGTTCTTTCTCCTACTGTGAAACATGATCTTACCTAAGGATGTGAACGATAAAGGGTCACTACGGGTAATTCACATTGGATTTAGAATGACCTCTTGATTGTTTGATGTGTTTGAACCACAAGGCGTATTCTAGTCATCACGACGTTTATGTTCTGATGCTTATACAAATTGCTATATCAAAATTGGCATGATATTCAGGTCATCCTAGCATTTATGCCTTGGTGCTTATATCTAATCCGACATTTTGAAAACAAAATCAATATTCATATATCCATGGTTGCCTAACCAGTGGGTGTTGAATTGATTCCCACGCATACAAATCAATATTCATATGTCTATAATTTCATAACTAGTGGGCATTGTATGGATTTATCCGGTTACCTAAAAATTCAATGATGAAAATGACCGACACATGATCAATGACTAGGTCCTAGGTCTTAGGTTGCATTCCATATTGCTTGTTTCTTTGCATTTTGCACTTTGCATGATCTCACAAATGGCTACACAACTTCAATGCTTAAATGATTCTTTGATCACATCTTCAAATCTAATAAGAGTTGAATCTCACATGAAGGTTCCTCCAACGAAATAACAAGTAGAATCCTTTTTCGAGATCAAAATTGAAATCTGAGATCATTTATATTATTCACTACTTGCATAATCGACCTTCCATCATCATAGAAATCTAGAATTCAACTTAATTGATTATCTTCCATCAAACTCTCAAAATTTCAACTTGGTCAACTATGGTCAACTCATGGTTTCACCTAGTCAAACTTGGTCTTCAGGACCTCTCAATGATGCAGAATGCATTCTCGAATGTGTTTAACCACTTCTCAAATCAATTAACATGCTTCTGAACCATATCACGCTGACTTTTCTTGTCAGATTTCAATTTTAATCCTGAAGGGGGCATGGTATTACACATAATTCAAAGTCTGTAATCTAAATTTGAAATCATATCTTTCCTCAGTAATCAAGACAACAACCACGTCTAGTTACTAATTCATCAAAAATACCTCATCGCTCGGGGCAAATCAATCATCGCTTGGGGCATATCAGATTCATCGAGATCCATATCAATCTGATATTCTCTTAATCTTGTAAATTGTATCAGTTTTTGCAACTATCGGTTCAATTGTGTTATTTCCTTGGTTCTTCAAAAACTGAAGGGTTTAGATGTGATACCAATGTGATTCAATATAAGGACAGTCGGGTCTAGAATCGGTCACTCACTTCTTCGTAATCATCGATTCATTGCTGTTATAATTAACATTATCTTTGGTCATTCAGGACCTATTATCTTCAAATCAGTTTCAATCTCAAACATCTTTATCATACACAGACTGTCTTTGAACCACTATGCTTCACACAGTAATTCAAAGAGGGACAAAATGTAATAACCCAAAAATAGGCTATAGGTTCATTAACCTCCTACATCTTCAAATCAAACAAAATCAACATCAAAGTCCTAACCTAAGGCACATTGGCACATTATCGAATCTTAATTGATTATCCTAAATTTTGCATCGGGGAATATTCCTAGTAATATTCTTATTTTATCTTAATTATCTTTAATTTAATGATTATTTGGTGATAAATCCTATTTATCCTAAAGTTGAATTAATTGAATATTCTGAATATTTAATTAATTAAGTTTAATTCTGCCACTTAATTATTTAATTGAATTTAATTATATTTATTCCTAATTATTATTATTTAAATTTGACAATAAATCAAAATTCCTATCATTAATTGATTAAATTCTTATTTAATTAATTAAAGCAAGTTGTCATATTTAATGATATTATTTTTGAATAAAGTTTGATTAAAATAATTGATTAACCCACAAATCAGTTATTTTTAAATTTAAAATCAGTTAAGTTGAAGATAAATCACTTTATTTATTTAATTAATTCATATTAAATTATGCACAATCAAAAAAGAAGTCAACTAGAAATCAACAGTCAAGTTTAAATTTAAACTCAACATCAATTGTGAGTTGAAAATTGAACTAAACTCTATTTGGAGTTAAAAAGTTGTTTTTGCATGATTTTGCATGTTTTTATGGATTAATTAATATTTAATTCTTGTTAACTCAAAAATCAACTTGAGTTTATCAAGAGTGATTTATGACTTTTTTTCAATGCATCCTCAAAGCCCTGGATTTCTATAAAATCAAGGCTCAGCTCTTCACAAATCATCCACATAATCCACAGAATTTGCATACTTACTCTGGAGAATCGACATCTGAAGAATTGAAGCTTCTTGTGAATCAACAATTTTTGTGAGATCAATCTTGTTTTCAATTCATTTTAGTTTTATTTCATATCATTGTTAAATCAATTTTCATATTAGCATAGATTCTTATCAAGTTTTCATTATCATAATTGCACAGAAAAACCAAAAAAAAGATTAATTGCATCATTCCATATCTAGATTTTTCATTCAAATCCTTCATTTAGGTGTCGTCAAGGTCACTGATCTCAGTCCAATCTGAAAATACATACTCGCATCTATTAGAAGGCAGTAAATCGCCTAGTTAGTTTAGTTTTTCATTTATTGCACAATTTCAATTTTAGCTAACCTCTAATGTTTTACTGAAGTGTTGTGTTCTACAGATAGGTACAAAATTCACACATACACTTGGTTCTTATTTTCTTGCCACATGCCCCTACCTAAGGAATGTGAGGATAATCAAGACATGGGGGAAGGAACTAACCTTGATAACATACCCAATTTCGTCACTCTTAAAGAAGGCTATCTTTAAGAGGCCTTTTGGAAGCTTTGGGTGATAAAAAGGTAAAATTTGACCCCCATACCTATGTACATGCATTGGGGTAGCTAAAAATAATCCTAACCACTCCCTAGGGATTAATTTGACCTCTCTAAAACCCATGTGAAATTAACTCACGAAAGTGGGAACAAATGTGACTCATGCCTTGGTTCCCTAACCAATTAACTACACCTAGGGACTCACAAGGTGACCTAATGGTAAGGTAAGGTCAAACCTTACACTTAGGCATGCCAACACATAAGCACTAGTGTCAAGTGACAACAAAAAGGTACACATCACACCACTAAATTTCACACATGGCATGCCAAATGGATAAACACATTTACATTTACACATATAATTTGCATCCAATTATGCACTTTAAAACACTTACAAATAACATTCACTCATACATCATTCTTACAAATTTAAAATACATAATAATGAGGTTGTTCTCTTCATAGAGTCGACCTTGGCCCTTTACAGTTTTCACATTGATCCATCCTTGTTTCCCCACATTTAAAACCATGGTCAGTATCCTGCACACTCGATTAGATTATCAGTATCTCATGAATATATAAAACAAACATATATGTAAAGCGGTGTAGGACCTATGATAACATACAAACACATATATACTATCAAACTGCATTTCACAATTTCATCACAATTTCGAAACCACACTTGTAATCCATTTCCATATGCAACATATGTAACTTTAGTTTCTACTTTCTTAATTAACCCTAAATTATTTACATACTCAATTCGCAAGACAAATCAACATACTTCTCATTTGAATTCATATTTCATAAGTCAATGTAATCAAAATGTAAGATTCATAATTCAATTATCCTTCTATATCATATAATCAGGATTAGTCAAACATAAGCATATAAAGATATATCTAACATCATCACCCGCATAATCATATAAAAATCATCACATAATGGCCATTGATATGAAACCACTATCAAAGTAAGTCTAATGTATCTGAATAGTGGAACATCAAGACCTAACAATTCAACTTACAAAAAATTCACATCTCACCCTTATATAAACTTAAATGGTCGTTAATGCAAGCATACATATCCAATTGTGACACTTCAACATTTTAAAGTGTGTGCATTTCTACCCACTCAATTTATGACTCTTCTCACCTTTCCTTTTGCATTTACCTTCAAGAAGTTACATACGCAAGGAAACAACATTTGACTTCATTAAAATCTACATCTCATCTTATTATTATTATTATTTAATGTGCCTTGTTCCAATTTAATTTCCTCAAAACATGTACTCCATTATGCTATCATAAAAATCAGTTGAATATAATTATCCCTATTGAAGACATAGTGCATCCTAGAATCATAGACATGAGTACAAAAGCCACATGACGTAGAGTACATCACTAAATAGGGTGGTCAAATCCATGTCCAAAAGAATATAAATCCATCAACATATTGTATCTATAAAATGAGTCTATCATGTAGTTAAATGAAAAGCTATGAAAGGCCTAGGGTAGGGTCCCTCAATATACCCATCACAACCCCAATGATAGCCTCAAAATTAATGAAAGACAAAACTAAACTAGGTGCATCTCGTGATACCATCTTAGGATGCAGTACGGGGAGAAGTCACCACATCACAAGATCGACTCATTCTAATCACTATGGAACATTGACAAACAATCCAATACCACATCTAACCACTCCAAATCAACCCAAGGCATCATAGATATGCTCTAAAATTAGGTCCTCATAGTGGTTCATCCTTACATGGGACAAATATGATCTTACTCAATGAGTGTGAAGGTCAAAACAACACCATCAATCCTCTTCTCTTATGGAAGATACATGGCTAGCCTCTTCCATGCTGCAACATTCCTAAAATTCTTTCTCCTCTCTAATCATATACATATAAATATCTTTAAAGGGCTCTTGAAGATCCATCACTTCCTCCTGAATTCTTGGATTCACGCCTAAGGATACAAATTCTTTAGTTTTATCCTCATGCATTGAGCCTCTATTTCTAGCTCTTGTGACTATATCCTCTTTTACACGTCTTTCCCTTCCCCACCCTAGAGGAGACACCTCTTTTTCAATCTTGGGCTTACTAGTGATTAGGGTTCCTAGTTGCACATATTGTTGGGTGATAAATTATAGAGCCATCGTTCTAGCATAGCTCTTCTTTCTTGTCTAGGATCTATTGAGGTTCCTCTATCTGAAAATATTCTTTTTGGTTTTTTTCCTCTTTCTTTATTTGCTGATCAATATCCTCTCCATCTGTCTCCTTATCAAATCTATCCTTCTCTTAGGGGATACACGATGTACCCAACTCTACTTCTTGGTCCTTTGATAATGCCATGAGTTTATCTTCCAGTTCTTTCTGCACCAGGCCTTTTCCTTTCTGATCCACTATATATTCTTCTATCTTGTGTCCCCACTCCTTACATTTTTTGCATTGGTCAATAATTTATTCTACCTCTATTTCCTGTCACCAGACCCCTTCGCTTGACCAGATATCTTCTGCATGTGGCAATGGGGGATGCAATCTCCTTGTTATTCAAATCCTTGCATACATGTTGAAGTCCTTTTCTATGGCCTCATTCACCTTCAAAAACTTTCCCAACTTATTCCCTATCAAATTTAGGGTTTCCTCATTCCAGTACTCATGCGAGAGATTTTATAGTCACACCCAAATTGGGAATTCCTCCATAGATGCTTGTTTAGGGTTGAAGTTTGACATCCAATATTTTATGAAAAACCCTATTCCCCTCATCATGAAATGACCATTGTACAAAACCCACTACTTCTCTATTGTACAACCCGTTATAACAAAAAAAAAATCACTGGGAAGGGTTTTAAGGACATAGTGCTTACCCCAAGTTTTGTCACACTATTTTTATACTCAAGAGAATGAAGTCTAGCCACCTCCCCATTTCATGAAGAAAGCTCTTTCTCTATAAATATTGATTGTATACTTCTATTCTTATGACTCTACTCGAAGTGAGATCACTCTATTACCAACTGTTGCTGGTTATTCCTTAGGAGCTTGATTGGGGATGAAAGGATTCTTGGGTCTCCACTCTTTGCCCTCCAACCTTTTGAATTGTCCATTATTACCGCTATTTTTTTTGGAAAAGCCCCATTTGTTTTGCTCATATCCCTTTTCTTTCGCTTTGTTAATTGATTTCCTTTGGAATCGATCTACATTATCCTTTCGCGGTGCTGCACATGCCCTCTCTAAGGGATGCCACACCGGGAGAGAGCCCCGTCCATGCTATTTCCCATTTTGATTCACTCTCCTACAAAAACCTCGCCTTCCACATAACCTTCACTGCTCTCTCATGTCCGCCATTTTGATCAATTCACTAATTATTGTAAACCAACTTAGTGCATAACTTTTTGATCTATGTATTTGTTTATCATATTTAGTAGTAATAATTTATTCATATGAAGATCATCAAGGCACCTTATGTAATTCATTATTAATCAAATTCTATCTGGATTTAATAAATTAAATGTATCTACATTTGCTTGTAGATCATTCATTCTAGATTTGTTGTATACTCACTTTTTATCTTCAGTTCTTTTGGTTAGGGTTGCAAAGCTCGCTCATCTAGGTGTTTGACCTAAGAGAACATCAAAATTATGATCCAATTTTGTAGAGATGTTTATAAACATCACTAGTATTTATGCATTATTATACACTAGAGATCAAGGTGAATATTAAAAGTTCATAAATTGCCAAGTCGATTTCATGAATTGCGTGGTCATTTATAGGGTTCATTTCTACTCTTGCATGTCTAATTTAGTGAAATTATAAGATTTATCTAACTCAAATTTCATATAGTAATTATCTTAGAAGAAGCATATTTGTTTGTATATCTAGCTACTATCTCGTCTCTAGATTATTGAGGATATTAGAGATTTATTCTTGATTTCTAGACTCACCATGTGCCATGTCTTAAGTCAAATATATGGATACAAATTTGACCTAGCAAGTCAGTTCCATAGTTGCATATTTGACCACTTCCTTTTTCAAATTCAAAATTTGAATTTATTTGTTGTTGACCATTTCACTAGTTGTTATAGGTTAGTTTAGTGCATGATTTGTTGATCGATGTACTTGATTAATATTTAAGAGCTCTCATTCATTCATTTGAAGATCATTAAGGTACCCTACGCCATTCACTACCAATCAATTTTATTTAAAAAATGTAATAAATTTATCTACATTCACATTGTAGACCACTTCATCCTAGGTTACTGCATACTTACTTTTTGTCTTCAAATCTTTTGCTTAGGGTTGCAAAGCTTGTTTGTCTACGTGTTTGACCTAAGAGAACATGAGAATTATAATCCAACTTCGTAAAGGTATTTATAAACATTATTTGTCTTTATACATTATTAGACACTTCCGATCAAAGCAAGTGAAGTTTAGAAGTCAATAAAGTGCTAAATCATTTCTATGATTACATGATCACTTATAAGATTTATTTCTACACTTGCATGTCTAATCTAATCAAATTCTAAAAATAATTTTGTAAAAAAATAATAACGAATAACTTTCTATTAATTGCCAAAATTAACTAAATATTTTTATTTTCATTAATTCAAAAAATTTAATATATTTAAATATAGATTGGATGATTGAAACATGATTGGACATATTTTTTAAACACAAATCTCCAATTGTACTACAAATCTCTTAGTAAATCTAAATTAATCTAACCGAATTACATTGTTCATTGTATTGATTAAATCTTTGCTATAATAAAGATATTTTTAAAAATATTTTTTATATTTTATATTTTTAAATTTTTTTAATGCCACCTCTTTAGAAAAATTTCGCCTCTCTTAAATTATTTAAAAATAAAAATAAAAATCAACCAGATCGCAAAGGCCAAATCCTTTAAAAAAAGTTTTAGCATACAGTCGAGAGATCTCCAGCCAAAGGCGATCAACGCAGGGCCAAGTGCGAAGCCATGGCGGAGGAATTGGTGTTGGACACAGCGATCAGAAATTGGGTGTTGGTGCCTCTGTCTGTGGTTATGGTTTTGATTGGCATCTTACGGTACTTCGTATCCAGACTTATGAAATCTTCCCAGCCTCCCGATGTTAAAGTTGTTAAAGAAGGGTGAGCCATTAAATTCTACATTTTTTTTCCCAGAATCTTAGCGCTTGTGAAACAAATTTATTCATTGATTTCGTGCGCATGGTATACAGACAGTTAGTTTTAAGGGTCAGGAATTTGAGGGCTGCGGCGCCTTTGATCCCCGGCAGGTCGTTTCGTGCACGCAGGACATACTACAGTAACGAGGTGTTGCACTATGTCTCAATTTTTTTTGTTTTTTGGGGTATTTATATCCTGTTCTGTTCTGTTATCTGATACCCTATATGGTTCAATCGCGGGATCTATCTTGCACAAGAGTAACTATTGGATTAAAATTGAAGAAACATCAATATACTTGAAACCCTATAATTCCAAAATCTATAGCAAAAGTTTTGTGACTTCAAATGATAATTGGGTTTTGGTTGTTTCTATTTGCAGGAAAATGGACTTTTACATGTCCCAAAAGGTCAGGGCCAAAATATGCAAGCACAGATGATTTCTGATCCAAACTTTGCGATGGATATGATGAAAAAGAACTTGTCAATGATTATACCTCAGGTAGGTAATAATGCATTTATATCTGACAAGCGGATTTGGTATGCATGCAATCTGACTAAAAATTCACTTTGTTTACTTGTGTAGACATTGACCTTTGCTTGGGTTAACTTCTTTTTCTCTGGCTTCGTAGCAGGTTTGCAACTTTTCATTCTCATTATATTTGTTTTGCTCGACTGGTCTAGTTTTTCTTATACTTAAGCTGAGTTGTTCTCTACATGTTATTTTTAGAATATCTCTCTTTTTGTATGACCTCAGTAATAACTCATTACATGTTATGTTTTAATATTAACAATAGGAAATATGAAGCATGGAAGAGCATGTTTTTTTGGCTAGAATAGCTGTGGGTTCTATTGGTGCCTGCTCTTTAAGAGTAAAAAACCTAAACGAAATTGCCATAGTCGCAATCAAAGGCTGCCACAAAGCATGACAAAAACCAATACATCAGGAAAAAGAATAGCTACAGGACATATTGAGCTGCCATTACTTCCAAGTCATTTTCAATGATATAAACACCAGTCTCTGATGAGTCCTTCAACTGTGCTCTACGATGACCACCACCACCAACCTCTGGGGTGGTGTGGGCGCTGACTACGTAAAGAATTGATATTGCAGGATAACTCTCATATTGACTATCGCTAGCATTAAATTCTTTGTGCAAACCTCTAGAAACAAGATTCTGTTTGCCTGACTTTGCTGGAAACCTTCAACTTCAATCATTAAATGCTATGCTTAGAGATGTGAAAGTGGGAAGTGGTTGTGGGAGAGAAACATTTTGATCATTTTGGAGAAAGATTTCTGTTGGCCATTTCCTAGCATCTCTGCTCAACTTAGCTGCAAAGGTTGATTCAAGCACTTTACAGTTTGTTAAAGAATCAGTGAGTTTGTTACATTCTATCAAACAATTAGAGAATTCTACCCTTTCAAAGCTTTAGCGATTGTTTTATTTTCATCTTGTTGCTCCATCCTTGCATCTATTTATGATAAATTGAGAGTCCCCGTCCACCTGTAGCTTTGGACAGTTGACTGATTTTGGCAATTTAATTCCTTCCAGCAGTATCTGTGCTTCTCCCACATTATTTGTTTTAGCATCAAGATAATAAGAGCTACCTATCACATAATTGTCCTCCATTCATTTTACACGACCTGCCCCCACTGGGCCTGGATTGCTTTTCACTGCCCTGTCAAAGTCAAATTCTATGAAGCTATATAACCAACTTTTCCTCTTTGTTCTATTAATTTTCTCCATTACCCATTGTGGGATTGGGATACCCTATCAATTGAAGAAATCTTTTTTTCATTATTCAAGAGAGGTGATTTAATCTTCTGGACTACAAGGCTTAGCATAAGGGAAATTGAAAAACTTATTTTGGCATCACACCTATCCCAAATGCTATTTTTACTTCTAAACAATTTATTATTTCTTTCAACCACAATCCCCAAAAGTGCAGCTGCATACCATTTCCAAAAGAAATCTAGGTTAGAAGGGCCTTTCGGCCACTTGCAAAGGATTATTTTAACTGTGGTTGAGGAGTCCCAACATGTTCCCAATTTTGCCACAGCTGGTACCCTGACCAATCTTGCTTAGGAGCAATAAAGAAGGATCTGATCTCCTGGGAACTGTAATGTCCCTTTTATATTTTTTTATATTTTCTGATTATTTTTGAAACAGGAAACGAATTCGAACAGCAAACTGAAAATTGAAAATAATGATGGAAAATTCTTGATCAAACTGTCAAACACTTCATAAGCCAAATTCGAACCAAATTTGGTAACTTTAATCACAATGGCATGTACAAACTCTAGGTCATTTCAAATGCTCAGATCAGATTCAAACATAAATTTGGAAACTCACAAATCTGCTTTTATAGATTTTTGCAGTATTTACAAGTTGGAAATTGCTCTAAAACCAAAATCCAGCGTCCTCGTCTCCTAGCCATTTTGGGGATGGGGGTGCACAGAGGGGACGTCCATGTGCCGTCCCCAATGCCTGCCCAACCCTCTGAAACGCCAGGAAACATCCCCTGCCATTTGAGGACTGCTAGCCATCCCCAAAGCGGCTAGAGGATGGTTAGCCCTCCACAAACAGCAGGGGACATTTCCTGGCATTGAAAAACAAAAAATAATTTTAATTTTGTTCAGTTTCTATACCTTTGTATGAGAATCAAAACAATATATTCAAATTTTAAATATATGAGGATCAAATATGTGAGAATTAAAACAGCTATTGACCATAGTGGCTACCATTGGATGGTCCACTTCTACCAAAGGGGGATAGGGATATTGATAGCCAAATAGTTTCATAGACTGTTGTATTTTGATGTTTAAGACTTTTAGATATTCATAGATCATGGAGTTTTGCTAAGTTACTGCTTCGGGTTCAGGGACAGGTGCGCGTACGCGAACCCGGTACACGGGTACGTGATTTTTTTAGGGGTTTGGGTACGTGTGTGTGTATATATACAAAAAAAAAGAGAAATATACAGAATTGTAAAACTAAATCATTTCATAGTATGACTTGATCGTTGATCAATGCCAAATGCCAACGATAAATATTAAATGCCAATTGATAGTTGAAAAATATTTGAATAAGCCATATCAATGATATCATATATGTCTATGTTCACAATTCCAAAGAAAATCATTACACTTACTGAATTACAAAATGTAGTTCATGAAATATGATTCAATGACAGTTCATCAATCATCAAAGGGATTATTAAAAAAATATCGTCTATTGGATTTTCAGTGGCTGCAAGATTGAGATCATCCTCATCATTTGAACCCAAAGTGGTTCAACTTGCACTAGATGCACCATGTGGTACGTCATCATCAACATCATCATCCACATCAACCATAGTGGCTCTAGCAAGATCCTGAATGGTTGCATCCAAGTCAGCAGACTCGGGTGCTACATCCTAAAGCTTCACTGCCCCCTGTTTGTATTGGGGATCCTTACGCGACACAAGACACAAATTGGAATGAATAAACACCAAGTATTCAACTCTTTTTGCAGCCAACAAGTTACGCTTCATTGAGTGGATAAAGGAGTATGTACTCCAATTTCGTTCAGAGGCAGAACAACTTGCAATCTAGAGAGAAAACCAACAAAATAAAAATTAAAAAAAGTAAGATAAATTCAAGAATGTTAAGCGTTAAGTTCTACAATACATGCGAATAAACCAAAAACAAAAAAAAAACTTGTGAGAGGATCTTGATTGCAAGAGGTTGGAGGTTCATATGATCTTGACCATGGACGTACCACAATTTAGTAGCATCCATTTTGGACTGGTCTTTGACATCACAAGGGGTTTGATTTTTTCCTGAGACAAACAATCCAAATTCTTGCCTAACATTTAACTCCACTTCTAGATCTTTAAAGATCTAATAAATGCCTACTTGTACCTAATAGCAACTTCAAAAGCTGTATATGGTGGTACTCTCACAGGGGTAGAAAGCACACAAGTGCTACAGAACCTCGGAGATAGGGTATATGCAAGGAGGTGCAATGGCATGGTCATCTTGTTCCAACGATAAAGAACAATTGCTTCCACCCTTTTGTAAAAGGTGCCTTCAAGATCATTCTCTCTCCTTTGTATTACCATTTTTATTTTATCCAACATTGTGTCCATGCTATCATAGACATCCCCCAAGCATGGTGCATCTGTATTAGCAAACATAAGCATAGAAATGATAGGTTTGGTGAATTCCAATAGATAATCCACACAAACCCACCAATCGTCATCCAAGATCAATGCGTTGACCTTTTGGGCCCTCTTTGAATTTGATTGCTTCCATATACCCCATTGGTTGCCAATAACCATTTGACTTAATGCCTCTTTCACCTTCACAAGTTGTCTTGGAACAATTGTGTGAGATGCAAATTGGGTCTCAACAACCTAAGAACATGTTAATAGCATAGTAACACCAGCGTGGGGGTACGTCGGGACGGGGGGATGCCGGCACGAGTTTTGGGCGCGGGAAAAAAAATGGCCTCAATTTTGGGACGGCGACGGGGGTACAGAGGGGGGGGAGGAGAGGTGCTACATACAATACATATAGAACTTGAAATGCTAGTTAGGAAATGATGTTTCAATATAACATACCAAATTGAAATACTTGAACATAGCAAAATTGCAACACGGACCAGAACCATTGAACATTCAACATAGTAACATAGTACATACCCAATAGTAACATTCAAAAATCAAAATTCAAATCATCAGCAAGTAGGATTTATTTTAGTTCTATCAAATAACAATTATATCATAAAGAAATTACAATGAGTAGCATCATGCATGATATGAATCATGATCAATATCAAAATGAGTACAAAATCATGTCAAAATGACAAAATGTAGTGATGGGAGGACTCTAATCATCCCCCAAGCCAAAGTCCTTGTCACTGGAACTACTGGACTACTCATGCTCAAGTTTCGTCAAAGGAACACCAACCAACCCTACGTCCGTTTCTGCTGCAATCTCGTCCTCATAAATCTGAGATGGATCCTCTGTCTCTACATCCCATCGTGCTGTTGGGCTCTCTTGTACACACGCTTCTCTACTTTCTTAGAGGTAAGTTTGTTCCTCTTAACAGAGCACCCAAGCACCCAAGTACCTGCTGTTCTGGAATGTTGATTTGTGGGGGAGAAGGAATTCAGGTTTGTGGAGGAGGAGCTGAAGGAACCCGTGTCCGGACTAGAGGGGATTGTGGTGCTTGAACTGTAGAAGCCCTTGTCTTTTTTACTTGTACTGGTTTTGCTTTTAGTTTTTTAACTAGTTCCTCTTGCTTCAAGACTGTTTGCGGCATAGGAGCCTATTTTATCTTTGTTTTGGCCTTACCTTTTGTTGTAGTAGAAGACTCCCTTGTTCAGTTGATGCAGCTGGGGCTTTGGGAGGCTTTTTCTACTGATGATGGGGATCATCCATAGAATATGGATGCCTTAACCATCCTTTGGTTCTTGCAACCTCTGTTGTCATTTCAGCCTCTATTGAGGCATCTTTTGGTATAGACCAGTCTATTCTCTTCATGAACTGGTTGAAGTCTTTATCTCTGTTGTAGGATGAGTTGAGCACCTTTCCATCTTTGAGCATATTCTAGGGGATTTTCTTAATGTTGCATCCTTTTATTAATTGGATTGCCAGGCAGCAATAATCCCTTATTTTGACTTCTTGATCATCAAGGCAATCAGCCATAAAAATTCTAAAGCTGACACTTGAATGAAGAATGAGCCCATTAGTAGCCCGATATTGCCAGTGGGATCAAATATATTCCTTATTTCATGCAAGTTCATGATTAGATTTGTGGTTTATTGCTCAACTGTTTTTGCGTGTTTTATGTTTAAGCAAGAATACACTCCTACCTTGACGGGTAATAGATCCCAGCCTTGTGCTTGCTGGTAATAAGCTTCTGAATCTCCAGAACCTGCTTATAGATTTCTAAAAGAACGAGTTTGTCACCTGTGATACCTGGGCAACTTGCTTAGTGCTTTGTGGAAGCCACCAGCTTTGATGTAAGAATTTTTTTTGAACTAGATGAATTGGTTTTCCAGGTTAGCCATCTCCTGGGTTGCCTCCAAAGACAACCTTTTTGCATAATTATTTTCAAGTCACCTGATAGTTGCATATGTGAATGTATCATTGACCTTGTTGTAGTGTGTCCAATTTTCTTTTGGCTTCAGTTGTTGCTAACGATCAAACACCTTTGTTTCACCCATTTCAAAAGTGCCTATCTCATTTAAATGCTCATGCACACTGGCACTGATGAGAGTTGGCTTTGTCAATCCTCTTTGAATCCTGAAAAGCAAAAATGCTGAGAGGGGGAGGGGGTGAATCAGTATTTTAACAAAACTTCTGAATAACAAAAAAATCAGAATTTAAAAGATCACACAAGACATAAGACAAGACACACAGATTCTCTTGTGGAAACCCAAGACGGGTAAAAACCACGGCATCTCTAATCAAAAGGGCTACAACCCATTACAAAGAGAGCTACAACTCTTTTTCATTCACCCAGCTAAACAGGTTCCAACCTGTCTCAGAAAGCTGCAACTTTCCTTTTGGGTACAGAGATGAAAACAAAATGGAATTCACTGTCTTCACAAAGCATGAAGACTCTCAGATGGTTTTTTGTTTTGAGCAAGAATCACTGCCTGTATAATGGTACTGATATTTATATACTCCTTTGAAAGCACCTGGTGGTCATTGTAAGAAAACCTTTTAATAAGCTGCCACTTCCGCACATTTCAACCTGTCTCAATTACTTCCACACACCAGCTTGCTCAACCTGTCCTCTTTCAAAATATCTCTTGACTGAGACATGCACATCCTCTTCCTTTTAATACTTACCAAGCAAACGAAGCTCCACCTCCTTTTCTTATTCAAAACTGAGTACATACACACACAGTTCTCGTGTGAAACACATATGAAAATGATCTATGTGTAAGAGGTGACACATTCCATGCAGCCGTGAATCTCAGGAAACCGGCACACCTGTGTTAAAAATGATCTTCGGCTCTATCCGAAATTTAAGTCCATATATCCTTTTTATTCCACGCTATTCCGTTTCTTAATGGACTGTCTTTTTAAAATTTTTTACCCGCTTGTCTCTACATACTATTCATCCGCAAATGTTTTTTTTGAAAACCCGCTGTGTTCATTCACACTCTGTCCAGAATTATTTCACAGCATGCTTATTATTCCAAAAATAAACTACTCGTTCTAAAATGAAAGTCCACTTATTTTGTGTAACGTTTTCTGGCCTGTCTGATCAACTACCGTGTCCACATATTGTAATGTTTTACTGGACTCCTGATAAGCTTTGATGTAGAAACCGCAGATGTATCCTGTGGGACACGAGTTAGAACACGTGTTGTGTCTCCAAATAGTTTATTCCCGGGAGAGACTACTTCACCGCAAGGTCCTGGCAGGTGAACTCGACCCCCTTGGAAATACTGAGATTTGCTATATAAAAAACACAGAGAGGAGAGAACCATTTTGATGTGTTCTGCCACAATTTGATATTTTTACAACTGTTAAGATGCCAAGTGGATTTACGGCAGGAAGAAAAGACGTTCAAACACGCTGCCAGCTCTCTGCACACCCAAATGAAAAAGGAACTCCTCAACGTCAGGTACTGCCAGAGACATTACTCTTCTACAACCACATAAGTGAATGCCTGGAGGCATATTGTATCCTTATGGGACACAACAGCTGGGAGAAAACAGGGATGGTTAAAGCCAGGAAATAGCATAAGAGACAATATCCATATTGCATACACAGCAAACAAGCTGCAACACATGTCAAAGGCAAACCCCGTTTTGACGGCACAAGAAGAAAGACTTATCACTGCCAGACGAGTTGAGATTTAGCCACGAAGGCATCAGATGACAAAAACAACACAACAAATCCTCAATGCAAATGATGAAGAAACACATCGAAGGATAGAAATCCCTGGCATTGGGCGGCCAGTGATTCTGCTCAGAAGAGTAATGACACTCATAGTATCTTTGTGGAATTTACTTTTAAGTTTAATAGAAGACCTTTGCCAACTTTATTGCAGATTTTATTCTCTGAAGAATCAAATTGTCATTGATGAAGTTAGTAGCAGATGTGGTCTTACCTTCACAGTCCTTTAAGTTTAGTGCTTCCTTCATATTAATATCATCATATTGGACATAGGTTGGCAGCTCAAACACTCTTTCAATCACTTTTGAATTGATGTCCAATACAGTCAGGCTTGCAGGAGTGAACACCTTACTCTGCTTCTGGTCATGTCTATAATCACAGGCCAGAACTAACACAGGAGACTGATGAGGAACTGAAAATGCTAAAGCCTGAACCAGCCTGTATTTTAGCAATACACTGGGCCATGGAGGTTCTTTCTCCCTCTTTATGTATGTGCCTCCTTCATATTAATATCAGCTCAAACACTCTTTCAATCATTCTTGAAATGATGTCCAATATAGTTTGGTTTGCAGGAGTAAACAGCTTACCCTGCTTCTGATTATATCTATAATCACTGGCCAGAACTAATGCAGGTGACTGATGGGTAACTGGAAATGCTGCAGCCTAAACTGGCCTGTATTTTGCCATACACTGGGCCATGGAGGTTCTTTCTCCCTCTTCATGCACTCACTGCATGAACTCTTGGACGTTTGCATGTCCCAAATTAGTATCTCCAATTGGGAGAACATCTTCATATAGGATATATTAATAACATTGACACTATTTTTGCAGCTTTAGATATGTCAGCTTACAATCCAATTAGTGTCACAAATAATTAGTTATTTTTTCTTGAGGGGATTAGTCAACTTGCAACATTATCCACTCTATCAAGGGGAGTGATCTAACATACTATTTGTAGCAAGAGTGGATTATCCTTTGATAAAAAGACTTCAGATTCTAGAGTAGTTGCAACTTGCAGGTACAGTCTGCATTTTGGACCAGTTTTCAATAGGATGCTTCACAGCATAAGTAGGAGTCTAGCCCTATGAAACTGGCCTTGATTTTCTCCTAGAAGATGATCAAGAACATCTCTTAGTTTTAGGCCTTAGAAAAGATTGCATCTTTAATTTGTGATGTGCATCTTTTTGTCACATACATTGTGGGTTCTCTACCAATGTGAGTTGACAGTGATTTGTAAGCTTTGGGTCTCTAAGTTTTACGATAATAACTGAATACATATTTTCCCTTTTGATGGCTCAAAATGGGATACCTTTGATCTAAAGGGGTAACCTTTCGCCCTAATATTAGAAACAACTGTATATGTCGGAATCCGAACTGTGACTGATTCCAGATTGTTGCCCTATGAATATTCTCTTGTTTAAGTGCCTATAATTATGGGAGAGTCAGCTTTAGATTACTGCTCCTTATGAATTGCTGTTTCTTTTTGGGTTTTTCTCTGTTATGTCTTCTTTTTCCCTAATCTCCATACTCTATCTCACAAATCTTCTTTTATACCCTTTTCCTTGAAAAGAGGCGAAATTTCATTTTTAGGGTTGGCCATCTTAGTATTTAATTTCTTTATTGCTTAATTTCTTAAATGGTGCGATTATGTCCTATGATAGGTCAGCTTCAGGAACATGACAGTCCTCCCCTCTCAAATTTTGCTTGTCCTCAAGCAAAGATTGGATGATCATTGAGTCTAATTCGTAATCAATCTTCCGCTGTGCTACTCTGATGTTATTATAAGTCCTAGATTCTACTTTTATGACATATATGTTTTCTCCTTTATTTTAACTTTAGACAAGTTGATAAGCAGGAGATGTTTTCCATAGCAAGTCAAATTGTGGTATTGCTATCAGGATTTAATTGTGTAGTTAAGGTGCAACACTTGCTGAAGGTTTTGCAAATGGGGTTGCAAGCTAAGTGGGTTTAACCTTGGAGGAAACTCTGTGGTTAAGCGCACTTGAGCTGGAGTAGTACTAGGATGGGTGACCTCTTGGGAAGTTCCGGTGCTTCACCTTTGTGAGCATCACCTAGATGCAATGAGTGCGAAGTGTTTCATTCATTCTCATGAGAGATGGGTTCTTGTGAACCACTACACATGAAACATGGGTCAATGAGTTTGATTAAAAAACTACATAGTTAAATTCTAATAGCAATATCACAATTTGACTTGTGGAAAATCTCCTGCTTATCAATTGATGAGCTTAAGAGGCTCTATAATGAAAGGTTCATAAGGTACAATACTTGTTGAAGGTTTTGCAAACGGGGTTGCAAGGTTTAACCTTGGAGGAAACTCTTTGGTTAAGCGTGCTTGAGCTGGAGTAGCACTGGGATGGGTGACCTCCCAGGAAGTCTTGGTGCTTCACCTCGGTGAGCATCGCCTAGATGCGATGAGTGCTAAGTGTTCCATTTATTCTCATGAGAGATTGGTTTTTGTGAACCACTACTCATGAAACATGGGTCAATGAGTTTGACTCAAAAAATACACAATTAAATCTTGATAGCAATATCACAATTAAGACAAGTTTTCTCTCATCTTCCAAAGAAAAGAATTAAGGCTATCTCATAATGGCACCAATTGTATTTGCAAAATTCAGTGTTGGCATGATAGCACGACTCAGATCTACGACCTCAAATGTAATAAATTCTAATCTTTTGGTTTACTCTAATTATTCACATATAATAGATCAATAAAAAATAAACCAAACATGGAGTGTACATTTGAAAACACTAAGTATACATATGAATGCTTGAAGACACAAAGCACACACGAAGTATGTATATACAAAGCATACATACAAATATGTGTAGGCATAGTTCACTTGGCCCACAAGAGGCAGGAATGTCTAACCAGGACTAGATCCATCTTTTGAATTATCCAATTCATCACTTAGCCCACAAGAGGTAGGAATGTCCAACCCATCTCGTGGAGTAATCCATTCATCACTTGGCCCACAAGAGGTAGGAACGTCCAACTAGAACCAGATCTATCCCTTGGGGTAATCAATTCATCACTTGGCCCATAAGAGGCAAGAACGTCCAACCATGACCAGATCCATCTCTTGGGGTAATCAATTCATCATTTAGCCCACAAGAGGCAAGAATGTCCAACCAGGAATAGATCCATCTCTTGGAGTAATCAAGTCATCATTTAGCTCACAAGGGGCAGGAATGTAGATCCCTCTCTTCAAGTAATCAATTCATCACTTAGCCCACAAGAGGCAGGAATGTCCAACCAGGACCAAATCCATCTCTTGGGGTAAGAAGAGCTAAGACAAGGTGGCTCAATAGGGTGCCCTATAGATCCTCTACCATAGGCCCAAGAGTGGATACACCATCCCTCTTGGCCTCATGTGGCCTGTGCTATCCATATGAGGTGGAGTACCCAGTGAGGTGTCCTATAACCATTCCCCTCAATCTTGCCACTTCTATCCTACTTCCCATGATTGAACATTCTTGATGCTTTCACTTACCTTTGAACATTCTTGATGTGTTCACTTACCATGATAGAGAGCATGGAGAACATTCACAATAGGGTGCCTTGGAAGTCCATCCTTTCTAAAGCCCAAAGGCAGCACCCTTTGTACCCCTTTGGCCCCATGAGACTCCCCGGATACCATGAGGTGGTGTACCTAAAAGATGACCCCATCACTGTTCCCCTACTTTTAATTCCTCATTTCCCCTACCACGGCAGACCTTAAGAGTCAATCAGTACATATAAAGAATTCAATATTAATCTCTTCCCTTTATCTGCTGTAAAGTCTTCCACAATCTCTTCTAAAAAGTCTCTTATAAACTCTTCATATACATCACCTTAGATCTTCATATAATATTCTCTCCTAATCTGGTGTATATATTGTATACTTGATTGCCTGATACTACTTGTAACAACACATCCTTATTCTTCCCTTTGAAATACTTTTTGCAATAAGATCCAACAACAACATGCAATAATAAAGGCTCTCTGCCATTTTTTTGAGGTGATTTGCAATTCAATCATTTCAACTTTTACAAATTGTGAGATTGATAAATTGGCTAGATAACTTGTTCAATTAAATAATATTCAACTATGCTTCACTTAAATACCTTAAAAACTGCATAGTGACAGACCATTTTCAAGCCTGCTGTAGCAGAAAACTGTATGGAAGCTACTAAGAATCAACAAATCAACTTCTCCACATTACCACAACATGTCCAGCTTGATACGGAGCTTGAAATGGGGCACTGCAGGTCTGATATAGCGGGAATACCAGATTGCAGATTTATCACACCTCTGTTACAGGGCAAATCCATCTTTTAAATCCCATAGAACTCATCTTTGCATCCTGATACACCTCTGAGACGAAGCTAACTTCATGGAACTGTGTTGCAGGTCACAAATTTGATACACAACAAGTTTGAAAGTAAATATTTGGCTCTTCAAACATCACCTGACAAACATTTTCATTCTTATTTTCTGATCATATTTTCTTTCAAATGCAATCTTTATGGTATGATTACAATCTGCTCTTAACTCCCTTATACTGGCAGGAACGATGCATAGATACCACTGTAATGTCCCCTTATTGGAACTCTTAGGGTTTTGGTCCTATTTACTTATATCTTCAGTTGCATGAGACTTCTTCCTATTAAATCCTTGCAAACGTAAAATTAATCCCCTTAACACTAAGCAAGAATTTGATTGTTGATCCAAGTTGTATGATGACTATGATTCATCTGCTCCACTAATTGTGTAAGTCTTACTGCTGGAACTGATATGTATATGGAATGTATTCATAATGACTTACTGATACACGAAATAGGTCTGAATATGCCGATAGGTAATAAATGCAATATAATCTGATTTGTAAGGTATGACTTATCCTTTATGCAAGATTAAATGATTATGTTGATATCGATATATTGATCAATTGCAATCTCTGACACATTCTTGAAGTAGATGCAAGTATATTGTCAATCAATATTCTGATATGATCCTTGATGATGCTATAACTACAATAGAATGGAAGTTGCCTTGGATCATCCAAGATTGATCTTACAATCCAGAATACAAAATAAAATCTGATTAAACAGAGGTAAATCTGAATACGCAAGAGATTGTTTGTCACACACTGATCTGGATTCTGGATAATGGCTGATGTAAATTAGTATCTATCTGATAAAGATTGTGTTGATCCAAATATCGGTTGCTTGTGAGATGGTTGGACAATTATTATTGTGGAGTTTGATTGATTGAATATTTATATTGATCTGAAAATTATATGCTGATCGCTGTTACTGATCCTTAATGAATCACCCTCTGCTCTTAGGTCTGACAGACCTTTATCTAGGCACTTGTCTGATAGGTTATCTTGTGAATTTGCAATGGTCCTATTGTAATTCCTTTGATGGCAATCCCTTATTGCTGCTTCTGACTTATGCCTATAAAATCATGCAATAACTTGTATAAATCCACCTGCTATAGGCTTAGTCACTTATCTGCTGTGCCTGATTGTAATTCTCTATAACTATTCAGTCTGATGGCTCTTTCTGATCCATATATTTAGAATTGCATGCTTCTACAATTCGATATTCATCTACTCAACTGAGCTTTCCGAATTTAAGGTAAGAATAAAATATCAAATTCTCACTCCCCTTCAAACACAATCCTTCATGAAATATTTATATCCTGAATCTCCTTATGGATGCCACCCTCCACATTTGCATTCCTTTGGTGTATGGGTCAGCTAGCAACAATTATCTTAAAATCGCCTTAATGATAACAATATACAATTTCTTTCCTGTGTGCTGCCTTATAATCATAAGGAGTTGACTGATCAAGGTCGATTTGGCTGTTTTGCTAGCTCTTCAATGCGAGTTGGCCTTGTTGGTTTATTGGACTATCACTCGATATATATATATATTAGCAATAATATTGCTACCATAGATTAGTTTTAAATTTCTTTTCCTTATTCCAAATTGCTGCCCTATGAATATTCTCTTGTTTGAGCGCCTATAATTATGGGAGAGTTGGCTTAGATTACTGTTCCTTATGAATCATTGTTTCTGTTTGGGTTTTTCTCTGTTATGTCTGCTTTTTTCCCATTCCCCATACTCTATCTCACAAATCTTCTTTTATACCCTTTTCCTTGAAAAGAGGCGAAATTTAATCATGGGTGGGCCCTCTAAGTAATTAATCTGCCCTCTCAGTAATTAATCTCTTTATTGCTTAATTTCTTAAATGGTGCAGTTATGTCCTATGATAGGTTGGCTTCAGGGACATGACAGCCCAATGCCTCAAATTGTTACTCGTGCCCAATGTTTGTGTGAAACTCCTCATTGCTCAAACTGCTAGATTCATCAAGGTCAATCTCCTTCAAACCAATACCAACAAACCTTGTCTATGTTGCATCTCCATCAACTTGTGTTGGCTTCTTCGGCTTTACATCCTGTCAGGCTGCTGGACTTTCCTTGTAATATAAGCATGTTTTTGTTGATGAGATACAATGTGCTATGTACAACTGCAAGCTTCGTTACCCTCCTAGAGGTTAGTTGGTTTTTCTAAGTAGAATGGATGAAACTCTAAGTAGATTAGTTCCTCTTAGCAATGAAAAAACTAGAAACTTGGGACAGCATATGGATGGCTAGTGGGCTTATCAAAGAATTTGGCGCATGCATAGTCCACAATAAAATTGGATCCTTTTGTGCTGTGGTCTCCATATTCATCTTTGCCACTTTCTCATATCTCCTTAGAGTGACAAATTTTGCATTTAATTTAATGATATTTGGTTGGTAGAACAATAAATCGTTTGGATGGCCTTCATGAACCTTGCCTTCACCACAACATTTTGTGTAAGGGTAATTGTGCTAGGTTTTCGCACATACTACTTTGGTTTCAATGCTTAGGCAACCGTGTGCAAGAGAGTGTTGAGCTTCTCACATCTGCGATGAATGCTTGCTTGAATATATTCGTTGTAGAACTCTGATGTGTGTCCTTTCTCTTATACAATGGCCTTCACTTGGCCAAGCATATTGTCAATGCACTCATACACATCTCCAAGGCTAGGTGCATTTGCATGTTCATATCTTATAACTTAGAAGACCTGATGACAACAATGCATCTTGCATCAACTCTAAAAGTGTCACTCTTTAGCACCTCCTTCACCCTCCTCCATTTCTTTAACTTAGAATTTGGCCACCAATTCCACTTTGCTGTCACAACCATTAGTTGCAATGCCTCTTGCAACTCAAGTATCCTCTCCAACAGAATAAGTATGATGCATATCTATTCTCTACAATTTTTAAAAAGTCCTTAGAGGAGGTCTTGAAGAGTTCATGTGACGTATGGTGGTTGTAGATAAATATGGCCAGTAATCTCTTTGGGGTAGTGTGAATTACTCTGCGGGTTATATCCAAAGAAAACTCTCCAAGTTGACTACTCTAAAAGTCTTTGTATATTCAATCTTCATGAACAGGGCGCAGATTCTGCAAAATCCAGATCAAGCTTCAATCTTCACAGGGCCTGATCAGATAATTGAGAACCCATCTTGCAAATCTCGTTGGAGTCTAGAGTCCAAAAGAAGCTTTAGAATACTGAAATGGAACTTGATAGGATCAAAATAGGGAGATCTGTAAAGACCTAGTCAAAACCTTTATAAAATACAGTTGAAGTTCAAAACTTCCCAGGGCCTGATCTTGCAAATAGTGTGTCCAATCTGAAAATGCCAAATTGATCTAGACCTCATAAGAGCTTTAGAATACCGCCATGAGTTCTGATCTTATTAAGAAAGGGGAGCTTTATTTGATAGGCACCTTATGATTGATACCTCATGGTGTTTTACAGAAGCTTGTTATTAAGGCATCTGAACCTAAAAGTTCCATGATGTTTATGGGATAGGGGTGAGTTTTTGTGTGTATCAACTGCAAGGGCAAACTGTGTTATAAGATTTATTCATGTCTTGTGGGAAGAACATGCTCTTTTTTTTTTATTATATGTATAATGTATATAACTTCTCAAGTGACAATAATACTGTGCAGAACTTGTCCGGGACTTTTCTACTGGTAACAAACATTCCTTTTTCCTCATGATCAAGGTCAAGGTGGTTTTGCTTCAAACATTTATCCTATTTACCATAACCTTGAAAATTATCTTACAAAAAAGTATTGCAAAGTGGAATAGCTTTTACAAATTGAAATGAACAAATTCTTGCTTTCCTGGAACAAGAGCCAGAATGTTGAATTCATCTTTTTCAGGAGGATTTGGTTCATGTGTCAACTTCAAAGCACAAGTTTGTTTTGAGTATTTTCCTGTAGTGCTCAAAGAATCCAATGGGGAAGTCTTTTATTTTGAATGTTGACCATACAATTACTCGGTAACATACAGTTGAACCATTTATTACATTTTTGTTGTTGATAAGACTAATGTTATTTTTGTTCGTGTTTTCGTGCATTAATGTGTATACTTCGTGTTTTCATGCATCAATGTGTATGCTTCACATTTTCATTCATTCCGTAGTTTCTAGTGCATTTCCATGTGTTGTTCGACTTGGGTTTATCTAGTATAATAAAATAATTAGTGTGATGAATTTAGGAACTTGGTTTTAGGAAAATTCAATTGGCAACATTATAATATGGTTTAAGATCATCCCTCGGTAAAATGAGAGAAAACTTGTTACCAAAAAATTACTATCAAATAATAGGGAGAAACATGTAATTGCTTGAGGACAAGCAATTTTGGGATGGTAGGACTGTAATATCCCCCTCTAATAATGAAATTTAATATCAAATCACAATAGAATTGAAATATAAATAAATAAGTAATAAAAAATTAACAAATATTAAAATATATATATTGAGCAATTACTAATATTATGTAAAAGAAATAAATATCGGTCAAGCACCGTAAGAGGTCTCATGAAGTAGCTCATAGGAGAAGCGATTGTAGTGATAAGCAACTGGCAAAGGATAAAATATTATTCATACCATCAATGTCAAATTATCAGAATAACAGATAAAGTCTTGAGTTGGAATCACGTAGTGTGATCAATACAACCAGCCAAGACTATATTAATTACTTATAAGTCATGGAGTAATGAACGAAGCTAGGTCCACGGAAAACTGGTCAATTAACGTGGCATCATCAGCAGATAAGAAGTAAGAACCAAGATAATAGAATAACGACATCAATAGTTATGCAGATATTGATTGGAGGACAGAGCTGATAAGTCGATACAATGACTACACTATGCGATGATCACTTAGTATCATATCAATTTGGGGTATCATGTTGAATGAGCCTATTGACTTCCAACAAACTGAAGGAATACCCTTCAGACATGAAGGATTAGATCATTGGTCACATAGGAATACGATATCAATCAAGGAAAAAAATAATTGAAGGCAATTGATACTCCCATGAAGAAACACGTCACTAACTAATTATCAGCAGATCGAGAGTAGTTTAAGATAGCGATTAAGGAATTTTGTTAAGACTCCTTAATTACAAGAGATCGTCTATGACATAACAAGCTATAAGAAAGTATAATATCATTGAACGATTGGTATTGTAAGTCATTGCTAAGAGATGCGATTTGAATAGACAAGATACCTAATAGCCATTAAACGTTGCAATATCTGGAGATGAGTAAGAGAGACGTGTCTCTTAAATCGAACAATTGTGACTGTTCAGTTAGCAAGATATATTATGAGAAGCGATCTCACTTCAACCAGCATCATTGAACGATTGGTATTGTAAGTCATTGCTAAGAGATGCGATTTGAATAGACAAGATACCTAATAGCCATTAAACGTTGCGATATCTGGAGATGAGTAAGAGAGATGTGTCTCTTAAATCAAACAATTGTGACTGTTTGGTTAGCAAGATATATTATGAGAAGCGATCTCACTTCAACTGGCATCGAAGGGGATAAAAATAAACTTGCATACTGAAAGAGTAAAGATTCGACGATGATAATTCATATCATAATTAGTCAATGATAATACACAACACACGTTCTCAGTATTTGCACTCGAACATCAACTACGCAGAAGTGAAAATCCAATATTTGATTATGGTTGGGTCGAGTTAATTAGAAGGGACCGAAGACTCTCATTTTCTATCTTCATTGATGTTTGATTGCCAAAATTAATAAACAGGCCTTCTTAGGCGTTGGACCGACGCTCAAAGACTTTGACCAAGGGTGGAGTCAGTACACTATGACTATTCAGCGATAGACAACAGACAACATTCAAATACCGATAAGAAAATATGGAATAGAAGCGGAAAAGGGAATAGAAAAGGAATATGGAATAGGAGCAATAAGAAGGAAATATAAAAGGAAGATGATATGATATCTTCAGACTATTGATATGGGAAATAGGTCTCTGTTTGTTTACTGGCAAATGCTGGGTAACAGCTGACTATGATTTAATATTGCTTTACAAAACGATATATCAGAATCCTAGTATTGATAAGGAACCCTTAGAGGTTCTTATATATATATATATATAAGAATTATATCAGTTATATTATACAGACATATATATATATATATATATATATATATACACACACACACACTCCGATTTGTCACCTGCCGCACTGGAAGGAAGGAATATAAGGATGTCTTCAAGGAGAGCTTGTGTAATCCCGCCAATAGCTTCTGGCGCAAAATAGGGTGGGGGTCAGTGTCCCAATAGTTTGGGCTTGGACTTGTAAACCTTGAGGGAGCCTATTGTGAATGGTCTCTAAGCGCCTCGGTCACATCCTAAAGTCTTCCTATCCAATTTGACAGGGTAATAAGTTGGACATGGGACCATCAATATAGTCATAAGAGGAAATATAAATTCTATTTAATTATCATTTCATTTAATTAAGTTGAAATACTAAATAGATCTATATGAATTACAAGCATGATAAGTAGACTAGAGAGATCCAAGACTACAAACTAACAGGGGACATTACAGCTCAGCATCCTCTCCTATTCTGACATTGCTATGTTTGTTATTCCATTTTTGTGCCCATCTAGTGTATCCAATAAGGCTCTGGCATGGCATGAGAGCCACCTAGCAATTAATATGAGTAATGTTGTCATGCTTTTAGAAATTGGAGAACAAGAGGTTGCTGAGAGAATTTTCTTAGATATTGCCTTGGCCAAGCTAAAGATTTTTTGGGGTCTTGTTAAATTTAGAACCAGAAAAGCAGAGAAACAATAGACTGAAACTCAAAAATGCACAAGAACAAAGTGCACAGCTATTTATCCTGGGAAAACCCTCCACTTGAGGGTGAAAAACCCAGCCACACCGAAATTGATCCTTTGTTGAATGCACCAAATCTGGATACAATGTTCTCAAGCTTAATTAGAAGATAATCTAATCAGGGGTTGTTAACTCTTAACAATCAACAGTAGCATGCCTTTTAACAATTCAAGCAAAACCTGCTTAGCATCTACAATACATACAAAACTTTATGTATCTCACGGATACTAAAGACAAAATGATTGACACACCAAAATGATCATGCACAGATCATTCACAAAATGATGTCTGTAGCAGACACAGAGTTCGGTGTTGCAGATATGATATTTCTCGCAGACACGGAGATCACTGATGTTCACATACAATAATACCTCACTCACACTTGAATAATCACAACACTGTGAAAAACCCTGCCGTTTCTAGACACTGCCAAGATAGTCTACGTTTGAAGGTAGACAAAGAGACAACACCTGATGCACAATGAACTGTCGAGAGTTGCACACCACTTGCCGTTACATAGCCACACGGTCTTTATGTCTATTAAGCCTTCGGCAATTCAGAGAGAATAAACAAAGGATTCCATCGAACATTCACAGCAGACATGAGAGTCCTGGAGAGATGTATCACATGATCAGCTATAGGCAACTCGACAGCGGTAAACACATAACTCCTGTCTTGTTCGAATGAATACATGATCATTACGACAGAGAGGCCCCATCGCATACTTGACTTTAGCGTTGCAGTTCCAAAACACAGGAGCACCAATCATATTCATTATACTCACGATACTTGCACTCCAAACGTTATTCGAATGATTGGTGACGGTTACAGAAATTTGCTGTTTCACCTTCAAAGCCATCGAACCAACAAAACAGGAACCTCCATAAAGAGAAGAAGGGACACAGTGAGAAATGAGATGCCAACGGTAAAGATAATGAACTGACCAAAGACTTCTACAATAGCTGTCAGCAGTAATGAGGTAGACACATGAAACGACAGCAGATGTAAACAATCTGCACCATAAGCACGAACATGAAGGCATAACAAAAGTCCGATTCAACAACACCATGAGGAACATAGAAAGACAGAATAGTCCAGCATCAAACAGGTTCAACAACAACATAGGAGACTGAGAAATAATAAATTCATATAAGCACAACCACCACAGGTACGAATGATATCTCCTGTCGCTACCAAAACATTAACACTCCTTAGCAAAGAAGATATCATTTACAGATTTTCATGTCATTGAGTCTCTCAACATGACAAACAATGGCTACAGCCATGTGTTAAAGAACAAAACTTTATCATGAATTCTCTCAACGTGATAGCATCATGGATCCACTCAACATGATGTTCACCATGGCTACTCCCATGCGTGAAATAAACACTCGCTGACATCAAAGAGTCGCTCAATGTGATGCTGTCATGGAGTCTTTCAACATGACATCCACTATGGCTACTCCCATGAGTGGAAAGAGCAACAAGGGCTTTCACCTCAAATTTTTCCGTCTCAAAGAAAAATGCATTACAAGGGCTTTCACCTCAAATTTCTCCCTCAGAGAAAAAAATGCATTAAGCTCATAATAAGAACAATTGAATGTTGAGACTTCTTCTCAGCAAATACCCCCTCTCTCAGCGGGGGCAGCATTCTCACTGCTTTGATTATCACAATAAACTACAGCTGGCTTCAATGTTAGACCAAACAATGAGCTTCTGAAGCCACATTGCTTCATGAACTTCTTGATCCTCTACAAAGGACATGGTACTTTCTATCTGCCGCTCAAGCTCCCTTTGTATCTCTAACCCGATATAAAGGAAGAGTCACTTTAGAGTATTTGCACACTTGAATCAGACAATGTGCTGGACATGCTTTGCCCAAAAATAAAGAATCCACAGATTTCAGACTCATCCAGATACAAGACCATTGTCTGTAAATTCTTTTTCAAAACTCACACAAGATGAATAGCAGTGCCTTAGATGAAGAGACCTGGCTACCATCTTCAACATCATTGTAGTAACTAATCCTTCTCACAACTGGTAGAGAGTACATCACAGAGTTAAGTAGCTCAGTGCAGTTGTTAACAACCTCCAGATTCATGCTGCAGTGTCACTCAATAGCACCTAGTAAATGCTCAAAACATGTGCAGGCATGCTCAAGAAAGGTATCTTGAACCTGCATGTATAGCCTGTAAAGGACTAAAACTGAAGCTCTCAACTTGAGCCTTGAATTCTTGGAATTTAACTCCCTGTGAATGTCATATCCTCCTCTTAGAAGAAACTGATCACAATGATAGGTTCTCTGTTGTTTAGTGTTTTCATCTTTCTCAATTTCCTTGCTGATGCTAACTCTCCATCCAAGGCTGACCCAACCTTGTTATGGGACATCAACTTAGACTCATGACTGCAAGCTAAGTTTTCATGTATGATCAATACTCCAGATGGATGTTTAAACTCTTCCTCTTATGCGATTTCAGATAATTAATCCATCATCCTTTTGCTCTTTGATCCATCCTACAACCAAGAGAGATTAATAATAATTCATAAAATCAAACTATCTGGAAGAGAAAGATACAAACCAATGCTAAAAGAATACATGAATTACTATTCTAAAGAAGAACTACATAAAAGATTCATAAACATTATTCAAGAGTATGAAGTGCTTATCTCTTTATTGACTAAGTTGAGATGGCATTAGCTTCCCTTTGGATCAAAGAATAAAGATCTCAAGCTCCTACAGGATTTTTAAGACATGTCCAACACCTTCAATGAACACAAATAGGTTTGCAACTAAAATCTAAAAACTGCTGTAGCAGACTGTGCAACTCAAACAAGGCAACCGAGTCTCTAAGCTTCACACAGTGCCCTCAAAATTCACCCAAATGGTTTAAGTCAAAACAATAGACTATAGAAGATTGAACAACAATCTGCAATTCCCAGCAAAAGAAGACCAAGTTACCAAATAAATCTTTGTCTTGAGTCCATCACTAATCAAACCAGTGACCACCAAAAAAATTATTTCAATCTTCTCCATTTGCATTGATATATAAATTTCCCATATAAATGATATAGTTTTCCTTTACATTGAAGACTTAAGTATCCAACAAAAGGTAGACAACTAGATTGCTGATCACTTCAGAATACCCTTTAATTTCAGACTGATACCATCCTCGTTTTCTATCAATTGCGTATGAATAGCATAAATGTATCCTTGGATCTAGCTGACTAAATCTCCAGTCATGCAACTCAAATGCAGTTATAAGATCATAACTTTACTATAGTATTTAAACCAACAACACATAATCTGAATAAGAAATTTGGTCCCGAAAGAATACATGAATTACTATTCTAAAGAAGAACTACATAAAAGATTCATAAACATTATTCAAGAGTATGAAGTGCTTATCTCTTTATTGACTAAGTTGAGATGGCATTAGCTTCCCTTTGGATCAAAGAATAAAGATCTCAAGCTCCTACAGGATTTTTAAGACATGTCCAACACCTTCAATGAACACAAATAGGTTTGCAACTAAAATCTAAAAACTGCTGTAGCAGACTGTGCAACTCAAACAAGGCAACCGAGTCTCTAAGCTTCACACAGTGCCCTCAAAATTCACCCAAATGGTTTAAGTCAAAACAATAGACTATAGAAGATTGAACAACAATCTGCAATTCCCAGCAAAAGAAGACCAAGTTACCAAATAAATCTTTGTCTTGAGTCCATCACTAATCAAACCAGTGACCACCAAAAAAATTATTTCAATCTTCTCCATTTGCATTGATATATAAATTTCCCATATAAATGATATAGTTTTCCTTTACATTGAAGACTTAAGTATCCAACAAAAGGTAGACAACTAGATTGCTGATCACTTCAGAATACCCTTTAATTTCAGACTGATACCATCCTCGTTTTCTATCAATTGCGTATGAATAACATAAATGTATCCTTGGATCTAGCTGACTAAATCTCCAGTCATGCAACTCAAATGCAGTTATAAGATCATAACTTTACTATAGTATTTAAACCAACAACACATAATCTGAATAAGAAATTTGGTCCCGAAAGAATCTCTATAGAGAAACCCCTCTTAGAAAATGTAGAAATCTAATGCAGATTCAACAATGAAAATTGGTACCTTTAATTTCAAAATTTCCTTTGCTCAGAAATGTTAAACTGATCTGCCATTAGTATGAACTAAAATAAACTTTATTAGGATCAGACTTGATGCCGGAAGCCCTAATACTTTCTCAAAGCCACAATTTCAATCCTTGATACGGTAATAATACGACATCTAAATTTCAGAGGAAAGAGTAATTTCTTCAGAATAAAAATCCCTCTGAATTGTCACTAGGTTCTTTATTAGGTGAAGCCTCATCAACATTTGCAGCAGCAGCTTGATGTTTAGGTTTTGATAAACAATCTCTAGCAAAGTGACCATACTTGTCACATCTGAAACATTGAATTCTAGAGAGATCCTTCTTCTTCTTCGGTTCAAAAGTTGAATCTGAATCCTTATCTCTATTTGTCTTGAAATTTCCTTTTCTCAATTTACTTCTTTTTCTTTTAGATGTATGAGCAGCAAGAACATGATCTTCATGATGAGATTTACGAACATTTCCTCTTGCATCTAATCTGAATTCCTCTTGAATATAATCAGCCTTAAAATGATCAAATTTGGGTAATTCATCTCTTCCATTAATTCCTTGAATAAAAGATTCCCTAGAATGAGGAAGGCCATTCATAGCTAGCATAACCAGGTCTTTGTCCTCAACTGAATCACCAATAGCATTTAGTTGATCTTTCATTTATTTAATCTTCATGAAGGAGACAACTGATTCTCCTCTAGTGATTTTAATATGATGGAGTTGACGTCTCAAGGCCAGAGCTCTGCTCGTGTTGTTGAATTCATACAAGTTTTGAAGACTCTCAAACATCTCTTTAGTTGAGTTTAATAGGTACAAGATGATCCTTAACATAATCCATCATTATCTTCCTTGCCATGATATTATTCTTTCTCCATTGAGCTTTCTCAGCGTCATCAGAAGGTTCAGCTACATCAGACTTCACGTAGTTGAGAAGATAATTTTCTTCAAGAGCAATGAGGACTCTGAATTTCTGTGAAGTAAAATTGGATGTGCCATCTAGACTATCTTCAACTTTGAGTCCATTCACCATTGTTGGAAGCTGAAGTAAACAATTTAGGAGAAAATCAAAGGATATTTCAAAGCTTAAAAGTTCTGGTTTTGGATCTTTTCTTTGGACCCGCTCTGATACTATGTTAAATTTAGAACCAAAAAAGTAGAGAAATAATATACTGAAACTCAAAAACACACAAGAACAAGGTGCACAGATATTTATCTTGGGAAAACCCTCCACTTGAGGGTGAAAAACACAGCCACACCAAAATCGATCCTTTATTGAATGCACCAAATCTGGATACAATGTTCTCAAGTTTAATCAGAAGATAATCTAATCAAGGATTGTTAACTCTTAACAATCAACAGCAGTTCGAGCAAAACCTGCTTAGCATCTACAATACATACAAAATTTTATGTATCTCATGGATACTAAAGACAAAGTTATTGACACACCAAAATGATCATGCACAGATCATTCACAAAATGATAATGCACAGATCATTCACAAAATGATGTCTGTAGCAGACATAGAGTTCGCTGTTGCAGATATGATATTTCTCGCAAACACGGAGATTGCTGATGTTCACATACTATAATATCTCACTCACTTACACTTGAATAATCACAACACTCTGAAAAAACCCACCGTTTCTAGACACTGCTAAGATAGTCTATGTCGAAGGTAGACAAAGAGACAACACCTGATGCACGATGAACTGTTGGCAGTTACACACCACTTGCCGTTACATAGCCACATAGTGTTTATGACTATTAAGCTTTTGGCAATACAGAGAGAATAAACAAAGGATTTCATTGAACGTTCACAGAAGACTCGAGAGTCCCGGAGAGATGTATCACATGATCAGCTATAGACAACCTGATAGTGGTAAACAAATAACTTCTGTCTTGTTCGGATGAATAGTGAATACACGATCATTACGACAGAGAGGCCCCATGGCATACTTGACTTGAGCGTTGCAATTCTAAAACACGGGAGCACCAATCGCATTCATTATGCTCACGACGCTTGCACTCCAAACGATATTTGAATGATCGGTGATGGCTACAGAAATTTGCCATTTCACCTTCAAAGCCATTGAACCAACAAAACGGGAACCTCCATAAATAGAAGAAGGGATATGGTGAGAAATGAGCTGCCAACGGTAAAGATAATGAACCGACCAAAGACTTCTACTAGCTGTCAGCAGTAATGAGGTAGACACATGAAATGACAGCAGATGTAAACAATGTGCACCATAAGCACGGACTTGAAAGCATAACAAAAGTCCTATTCAACAGCACCATGAGGAACATAGAAAGAAAGAACAATCCAGCATCGAACAGGTTCAACAGCAACATAGGAGAAATAATAAATTCATATAAGCACAACTACCACAGGTACGAATGATATCTTCTGTCGCTACCAAATTTAATGGGTCTGACCTTTCTTCTGGTGTGAGAAGATCTTCTCATCCCAAATCCTGTTGCTTGGGCATTTTGATTTTGGTGAGGAACATCCTCTAGTCATTTCAATTCACAAGTCAGTACGATTAGTTTTGTGGAGTAATCGATATCTGTCACTAGTGATGTGCAGTATATTGGTATTTTAAAATTTCCTATTTGTTATTTGGGAGGAAGACAGTGTTTGAATTTTACTTCAAACTGGATATTTTCCGTCAGAAAATCCTTGAGCTATTTTTCCCTTTTTTATTGGTAACAAGTGGACATCTGTTCGACAGGGGCATCACCCTGGAATTTATACACCAAATTTATTTACAAAAAACTACATCAGCAACGATAAATTACAGTGCAGATAGAACCCTAATGATGTACTACAAGCTTTCATATATTGTCACAGATACTGCTTTTATTTTTGCAGCCATCATGCATATAGACATCTGACAGAACTGTTATGGAGTTCTACATCAAATCAACTTTGTAAACACCAAAGTGCTGTAATGAAGTGGCATCTATTTCCGCAGATCAGCCCAAGTAAATTTTTTAAGCAAAATTATAGAACTTAAATTTCCATGACACATTAAAGACTACTTCTGAAATCATAAATACAGACTTAGAAATCACAGATTTCTTGCATACACGAGCCATCACAGCTCCCATTGCTGTTCTTTCAACTTGCACAACACATTTTTACCCAAAGCTTGGTGATATGATATTTGATCTTCCTTTTCCTCTTGGATGATTAGATTGCAATATTTGAGTTTAATGTAGTTTTTGTAAGTCTTGATTTTGGAATATTTCTGCAATCCTTCTGATCTCCAAGCTCTTTCATTCACTGTTTTGCAGCAAAGATACCTTTTCCATTAACTCAACGTTTCCGATCTATGTTACAAAATGGAATTGATTTGAGCACAGTGGATGTCAGCTATGTGAGCAGTCGTTCATGGTATGCTATTACTTAAGAATCAAGGCTTGTTTATTCAAAGCATTTTCGTAATTAGCTTGGTTGTCTTGGAAATCTTTCATTGGAAGGTCAGGGAACTAGAAAATTGAAATTCCACATAATGATCTATATTTTGGCTTCTGTGAAAATTTTAAAAGAGGCTACTGATGCATTTATTCTTTGTTGTTTAACTATACCCGTAGATATTTGTTTTGCTAAAATGCTTCTTAATTTGATGTCTGCAGGTACTTCTTAAACCTCTTTGGTCTCAGGGGACTGTTTAGCTTAATCCTAGGAGAAGAAAATGGTTAGTACCAAAGTCATTCTATGTAAATTTATTATGTTGAAGTTTCAAAGTTGCTATTAATTAACTTCTGAGTTATCAAAATTTCCATTGTGCTTTTTGTTTTGAGCACTTTTTGTTTGATTCAATTGCTTGATCACATTTGCACTTTTTGGTGTCAACTATTGTGATCCACACAGCCCTAGATGATACTCAGCGAATGATGCAGATGAGTGGAGGATTTGGGGCTGATCCATCTAAGGTATTCTTTTGGTCATCCATTCTTGGCAGTTGACTTAGTGCCTTGACTACCGGTTAATATCTGCTTAATCATATTGTCAGAATCTAACTTCATCTGTATGCTCGAGTCTTTTTTATGGTTATTTAGGACTGATTCTAAAGATGACTAATCCATATGCAACGATTTTTTGTTAATTTGTTTTGTTGCAATAGAATCTTTGTTCTGAAATTGGTTGCTTTTGAAGTTACTGAATTTTCATATGATGTCATCCCAGACTCTTGGTGCAGAGAAAGATGGTCTAGATATAATTCAGCACGAGTGGGCTCTGCCCAGGATAGAGCAGAGAGCGGAAGCAATTTTAAGAAACCTTGCAAGCTAGTCATTGATGTATAATTCTAGTCTATTTTGCTATTGACATTTCCATTTTGTAAGTTAACAAACATTTTGTTTGAGTTAGAGGTATTTTCACTTTACAGTGTTATTTTAAATTGTTTTTGCTTGAATTTTGTAAAGTATTCTAATTTACCACAATGAAAAATGATGCAAAGGATCATTTGACAGGAATAGAAGAATTTTTGATAAGATTTTCGGTCCAATGCACAATATTTTGATAGTGCTAAATTATTTCTGTAAAAGCCTAAGGTACATCAAGTCTAATAAATCCTACAATTTCAGGGATCCCTTACCATAAAAAATACTTAAGTTATTCTGTGTAAGTATACACTTTTTAAAAATGGACATGCAATAATTGTTTTTAGCATTTATGTCGTTATTGTCAATGGTTAATGCAATCATACTGAATCGCATCTCATGCTGGTGGATTGTTGTATCACCGTGAGTTACATCTGGCTTTTACTATGGTACCTTTAGTATGTTTTCTTTTTATATTAAATTTTTTTGTATTGAACATGAGAGATTTCTGCTGTTCTGGCTAAATTCTACATCTCTCGGACTTCGTGGGATAACCATGTCATGGACTGATTATTTGTCATATATTCCCTGTTTGGTGGCTTGTATTAATGGGATGTAAGTCATAATTGGTTTAGGTATGCCGAAACCTGTTTGTTGAATTCATCACCTGCAGAGAGTTCTTGAATGTTTACTGCTTAGCTAAATTTATTAATTATATTGATTGGAAAGTGTGTCTCTGCAAATTTGTCACTGTATATGACAATGTGTAGATAAATGATAATTACAGTTTTTTTAATTTTTATTTTCACATCATTGTAATTGGCATGATTTTAATCGGAAAGATGAAACTTTTTTCTAGTTTATGGAGATGAGCTGTTTTCAATGCGGGCCAATGAAGATCTAATTCTTGAAGCTGCAAGATTTCATACAATTAGAACAAGTGATTTTCATGATGAGCCTTCATTATTTATCGATTTTCTGTCCGTGTCAGTTTTTTTTGTTACTTGATAAATAGTTGGAGGAAATTCACATTCTCACCTTTTAGAGCATAGCACTAAGTGGAGCGATGATGGGTTGATTTGGAACAGTTGGGGTGGGGGTGATTATATTATTCATTAGATTCAACTCTCAGCAATCTTTTTTTCATTGGATGAATTGAAATATTTTACAATGACAGTTTTGCAAGTGTGCGCACTGAATTCCTCACCTGCAGAGAGCTGATTGTTGAATTCTTCACCTGCAGAGTTCTTGAATGTTTACTGCTTAGCTAAATTTATTAGTTACATTGATTGAAAAATGTGTGTTTTTGTGCAAATCTGTCAGTGTATATGACAATATGTGTAGATAAATGAAAATCACAGCTTTTTATTTTTTTCTTTTGCATCATCACAATTGGCACGACTGTGATCAGATAGATGAAAATCTGTTTTAGTTTATGGAGATGAGCTGTTTTCACTGCAGGCCACAAAGATCTAATTCTTGAAGCTCCAAGATTTCATACAATTAGAACAAGTGATTTTCATGACGAGCCTTTATTATTTATACCCTCAGCATTCTTTTTTTCATTGGATGAATTGAAATATTTTACAATGACAGTTTTGCAAGTGTGCGCACTGAATTCCTCACCTGCAGAGAGTTCTTGATGGTTTACTGCATATCAATTTTTTTTAATTACATTGATTTAAAAGAGTGTTTTTGTGCAAATCTGTCACTCTTATGACAATATGTGTGGGTAAATGACATTCACAACTTTGTTTTTTGCATCATTGTAAGCAGCATGATTTCAATCAGATAGATGAAAATCTGTATTTGAAACATCTGATTTGGTTTCGTGCCATTACTCAACTTCATACAATGGTTTAGCCAATAAAACACTTGGTTCCTCAATGATGTCTTCATACAATGGATTACAAACCAAGTGCAAACCTCTTTCATAAATATTGTGACAAAGAACTAGTTGATTTACATCATCTTCATCAAATAGTTCATTAGTCTCTTCATTAAGACTATTGTCCACATCACTGCCACAATAATCTCCATCCAAAGAAGAAAAAACTGAATATGAATAAGAACAATGTTCATTGTTGTAGTCCTCATGACATGAAGACTCGTTGTAATGATTTTCATTTTCCTCTCCTTCAAAGTAATTACATGAGGGTGATTCATGCATAAATGAATCAACATCATCAACACTTGCATCATCAATATCCGATGCATAACCTTCCTCATCTAAACTACATGACCCATAAAAAACATGACTGCTGGTTTGTATCACATGTAGCCTTTGACATCGAACAAGAAACTGTTCCATCACATGATGTGAAATCTGAAAACACTTCCATCTTTGCTTCAACATATCGACACAAGTCTTCACTAATTTTTTCATCAGTAACACGATGAATAACCATTGACGAATAGTTTTCTCACATCATTAAAATCAAAATTACATACATGGTTAGTATGAATAGTAGGGATAGATATTTTGACATTCTTTTTCACTTCTCAACTCACAACCATCACTTAATTGTTTATGATAACAGACACTAACTAAAAGGAAACCTTTCATGATTCTATATTTTAAATTGTTCTCAATATACATTGCTGTCATAAATGTTTGATGCAAAGCACTGGGCTTTTTATCTCTCAACAAGAAACTCATCTTCTCATCAAAAGCCCTCAAATAAACGACTAAGCACATTTCATCATTAGGCCTATAGCTGATTGAGATTTCATCCAATGTCCTTGCAAATCTCATCTTCTCATCAAAAGCCCTCAAATAAACCACTAAGCACACTTCATCATAGGCCTATAGCTGATTGAGATTTCACCCAATGTCCTTGCAAATTTAATGTCTTCAATCTGAATCTCCACGAGTCTTTGGATAAATGTATATGGATCAACCCTCTCACCAAATTGCTTCATGAAAGTTGCAACTAATTCTTCCCAAGAAATATAATATGATGGTTAAAAAAAACCAATCCTTGACATCTTCCTTCAAAGTTTGCACAAAAAGTTTCATGAAAACATCCTCATGACACATCTCATAATCACTTATCAAATATGAAAACCTCTGCAAGTGCTTACTTGCTGATTCAAGTTTATTTTCACTAAACTTTAGTCTACACCTTTGGACACAAAATATTACAAGAACTTGACATGGGTTACATACCTTGTAAACTCATGTTTGACATTTCTCAAATATGTACATGAAAATCACACCCACTTACAGAATGTTCAGCTTTACAATTTGTAAAAATTTATTTGTTTATCACCAAAATAGGATTCAAACATACTTAAAAACACTTTAATGCATAAGCTAAAAAACATATCTTAGAAGTATGTAACGCTCACTAACATTTCCCTCACTTAGTGCTGAAATCACTCAATAGAGAAACAATTTTTTACAACTGATTTTTATGAATAACACTTTGCACATGAAAATCAAATTACATGGAAGTGTTGTGGCTGCAAATCAACTTGTTGACTAGAAAACTTGGTAGATCTGAAGCTGGTTTCACACCTTCACTGAATTCTTTTGTAGAGTCACCACCTCTCTAAAGAGGCCAAATATTTTGCACAACTAAAACTTCTTCCAACTCAAACTTTCTTTGTATGATTTTCTCCCTCGGCCAATAACCAAATCACAAGAGCTTCAAATTTGTTTCACCAAGATTGCAAATCCTTCAATTCTTTACTTAACAATGCAATTGGTGCAGAGATCTTCAGAGTCGCCACTCACACTTAGTGAGATGATAATAAATAATTACATAACATGGACAAATCTGGACCAGATTTACACTTGATGAAAAACAACAGATTATCAAACCACCATTGAAGATTTGCACACTTGACATGGAGTTGAAAATTTCAATACAATACATGACTCTATGTAGCATATAGCCTGAGACAAATTCAACAAACCAAAGAGTTGCTCACTAAAAACTTTGTTGTTAATTTCAAGTACTTTCACATTTCTTAAACTCTCCCCAACATAGTTGCCATTTTGTTGGCTAACTCAGATGGACTGCATAACCGGGAAATATGATTGCACAATTTATACCAAAGATTCTAACAGGTTCCCCATTGGAGTCGTCATTTTGTTGGTTCTTGAAAATGTTTATACTACAATATAGCTACCAACTTGATCTTACGATTTCCTATGGAGAAGCCAACTCTAGTAATAAAAAATCTTAGAGACTTGGACCAATTGACAAGGATGTAGTAAACCCTTTTGTACTTTAGGCTCTGCAAAACCAAAGTGGATAGACTTTTAATGACCTTTAATACACACCCTAAAGGCTCACAACCGACATTAACATAAAATAGATGATCTCATATGACGCATCACCATAACATGGATATATTAGCTAGTGGCTAACTACCCATTGAATGTCGACCTGAATGGAGCATGAGATTTGGATAAGAAAACTACACAACATAAAATAAAGATATTCTTTGATTTAGTCAATTTTTTGCAGCAAAGACCACTTGGACAAGAACATCAAAACACATATAAATCCTACAACTAGGAGATCAATGCCTCATCCCATTGAGAAATGGAGTTATCAAAAGTATGATATTATATGATAGAGTTTCATCAATAGCCTAAAGATCTAATAATATTGCCTTACAATAATTTTTAATAGTAATCCCAACTTAGCCTACTTATCAAAATCCTTGCACAAGTCCAACAAGTTTGCAACTTCTATTAAACATTTTAATTAATTCTTTGAATTCAAGCGTGAAAAGACAGTTACATCACTCACAACAAGACACTAAATGTGATAACTCTTTATTTTATTCCATTTAAAACTTGACTGAGTCATATAATAGAGAGATATGAACCAGTATTATATTTTATTGAAAGAACTAAGCTATCTCTGTCATATAACATAGATACAACCAAAAAACACCCAAAAACCAACAAAAGGAATCAACCTAGACTCACACAATACTTTCTCTTCGGAAGATTTACAAAATGCTCCTACCTAAGAGAACCTACTACTGGAACCCTAAAGCTTGGAAAAACTCCAAAAATTTCAGAACCTTAAAGGGAACCCCATCACATGGCCTTGATTACCCTTTTATAGGAACACATGTAGCAACAAGCTATGGGCCAAAGATGACACTTGTCAAAATTTTACATTCTTGAGCAGAAGGGAACTTCAGATAGTACAAGATAGCAACCACAATAAAAGAGTATTCTTTACACATCTTCAAGCATGTCCTTGTTAATGTAGACTTGATAGCTATGGGCCAAAGATGACACTTGTCAAAATTTTACATTCTTGACCAGAAGGGAACTTCAGATAGTACAAGATAGCAACCACAATAAAAGAGTATTCTTTACACATCTTCAAGCATGTCCTTGTTAACATATCTTCGCTGGTTCAAGATATGTGCTGAATGATAAGCCCTTTAGTTGCACGATGTTTATACAATCAATCCCACCGTCACCTACTTTCCAAATACACATTGTGCAATCTTGTGTTCCCGCGACATCTTCTCTTTCCTTGACATTCTGATCATGGGATCCCAAGATCACACTACATGTCACCTTCAAGCCCACATTTAGTTCATCCACACTCGCCACATGTCAAAATTCTAGGGACATTTGCAACTCTTTATCAACCGGGATCACAGGACCACAAATTTTCAACACCTCGTATTCTCGAGCCCGCAATCCACTTGCCTCCTGCATTCTCCAATGGAGGATGTTGTACTTTGAAGTCCTCTCTTCGGGATTTTGAGATTTCCTCTTCTTTGCTTCTAATCCTGATTTCTTGCACCCAAATAACAATTCTCCTCTCTAAAGCATGACGCTAGTCTTCTTTTCAGAGTTTTAGGATTTTTCCCTACTTTGCTTCCATTTCTAATTGGGATTTTAGGATTTCACTTCCTTTGCTTCTATTTCCTATCGAGATTTTAAGATTTCACTTCCTTTGCTTCTATTCTCGATCACTTGCACTTTGAACATCAAATCCTTGCATTGAAGTACTTAGCACATCCTTGAAGTTCAAACGTTCCATCAACTTGTTGGATTTATGATTACTTGCCCTTCTCACAATTACAACTTTAGAATATGTGGGCTCCACCACATGAAGAACCTCGACCGAAACCTGATTTTATTCAATGCTCAAGGAAAATGGGTCTCAACAACTCATTCCTTTTCGAATAGCTTGAAGCTTTGACATAATATTTTTTTATCTTATTTGAAACTGTATTTGGCTCGATACTAGATATTGGACCCCACAAGCAAATCCTTTCAATGGCCTTCTTTATCGAATAAAATTTTCTTCGCTACCATATGATTTTGCTTACTCGATAACCCAAATCATTCGATATTGCCTCTTTCCAATATTTTATTTAATATTCTTCACATCGGGCAATGTTTTATTCTTGAATGCTTGAATGCCGAGACATGACACTTGCTCAAAATTTCAAAAGGCTCCTTCAAAATTTTCAACAATGGTAATCTCAAAAATTTGAGAGTACCAACACAAATGATGAAACATTGTTTATGGCTGTGGAAGTGGATGCTAGTGAGAAGTCTTGTACTCTACATAATGATGAAAATAGTGAAAGATCATTGATTGTATGGATTGCACTCCATGCAAAAGAACCAAAAGCTTGAGTGATTGACAATGGATGCTCAAATCATATGACCAATGTTAGAAGGAAGTTTCTTAATCTTATAAAATGGAACGATGGATCTTTTAAGTTTGGTGGTGCAGAAAATAATCCAATTTGTGGAAAAGGAATTATATCCATTGATAGTAAAAACAAGACGAAGGACGTCTATTATGTTAAGGGATTTAATCTTCTCAGTATTAGTCAGATGTGCAAGAAAGGATACATACTTTTCATGATATCATATGTAAGATTAGAAAAGGTGACTCCAGTAGATCAGTTACAAAAGGAACACGGACCAATGGAAATGTCTATTAGCTAAGAAAACAAAGAAGCTGTTTGATGGCTTAGAGTAGTGAATGTTGGTTATGTCCCAAAAGGATGAGACATATTAACTTTGACAACACTAGTAAAGATCAATTCCACACATGTAGTGAGAGATTTACCAAAGATCATTAAGTTTGCTAATGCAATGTGCAAGGAATGTTAGATGGGCAAGTAGACAAGGACCAAATTTTAAAAAAAGATTTTTCTACTACAAAACCTCTGGAGTTGATATAAATTGATCTATGTGGACCTACTAGAATAAGGTGACTAAATGGAGAAAGGTATTTTATGTTACTTATTGATGATTACTCTAGAATGACATGGGTTACTTTCTTAAAAGAAAAATTAGAAGCCCTAGATAGATTCCAAGCATTCAAATTTGTGGTTGAAAATAAAATTAATGCTAAGATTGAGTGTTGGTAAATTCAAATGAGTTTGAAAGATTTTGTGAAGAAGATGGTATTATGAGTCATTTGTCTGCACCTAGGACTTCTAGGCAAAATAAAGTTGTTGAAATGAAGAATATAACAGTTCAAGAAATGTCTAGGACAATGTGGAAAGATGCTTCTATTTATATTCTTGACAAGGTACAAGAGAGGGTCAATCATTCTAAGACCTCTTATGAGTTGTGCTATGGAGGACTTACTATTGTCAAATATTTCAAAATCTTTGAAAGCAAACGTTACATCAAGAGAGATGAAAAATATCTTGGAAAGTTTTTCTCAAGATTTGATGAAGATATTTTTCCTAGATATTCAACAAGAAGCAAAGCATACATGTGTTATAATAAGAGACTCAAAAGGATTGTGGAAAGCGAAAATGTCAGAGTAAATGAAGAATGAAATCAAGTTGCAACTTGAGATTTGTGAAATTACAAAAGAAAAAAGAAGACAAAGACAAGGAAGAAATAGATGCAAAAGAAACCAAATTTGAAAAAGGACCCAAGATACTAGTAAAGTATATTTAGAAAAATCATCACAAGAAAAAATTATTGGATATAAGAATGAAAGATTTCAAACCTAGAGAAGAGTTTCCAAGGAAAGTAAGCAAGTAGATATTTTTCTTTTATCTTAGGTGGAAATAAAGACCTTTGTGGAAACTAGCAAAGATGATGGATGGGTGAAAGCACATGAAGAAGTCAACCAGATTAAAAACAATCAAACATGGGAATTAATAGCGATAGACAAGAATATTATAGGAACAAAATGGGTATTCCTGAATAAGTTGAATGAAGAAGTAATAATAAACAAAGTTAGATTTGTTTATAAATGCTACTCACAAGTTGCAGGTATAGATTTTGAGGAGACTTTCGTACCAATGGCTAGGATGGAAGCTATTAGGACATGTCTTGCATTTTATACCTATAAGAACTTTAAGGTGTTGTTAGATAACTGATAGGGGGGTGAATAAGCTAAATCAGTTATCCTACAGTCCCAAACTCTCAGATGCACTTTTGAAAGCTTTTTCAACAAATCAATCAACTCGGTAAGATAAGATAACATCTTTTTGTTCATTTACCGAATACCAGTAATTTCCAAAACTGTGTTTACCGATTAATCAAATATGAAATATGTAAAGTATGATAGTAATCCAATCACAACAAATAACACATAACACAAAGATTTAACGTGGAAACCCCGCTAAGGGAAAAACCACCTGGGACTGGTAACCCAAAATATTTCACTCTTTTGAAGTGAGCTCAGTTAGAAGCCAACCCTGTTAAAGGTTACAAAACACACTGTAAAGTGTGACCTTGTTAGATGATTTATCACTAACAGTTCTCCTTCGACAAACATTCACTATGGGGTTAACAAGAAAACAATTAACATTCCTTGAATGTCATATTGAAATACAAAAGACTGTTAAGTCCACTCAATTAAGAGATTTAACTGTAACAATGGTTAAAATGATACACTAGTGATCTGATTCAAATACAACCTGATTTGCAAGCATTCAAATCTGTGCTAAGCTCAATAAAACTCTTTTGATCAATAATCAATTCACTCCATTATATCCTCCAACTTACTTCACTCGGTGTATAATTCTCTGACGCTCAATAGTACCTACAGTCCATCCTAGTTTTGTCTGTAACCAATTTGATCAGTAGTGCATGAAAAATGTCTTCATGTGAATTCACCTGCAGTCTCTGTTCATCTGGTATGATTCAACAATGAATCTCATGTCTCTTAAATAGATGTGTAAATCATTTTCATCTCATCCATTAGATTTTGTCTCTTAATCTCCATTGTCCGTTTTTCCGCTTCAAGCTTCCTCGACAGTTGTGTCAATAACATGTTTCAATCTCTTCCCTTCGATCATCTATGAATTTTGTCAACCATTGATCTTCATAACAAACTCTATCTCTTACCTCGAAATCATAAGCATCTTCTAGCTCATCAATTTAGTCTGCTGTTATAACATTTAATATTTTCATCCTACTCGATTAATACAGAATGCGTCGGTGATAACTAACTCGCTTATTATTGTCACTCAGTATACACAAGACTGACTCGGTGTATACTGAAATCTTCAATTACTAACCACATTGACTTGTTCAATTTTGATCTCATAGAATAATGTAACATGCTCAAGTCAACAATATAATGCCATAGTCTCATCAATAAGTTACCCAATGTATACCTTATCCATATCTGTCATATCCATTTTATCCTTATGTAGATATCTCATTTCTTCACCATTTCTTCCTTCTACAGATGTTCAGATGTTTGTAACTATCATGATAAGTATAGTCAAAACTTGTTGACATCAATGACAACATATTGACTGATTTAATCATCTTACATATTACTTTAACAACTCGGTGAACTCCTAAATCTTCATCAAGATATTCAATCAGTTGTAGGTTAACATGTGTATCATATGTATGTCAAGTCAAATTTCTTGAATGGAGGTCTTGAGGAAGAAGTTTACATTGAGCAATCAAATGGTTTTCAATTGGCAAAAGATCCAAACATGGCATACAAACTTAAAGAGACATTATATGGTCTCAAGAAAGATCCTAAAATTTGGTATGTAAGATTTGACAAGTATCTACTACAATAAGACTTCAAGAAAGGTAAATTGGGTAGTAATCTTTATTTTTAGGTTGAAGGATACAAACTCTTGATAGTTGTGGTATGTGTTGATGATATCATTTTTGGTAGAGAAGATGATCTGTAAGAGATTTGTAGAAGAGATGCAAAAAGAGTTTGATATGCCAATTATTGGTGAGTTGTCATTCTTTTTTCTCTTCAAGTAACTCAATTACATAATGGTATTTTCATTTATTAGACTAAGCATATCAAAGAGATGTTAAATAAATTTGGTATGTAAAACTCTAAACCAGTAAGTACCTCTATAGTTAATTGTTTTTATTTAAGTAAGGATGATGACTTTGTAAAAGTGGATCACTCTTTATAGGTCTAGGATTGGAGGACTATTATACTCAACTCCTTGAAGACATAATATTATGTATGCGATTTGTTTGGTTAGAAGATATCCAACTAATCCTAAGGAATATCATGACATGGAAGTAAAAAGGATATTCAAATATTTGAAAGGGACTTTGGATTTTGGTATGTGTTATAAGAAAGATGATATCTCTTTGAAGGTTTACATTGATACTGGTTGGGATGCATGTGTGGATGACAAAAGAAGTACCATTGATGGATACAATTTCTTATGGGATAAATTGGTCTCTTGGTTAAGTAAAAACAAGATTCTATATCTTTATCAACAACAAAGGCTGAGTACATTGTGATAACATCTTGTTGCACTCAGGTGATATGAATGAAAGAAACTCTAAGAGGTATCAAGGTGATGTATGATGGGCCTATTCCTTATGTGTGATAGTAAAAGTGCAATTGACATTTCAAAGAATCTGGTAATGGATTCAAGAACCAAACACATTTCTATAAGGTATCACTTTCTAAAAGAGAAGGTTGCAAAGCAAGAGTTTATATTAGATTATGTGCTCACAAAGGATCAAATTGTAGATATTTTCACTAAGGATCTATCAAAGGATACTTTCAAGTATCGTAGGTAGACTATAAGGGTTATTTCCCATCCTCCTAATTAGATGCATAAGATGGTGCATCTATCTAGGGGGACACATTCAAGGATTATCTTTGGTCTTTTAGATCGATATTGTGGTTTCTCTCAAGGGGAGAAGGTAGCTTGTTTTTTTTTAGGAAAGTAATGCAAAATTTGGAAGAGGGAGAGATATTTAGAAGATTGATTGGTGCCCTTTTCCCTTGATGTTAAAGGGGGAGAAGTACACATTGTGGGGAGAGTAATATAGGATACGGGGGAGTTTTGCACTGATGGTGATGCTCATATTTATGGTGTTTTCATCAATGAAAATGGGGGAGATTTTTGGAAATATGTGTTGGTGTTGTGATTGCTATCAAGCTAATGTGATGAGTGTATTGGAAATATGTGTTTATATGTTTGTAAGTTCTTTGTCGTTACTCTTGAGGGAGCATTTTATGTTTTCAAAATGTTACCATGTTAGAAGTTGGAATAGACAAAAAAAAGTATTTGATGTTCGTATGGGATAATGCTCTGCATTCCTCCACATTTGGAAATGAGAGCTTGTGATTATGGATATAATGTCCATGTTCTATGGATGTTGCAATCTCATGGTTTAGGTTCTCTATTTTGAAAATGATGTGGTTGGTAATTAAAAAATTGCTAATACCCTGGTTGTTTACTAGGACTGGCTTGGAAAATGCTCCATAGTGATGTTTTTAGTTTTGAGGTTAGGAGGATGTGCTAAAATTTTCTTGTGCAGTATCTCAGTTCAAGTTTTAGTTGGTGTTTAACTCTGCAAGACATTTTTTGATGTTCTATTTCTTCGTAGTGTGGCTCGTTGTAGCTCTCTGGCTAACCATGTTTTTTTCCTATTTGGACCATATTTTTTTGGTTTGGACTTGTGTTGGAAGTTGTGCCAAGATATTGTTTTGGATCTTAACATGGCATCTAAACATCGACATTGAATTATTTATAGTTGAGTTTTGTTTTTGGGCCAACTGGTTATGTGCTACACTATTTCTCTACATGTTACATTTGTTGCCAACTTTGGAGGATGTATTCTTGCACATGAATCATTTGAAGCTTCTTAGAAAGATATGTTATGATGTTTTGTAGGCCTGTTTATCTCTTGAAGTGGACTACATTTACTTTAATTATGTTTGGTGGTTGAATTGTTAGGACTTATGTTTGTTCTCTTTTTTGGCTGACCTAATTGAGGGTTTTGATGAAGAAATTGATATGTATTAAATATCATTTAAGAAGTGTTGGAGTGTGAAAGAGTGTGAAATGATGTGTGCAAATGTGTGTTGAAGATAAGTGCAAATATCAGTTTGGATGGTGTACCTTTATGAGCATATAAGTCAATATACTAGTATTGAGATAACCAATGTGTGTGGTGTTTGTCATGAAGTTGGTCACTTGAGACAGTTATTCAAGGACAAATTATTTCTTGGAGAATTATTGGAGGTAGTATGCTAAAGGGTTGTTCCTTTTTATTCATAGAAATTCTTTTATCCTATTGGAAGATAACAAGTCCTTATTGGCACATCTGTATCTTTCCCTGAGGCAATTGACCTCAATTTGAAAGTCCTTTGTATCTTGCTCTTAGTAGGCGTGTCTTAGTTTGTAAGTCCTTTGTATCTTTCCCCAAGGTTGTGAGCTCCTTGGTAGTGAGTCTAAAATAAATATTGTATAACAATTTCATATAGTGAGTTAGATCTCACTATGGTTTTTACCTTTTTAGGTTTTCTACGTAAATATGATGTTCTCACATATATGATGTTCATTTATTTATATTTATTTACTACTAATTTGGTTAAGGATAATTGATGTGGAATTATGTTTGGAAATATTTAAGAATATGTTCAAGACCAATTCACCCCCCTCTCATTCTTGGGTTGTGTTCAACATGGTGAGCGTGAAGGACCAACACTGATCTTTGCAAGAGGAGGAGAATCTTAAGAAAACTCATCGTCATAAAGATTATTTGAATGTGTAAATCTCCCCAAAGAAATTAACTCTTGAATATATCATATTCATATGGTGTATTATTTGAATTAAGAGGCACTAAATAATTTGGAGCATGATCATCTAGGGATCTTTAAATATCAAAATATCCATAAATCTCCCAAATGATATTTTAAGAGCACATCAACACTCAATGTGATAAAGGGAACGTTAAGTGTTATATATCATCAACATGTAGGCCAATCACTCCTAGGATACAATCATTTTTGAAATTTTAAACTTTTTCCAAGTAGTATTTTGTTGGGGAACATGATGTTGAGAAGATATAGCATTGTTTCCATTGATGTCACCCACTCTAGATGATGTACAATATTGATCTATCCTATATGATGTGCTATGATGACAAGTAGTGTGGATTATATCCTTGATCTGGATACAATAGTACTTGTTTTTGGGACAGTAGTGGAAGATAGTGTAGAATAATTGATGCAGGAGCATCCTGGGTGTAAGAGCAATCTTGCATCACCCAAAAATATTTTTGGTTTCTTTTCAATAAGCGCTATCTTGTGTAGAGCTACTATTTATGGAAAATTACTATTTTTAGTAAGTTGGTCTTATGATCTCGGAATGTTCTGATTTCACAGGTGGAGGTTCATTTTGGGCATATCAGCTTGCTAGTAAAGTTTCATTGCCAGATCAAGTGTATTTTTGAAGATATTGAAAATTTTCAGTATTGGTAGTAGGGTACAGAAACTTCGAGTTTAATTTTGAAGGCTTTAGAGGCCCTAGATAAGGTCAAAACTTTGGTTTAATTTAAATGTTGTAGAGAACTTCACGCCCTTTCTGAAATGGGGTTATAATAGTCAATCGAGTCAACGGGTGATGACTTATGGTCTCCAAAAGTTGGGCCACCTGAAATGGCGGAAAATAATTTTTCTTCAAAATTTTTGTTCGGGTTTCAAAAGTTATTTTGAGCCGACTATGATGTAATAAAATGAAAAATAAAATAATTCTAAGTTTGGTCGGCCCTTAGGGCTAAATTTTTGGAACCTTCTTGGGCGGTGAAAATTGCCTATATAAAGAAGGCCTGTAGTGTTGTCTAGGCATTTCAAGGCAGTTTTAGGTAGATCTGGGCAATGATTCGAGGCTTTGTCCTATAGAATATTGTAAAGGGAATGCCCATGTGGCTTTGCATATTGTAATTCTATAATTTGTAATTCCACATTTGTGGAGATAATAAGAAGCCCATTTTCTGATCTTGCAAATTGTTGTTGTTTCTCTATTTTTGTTGTGTTTGTGGTATTAAGGGGAGCACCCTTCATCAAGTGGTATCAGAGCAAGAGTTGCTGAGTGTGTAAATAGATCACCAACTGTGAGGTAGTTTGCACTAGGACCGTGGTTAGGGTTTTAGTGAGCAACGCGAAAATGCCTCCACGAAGGGAGCGTGGTGGAAGAGCTGGTGTTGTAACACTTGGGATTAGGGAATTGCAGAGACAAGTGCAAGCATTACAAGAGGATATTCGCAGATGAATGAATCTTAATAGTAGAGATGAAAGCGAGGATGAAGCTGAGGGAGAAGGAAATTCTGATAAAGAAGAAGGCAAAATTTTGAACCAGGACGAAGAAAGACTTTTTCGGGCCATTTCCAAGATCGGGAAAAGACCTAAGATTGAGGTTCCTACATTTTTAGGAAATATTAACCTAGAAGAATTGATTGACTAGATCAATGAATGTGAAGAATATTTTGAGTATGAAGATATTGAGGATCCTGCTCAGGTCAAGTTTGTGAAGACCAGACTGAAGGGTCATGCAAAGATCTGGTGGCAGGAGATTCAATTGGAGCGAAATAGAAGAGGAAAGGATAAAATCACAAGATGAGATCGAATGGTGGATAAATTGAAGCGATAGTTCATTCCTATTAATTATGAGCTTGACCTACTGAAGAAAATGTAAATTTTGAAGCAAGCAGGAAGATCTGTTCAGGAGTATACAAAGGAGTTCTATTGAATCCTCAGCAAAATAGGCCATGCAGAAGCTGATAAGGAGAAAGTTTCTCGTTACCTTAATGGGTTGAGGTTGAGCATTCAGGAAGAGATGAATCTGGTTCAAATGAAAAATATTCAAGAGGCATACCAATTTTCCCTAAAAGTAGAGGAAAAGCTGAACAAGAAGTTCAAGAGCAGACAAAACGGAAGAGGTCATGGTGGTTGATCTGGTGGATGGTCATATGGAGGCCGAAATGAAGATTCAAAAAAGAAGGATGAGGCCAGTAGTAGTCAAAATCAGAGGGGAAATAATTCCAATCGCTTCCAGGATCAGAGTAATAGAGATCAGAGAGGAAGAGGAAGAGGACAAGGATTTGGAAGAGGAGGCTTCCGTGGAACATATTTTCACTGTGGAGAAGAAGGTCATAGGGAATTTGAATGTCCTCAATGCCAAGGAAGGATAGATAGGAGGAATGAAGGCTAGGCCAGAGTTGCACATGTAGATGAAGATGCTAGATCATCACATTCTAAAGATGCTAAAAAAGGAGAAACGCTGATTAATAGAAGAGCCCTGCTGAGTGGTGAGAATGAACCTGACCAAAAGAGGAGCTTGTTTCGCACTAGATACAAGTTTGAGGGTAAATACTATGATGTGATTATTGATAGTGGAAGCACTAAAAATTTGGTGTCAGAAGAGATGGTGAAAAAGTTGAAGCTCAAAAGATAGAAACACCCACATCCATATCGGATTGCCTGGGTGCAGGATGACCACAAGGTCATGGTCAGTGAATAGTGCCTAGTAAAGTTCAAGATTGGTGATTACCATGATGAGGTACTATGTGATATCATACCTATGGATGCATGTCATATGTTTTTGGGTAGACCGTGACAGTTTGACATATGTGCTATACACAATGATTGTGCAAATACCTATTCCCTGACAAAGGATAGAGTGTGACATAAGCTAAAGCCATTGAAGGAGACTGAAGAAAAGGTATGTGGTAATGCAAGAATAACTTTTGTTGATGGAAAAAAATTTCTAGATGGTATGAGGCATGAGCATGTGTGTTTTTCTTTAATTTCAAAAGTTGGTAAAGAGGAAGTAGAGGATCTACTTGTAGAGGTTGCAGATTTGTTGAATGAGTTTCAAGATATTGTATCTGATAATGTACTTGATGGATTGCCACTGGTAAGAAAGATCAGTTATCAAATGGACTTGATTCTAGGAGCTAGTTTTCCAAACAAGGCAGCACATAGAATGACACCAAAAAAAAGTGAAGAGTTGAATAGACAAGTACATGAGTTGTTACAGAAGGGGTTGATTCAGGAGAGCCTGAGTCCATGTGTTGTACCAGTAGTATTAGCACCAAAGAAGAATGGAGAATGGAGGATGTGTATAGATTCTAGAGTAATAAATAAGATCACAATCAAGTAGAGGTTTCCATTGCCATGAGTGGATGATATTATGGACTGTTTGAGTGGAGCTATGTATTTTTCAACGATAGATCTAAAGAGTGGATATCACCAGATTTAGATCAGAGAAGAAGATGAATGGAAGACTTCCTTCAAGACAAAGGAAGGACTATATGAGTGGTTAGTCATGTCTTTTGGGCTAACCAATGCATCGAGCACTTTCATGTGGCTCATGAACGAGGTTCTGAAAGAATTTTTGGGTAAGTTTGTCATTATTTACTTGGATGATATTTTGATCTTTAGTAAGATATTGGAGGAGCATATGATGGATATTCGTATGGTGTATGAGAAGTTAAGAGAAGAGAAATTGTTGATAAATTTGAAGCAGTGCAGTTTTCTAAAGGAGCTAGTGTATCTGGGATTTGTAGTTTCATCAAAAGGTCTGAAAATAGACCCAGAGAAAGTGCAGGCTATCCTTGAATGGCCTACTCCAAGGAGTGCTATTGAGGTAAGATCTTTTCATGGTTTGGCTAGCTTTTACAAAAAGTTTATCAGAAATTTTAGCTGTATTTGTGGACCCTTGACTGAAGCAATGAGAGGGGATAGAAAAGAGTTCAAGTGGACTAATGGGGTAGATAAGAGTTTTAAACTGTTGAAATAGAAAGTTATAGAACAACCTATTTTAGCACTTTCAGATTTTAATAAGGTGTTTCAAGTAGACTATGATGCTAATGGTATTGCAATAGGAGTTGTTATGAGTCAAGAAAGTAAACCTATTGCTTATTTTAGTGAAAAGTTAAATGATGCCAAGAGAAAATATTCTATTTATGATCAAGAATTTTATGCTATAGTTTAGGCATTGAAGAAGTGGAGACACTATCTGCTTCCTAAGGAGTTTGTTTTGTATACTAATCATCAAGCTTTGCAATATTTGAATAGTCAAGGAAAGTTGAATCAAAGACATTTGAAATGGGTTGAGTTTTTGTAGAGTTATACATGTGTTTTGAAACACAGGAGTGGAAAGTCTAACAGAGTTGCAAATGCGATTAGCAAAAGGCAACTATTGCTGACAGAAATGCAGATTGAGGTCATTGGGTTCAAGGAACTCAAGAATTTGTATCCAGAGGATCCTGATTTTGGTGAAGCTTGGAAAGCTTGTAAAGAACCTGTTACTCTAAATTGAATGAAGTGGTTGGATTTCATCATTTAGGATGATATGCTATTCAGAGGGAGTCAGTTGTGCATTCCAAAAAGTTCTATGAGGGAGAATCTCATCAAGGAAAAACATAGCGGAGGATTGGCTGGATATTTTGGTTGTGATAAAACCCTTGCTTTGGTTAGTGAGAATTATTATTGGCCACAGTTGCAGCAAGATGTCAAGAAGTTTGTACAGAGCTATAGAGTATGTCAGATGGTGAAAGGAGTGAAGAAGAATACAGGGTTGTATTAGCTATTACTTGTACCAGAGAAGCCTTGGGAGGATATCAGCATGTACTTTGTTCTTGGTTTACCAAGGACACAACGAGGACATGATTTAATTTTTGTGGTAGTTGAAAAATTTTCAAAGATGGCACATTTCATTCCCTGCAAGAAGACTAATGATGTTGTTCATGTAGCAGAATTATTTTTTAGAGAAGTGGTGAGACTACATGGTTTGCCAAAGAGCATAGTTTCAGATCGAGACACTAACTTTGTTGGATATTTTTGGCGTACATTGTGGAAGAAGTTGAAGATAGATTTGAAGTTCAGTTCATCACATCATCCATAGACTGATGGATAGACAGAGGTGGTGAATAGGAGTTTGGGAAATTTGATGAGATGTTTGGTTGGAGATAAGCCAATAGAATGGGATTTGAGTTTACCACAGGCAAAATTTGCATACAATAATTCTATCAATAAGAGCACTGGTAAATCACCATTCTAGATTGTATATGGAAGTAGTCCAAGAAATGCATCTGAGTTGAGAAATATAGATAAAGGGGAAATAAGTAGTGCTGAAGCTGAGGATTTTGTAGAACATTTGAAGAACATCCATGAGGAGGTGAGGAAGCACATTACCAAAATGAATGCGCAGTATAAGGCTAAGGCAGATGAGAAAATGAGGCATAAGGAATTTCAGGTTGGAGATGAAGTCATGGTTCATTTGCAGAAGGAGAGATTTCTAATTGGTACATATAACAAGTTGAAAATGAAAAAGTTTGGGCCATGTAAGATACTGAAGAAGCATGATTCAGGAAATGCATATGAGGTAGAATTGCCTACTGAGCTAAATATTTCACCAGTATTTAACATTTCAGATTTGACAACATATCATGAAGGAGGTGTTGAAGATGAGATCACATCAGCACAATGGAGTATTCCAACAACCAGTTTAGCTATCAAGGAGATTGAGGACATACTGGATAGTCGTGTTGGTAGAAGCACAAGGAACAAGACATATGAAGAATATCTAGTCAAATGGAAAGGATGACCTGTTGAAGATTCATCATGGCTGACAAGGGGGGAGGTTGACTGCCTTGGTTTTCCTCTTCACACTTGAGTTGTGACAGGGTCACTTCTCAAATTACCTTGGGTGTCTGATGCAGGAGCATCTTGGGTGTAAGAGCAATCTTGCATCACCCAAAAATATTTCTGGTTTCTTTTCAATAAGGGCTATCTTGTGTAGAGCTGTTATTTATGGAAAATTACTATTTTTAGTAAGTTGGTCTTATGATCTCAAAATGTTCTAATTTCATAGGTGGAGGTTCATTTTGGTCATATCAGCCTACCAGTAAAGTTTCATTGCCAGATCAAGTGTATTTTTGAAGATATTGAAAATTTTCGGTATTGGCTGTAGGGTACAAAAACTTCGAGCTCAGTTTTGAAGGCTTTAGAGGCCTTGGATGAGGTTGAAACTTTGGCATTTAGACATTGTAGAGCACTTCATGACCTTTTTGAAATGGGGTTATAATAGTCAATCGGGTCAACGGGTGATGACTTATGGTCTTTGGAAGTTGGGCCACTTGAAATGGCGGAAAATAATTTTTCTTCAAAATTTATTTTGAGCCGACTATGATGTAATAAAATGAAAAATAAAATAATTCTAAGTTTAGTCGGCCCTTAGGGCTAAATTTTTGGAACCTTCTTGGGCAGTGGAAATTGCCTATATAAAGAAGGCTCGTAGTGTTGTCTAGGTAGTTCGGGGCAGTTCTGGGTAGATCTAGGTAATGATTCAAGGCTTTGTCCTACAAAATATTGTAAAGGGAATGCCCATGTGGCTTTGCATATTGTAAATTGTAAATTTGTAATTCCACATTTGTGGAGATAATAAGAAGCCCATTTTCTGTTCTTGCAAATTGTTGTTGTTTCTCTGTTCCTGTTATGTGTTTGTGGTATTAAGGGGAGCACCCTTCATCAATAATGAAGATTAAACCTTTGATATTGGCTCCTGTGTTCAAATATTATTATAGGTATCTTTTCTATCTGAACATTCATGTAGTATGTTACAAGTTTTTGGTACATCACTTCCATTCAGATTATAGATGCTATTAATTATGTTCCTCTAGTTGGTATTGAATTTAATGGATATCAAGACTTGGTCTTGGCTGTGGCGTTCTCATCAACACCAAAATATATCTTACATACCTCAAAGTTTTTTAGCCTTTGATAATTATGTTATATAACAAACTCATCTTATGTATGACCTATTTATGGGTCCTGCGATAATGTGGAAAGAAGACCTTTATGTGCAACCTATCCTTTGGGTTTGGTGCCAGCATGCTAAGCCTTAATGAATATTTCAAAATTGTTCTTCAAGATGACATATGCATTAGGCTGACCTATTCTATATTTCTATTGTTCTACGGGTATATGTATATGTATATATATGTATATGTATACATATATCTGTATGTATTTATGTATGTATGTATGTATGTATGTATGTATCTATATATAACATCTTTTTGGATTTGAGAGTGGTGTGTGTGTGAACTGAGAAAATGGGATGTGAAAGATGATGAAGTAATGTGACAAGGAATAAATAATAAATTAGAAAGTAGGTGACAATAAGAGATATGCAACTATGATATGAACATAGCTCTTGCAAGTGGTTGTCTGTGAACTGCTGCAACTTTGTGGGGTCCAACTTCATCACTTCCCACTCTGAGATCCAAGTGCTATCTATCACAGGTAATCCCTCCCACTGAATCAAGTACCTATTGTAATGACCATTCCATGTGATTGTAGACTACTTATCCAGGATGTGGACAATCTTTTCCTTCTTTTTACTTGGAAATGTGGTGATGCCAATACACCTCATCTCTACTATCTAGCTCAGGTAGCTTTCCATGAAATGCATATAAATCAGAAACATTAAACACAAGAGAAATATCCAAATCATATGGTAAACAAACCTCATAAGCATTATCATTGATCTTCTTTAGAATTTGGCAAGGACCTATATTTTTGTATTTTAGCTTATGATATGTGCCAGTAGGAAATCTCTCACGTCTCAAGTACCCCATCACCAAATCACTTGTATTAAATATTTGTCTCCTTCTACTGACATCTACAACAACCTTATATCTCTAATTTCTATTCGACAATTTAATCCTCACATCTTGTTGAAGTTGTTGAAGGTGTTTAGCAAATGCTTCCCCATCATCGCTAATTCTATCTTGCACAGGAAGTTGTACAAGGTCCAAAACACCCTGAGGATTCTTACCATGTACAATTTGAAAATGAAATTTGTCAGTTGATCTATTAAGAGAACTGTTGTAAGAAAACTCTTCTTGAGGCAATGCCAAGTCCCAGTGCTTGGGATTTTCACCAACAATGCACCGTAACAGGTTTCCCAAACTCTGATTGACCACCTCAATTTTCCCATTAGTTTGGGGATGATAGGCACTACCAAACTACAACTGTGATCCCATCTTCTTCCATAAGGCCATCCATAAATGAATTAAAAATTTAGTATCCTTGTCAGATGTGATAATATTTGGAATGCCATGGAGTCTAACAACTTCTAAGAAAAATAAGTTGGCTATCCTTGTGGCATCACTAGTTTTTTTACAAGCAATAAAATGAGCCATTTTAGAGAATTTATCAACAACTACAAAAATAGAATCTATACCTCGCTGGGTGTGGGGAAGCCCCAATACAAAATCCATACTCACATCTATCCATGGCTTGATGGGTATAGGTAGAGGTGTATACAAGCCCGTGTTTTGGGAGTGACCCTTAGCCACTTGACAGATTCTGCACCTTGCCACATACTTAGTAATGTCCCTTTTCAGTTTTGGCCAATAGTATTTATCTTCAACCAAGACTATCATCTTGTCCTTCCCAAAGTGACTAGCCAAACCACCACTATAAAATTATCGGATAATATTTTCCCTCATGGAACTAGCTGGTATACAAAGTTATTTTCCTCTAAAGAGGTAATCATCCCACATAAAGTATTCTCCTCTCATGTGATCTGAAAGACTAGTTGCTGGCTCTTTAATCTTCTCTATAATTTCCCAAAAATCATCATTAGCCTCATACAAAACTTTAATAGAATCAAAACCAATAACCTCTGTTTCTATTGTAGTTTTTAGTGTAACACACCGACTTAGGGCATCAACAACTTGATTATGCTTTCTAGGCTTATGCTTCAAAACAAAATTATAACCTTGCAAGAAAGACACCCATTTAGCATGCCTACTATTCAATTTCTTTTGTGTTTTCACATATTTCAAGGCCAAATGATCTGTAAACAATACAAAGTCTTATAGGACTAAATAATGCCTCCAATGCCTCAAGGCTTGAACAATAGTATAAAATTCTAAATCATAGGTAGAATAGTTCTTCCTCACATCATTTAACTTTTCACTGTAAAAGGCTATTAGTTTACCTACCTAGCTAAGAAAAACACCTATTCCAACATGGGAAGCATCACACTCTACTTCAAATACTTTATCAAAATTTGGAAGTGCCAATATAGGAGCTTGAATTACCTTTTTCTTTAAAGAACTTGAAACTCTCTTTATCATTTATTGTCCATGTGAATTCACTTCCTTTTGTACAATCTATCATGGGCACTACAATACTGCTAAAATTTTGAATAAACTTTCTATAGAAGGTTTCTAATCCATGAAAACTCCTTACCCTTGTTATGTTGGATGGAATAGGCCATTCTAGGATTGCCTTGACCTTTTCTGGGTCCATTTGAACACCATCTTCAGAAATGATGAAGCTCAGAAAAGTCAAACTATTTTGCATGAATCTGCACTTCTTTAAATTTGCACAAAGCTTCTCTTTCCTCAGTACACTTAGGATGATCCTCAAGTGTTGTAGGTGTTCTCCTTTGTTTTTTCTATAAATGAGGATATCATCAAAATAAACTACAACAAACTTACCAATGTAGGGTCATAAAATAGTATTCATCAATCTCATGAATGTACTTGGTGCATTAAAAAGACCAAATGGCATAACCATCCATTCATACAAGCCATCCCTAGTCTTAAAAGCTATCTTCCACTCATCTCCTTCATGAATTCGAATTTGGTGGTATCCGCTTCGCAGATCAATCTTGTTGAAGTATTTGGCCCCTGCTAATTCATCCATCATATCCTCTATACGAGGAATAGGAAACTGATACTTGATAGTAATCTTATTAATTTCTCTACTATCAGTACACATCATCCATGTTCCATCCTTCTTAAGAGTCAACAATGCAGGCACAACACATGGGCTCATGCTTTCTCTAACCAGGCCTTTCTCAATTAGTTCAATTACTTGTTTGTTGAGTTCTGCATGTTGCGTTGAGTTCATTCGATAACCTTCTTGATTAGGAAGCGTTTCTCTAGGAATCAGATCAATATAGTGTTGTATATCCCTTTTTGGTGGGAGACCGTCATGTAGCTCATTTGGAATAACATTAGTAAATTCTTCTGCTATCTTTACTACATCATGTGGTACTATGTTTTCTAATTCTTCTCATCATTTTACTACCAATGCATAAAAACAACCTGTCACCTTCATTTCTTTAACAATATACTTTGCAAATAACATGGTCTCATTCTTCCTTTCATTCTTAAGTGGTAAGAGAGTTACTTTAGAGCTATCCTTCCAGAAGGTATATGTATTTTTCTCTCCATCATGCATGATCTTCCTATCATATTGCCATGGCCTTCCCAAAAAAATATGACAAACATCCATAGGAATAACATCACACCATATCTCATCCTTATAGATTTTTCCTATAGTAAACCTAACCAAACATATTTTATCAACAATAACCTCATTTCCTTTCTTAAACCATGCAATATGATAAGGACGAGGATGTTTCTCACATTGCAGATTTAATTTCTCTACCATTTCCTTAGCTACCATATTTTCACAAATACCCCCATCAATAATAACTTGGCATACCTTTCCACCTGAAGTGCATCTAGTTATGAAGATTGAAGCCACGAATCATCAAAGTTCTTTATAGGGACTTCTTCCTTCTCTAGAATGATCATCGATCTCCTCATCATGAGATTTCCTCCCATGTCTGGTAGGATTTCTTGTTCTGCTCCTGCTACTATAAATTCTGGCTGAACCAGGTTTACTCTAGGCTGTCCTCCTTGATTTCTTTCTGGCATGTTATAATTTGATCATTCAAAGGCTCTATGTCCTTCTTCTCCACACCTAAAAAAAGTGAAAGGCCTTCTTTGGTTTTCCTAGCCTCTTCTACTTTCGTAGCCTTGTCCTCTCTGAAACCCCATTCCTCTTTCTTGATTTGGAGGATCTTGTCTAGTGTCTATATTTTTTTCAAATCCTTGAAAAGAATCTTCCCAACCATTATTAGAACCTCCCCAAAATGGAGTTGAGGTACCCCTTTGACCACTTCTATTCCTATGGATATATTGCCTATTATGATTTTTTTCAGCCTTTAGAGCTAATTGGTAGGCTTCCTCCATACTGTTTACATGATGCATGCTCAATTCATCTTGGATGGAGAATTTTAGGCCATTCATATATGTAGCAGCCATTTGCTCATTATTTTCTTGATGCTATATGTGCATGGATAGCTTGTAGAATTCATTTTTATAGTCTTACACCGAAGACAAGTTTTGCTTCAAATTTTGGAACCTACGAAAGAGGGTTTGTGAATAATCCATGGGTAATAATTTTTCTTTGAGATTTTTCTCCATCTTTCTCCATGTCTTAATCTTTTCCTTTTCCTTTCTAGTTCATTCCTTTTGGAGGTGATCCCACCATATCATTGCATGTCCTTTAAATTTTATGCATGCAAACTTCATCTTCTTTTCTTCTGTCATAGGCTTCCATTCAAAAAATTTCCCCATTTCATTTAGCTAGTCTATTAATTCTTCTGGATTAAGACTACCAGCATAGTCTAAAACGTCAATCTTGATTGCTTCACTTCTTCCTTCTAAAGCCCTAAGAACACTATCTTCATAGCTCATTTATTCCATCCTTTCTTCTATATTTTCTTCATTTTGGTCAGCACCTCTTTAGTTTCCCTCTTCATCAGATTCATTCCCTCTTTGTATTCCTTGATTATCTATTCACTCACTGAGTCATTCAATCTGCCTCTACATATCCAACATCAATCTTTGCATCGGTGTGACACCTCCAAAATTTTTTGCATCATTTTCTCTATCTTCATATACAGATTACTATTGTCATTTATTCTCGCGCACCTAATCTTTATCAAATAATTGTGCAGTCTCTCATACCATGCTTTGGGGGCTTGTTTCAATCTATACAATGCCTTGTTTAACTTGAAAATTATATTTTTCTTGCTCGGGTCAACAAATCCTTCAAGTTGTTCAATATGTACTTCTTCTAATATACCATTAAAAAATGCAGATTTGACATCCATTTGATATACTTTGAAACCTTTATATGAAGCATATGCAAGTAGAGTCCTCACTCCTAATCTTTCTACAGGGGAAAATGTTTCCCCATAGTCTATTCCTTCTTCTAGTGCATACCCCTTGCATACCAATCTTGCCTTGTTTCTTGTGACTTGTCTATGTTCATTTAGCTTGTTTTTGAATACCCATTTTGTTCCAATAACATTTTTATCTTCTGGTCTCAACACCAGAGTCCAGGTATCATTCTTTTCTATCTAATCAATCTCTTCATTCATGGCTTGTATCCAATCATAATTCTCTAAAGCATCTTTTACAGTTTTAGGCTCAAACTCACATAGTAAACATGTAGGGTCTTTCAACTTACTTCTTGTCAAGACTCCATATTTTTGCAACACAAAATGCCTAGTAGAGATCCCATATCCACCAATTTATGCACAAAATGATTGGCTTGAAAGCTATTCTACTATTATTGATGATTTATTTCTCACCCCACATTCATGTGATGATCTTTTCTATCGAGGCACACCTTGTTTCTACTAAAAAATTTTCAAGGTAATTCTGGAACCATGGTAGAGAAACCACTTCAGTATATATTTCTTAGACAACTATGGTCCATGTATCAAACAATGCTTGGAAACTCTTTCCCCATACCAGAACCTTGGAACAATGGGGACCAATCATACCCTTCGGATAGTAGTCACCAATCATATCCCATCTTGGGTTTTCACCAAGGTAAATATAACAAGATGGACAACTATCTTTCCTAGCACACCTTGTTATCTATACACTCAAATAATAATGTTGAAAGAACCGAGACCAACACCACCACCTCATCTAGTGGACTCATAAGGTTTCAACCATGAGTCACTACCTGTTTAACAATTATGGTTCTAAAAGTGTTAAATATTTATCATCCTACTGTATTTTCTACACCTTACACTTTTAGAGAACATACTCCTTTGCTCAAACATCACAATCATGTTTCACTATATTAAGCTACTTTATGCAAAAATAATATGATAGTAGATATGATTCCAACATTTCTGTTGGTATTGATCAACAACCATCATGCCACATCTTACCATGGAACCCATTGGTAAACCATTTTATACTGACACACTTTACAGTCCAGTGCTTTTCATTCTCTTAAAAAATTAATGATCTATACAATAATATTTTTATCTTTGTAGATGACGAGGTCACGTAGAAAGGATCTAGAACCAAAAAGAGAGCATCAACTAGGTATCCAACCTGAAAATAAGGTGTCAAGCTCCCAATTGAGCCTCAAAACCCAACTCTTGTTTTGACAAATCAGGTTGCTACAACCAATACAAAGTAGGCCGAAAGTAACTCACCTCCTCTTAAAATGTCAATGGAGGATAATGCACTAGTCACAATAGAAAAAAAATGTAGGAAGCTATAAAAGTAGTGGTTAGTAAAGTCAATGGAAGGGAAAGTGCATGATATTGAGGAAAATGACATGTCCATATGGGAAATGTGCAAGAAATGTGGAATTCTAACAACCACCATATCAAATTGGTTGGGTCTCTCAAAAACATCGAAGAAAGGTCCTCCAACTATCCTCACCCCAGAAGAAGAAGAAGAGAAGATTGTAGAGTGGTTCCAAGAGATGGCTAAAGTGGGCCATGGACTAGAAATTGTAAACCTGAAGATAGTTTTGACTTAGATATGCGAGAACATACCCAACCCATTCAATAATGGCATGCCTAGAAAGTATTGGTGGTTAGGTTTCAAGGCCCGCCATCCAAAATTACCATTGTGGACAGTGGAAGGCCTAAAAAAAGACATGGAAATGAATCTAAGACCATGTATTATACACACTTTCTATGATACTTTTACTAAAGCATACAATGAAACTCCATAGAGACTTGCTCACATTTGGAATTATGACGAAACATGTTTGTAGGTGGGAAAAAATGGGTCTATGAAGGTGCTATCTAGAAGAGGAACCTAGAACATTCCATACATCATTCCTAAGAGCCATGAATGGATCAACATTCTTTGTTCTATTAATGTTGTTGGCCAAAGCATATTGGGCTTCTACTTGTTCAAAAGGAATAAGAACTTGTAGAATTACATAGGAAAATGTGAACCAGGTGCTTGCATGGAAACACAACCACATTCTTGGATGACTAAGGAGATATTCCTGAATTGGTTGCACAATTTCTTGCTCTATGCCAAGGGGTGTTTCACTAGCGAACATGCATTGACTAATTTTTGATGGCCATGGGAGCCAATTTGTAGTTACAATCAAGGCGCCTATTGCTAGGTTTTTACCAAGATGTTTATTTTTTTCAGGACTTTTTCTGATTTTTAAGATTTTTTCAAGACATTTTACCATAGAATGAATGCCTTAGGCGTAGAATTTCTTCAGATGGAGAACATTGATTGGTTCTCGGAGCTGTTCTCCTTCAGTCGTTGAGAGTTGATAGGCACCAGAGCCAAAAGTAGCAGTGATAACAAAGGGACCCAGCCAGTTGGGTTCAAACTTCCCCTTGCGTTCTCGATGGGATTGATTTTTAGGATTTTCTCTCAAGACTAGATCACCAACCTAAAATTCTCTATGTCGGACTTTCTTGTTGTAGCCTCTAGACATTCTTTTCTGATACACTCTGAGATGATCATACGCTACTTGCCTGCGCTCATCTAGTAATTCCAGTTCTTGTAACCTAGACACTCTTTAGTCTTCATTAGTGACAAGTCCATGCATTCTAATTCTGAGTGATGGGATTTAAACCTCAATAGGTAGTACTGCTTCAGACCCATAAACTAAAGTGAAAGGTGTAGCCCTTGTAGGCGTTCTGATACTAGTCCTGATACTTGTTCTGATACTGATTCTGATACTTGTTCTGATACTGATTCTGATAATGATTATGATAATTGTTCTGATACTGATTATGATAATTGTTCTGATACTTGTTCTGATACTAGTTCTGATACTTATTCTGATACTTGGTATACTTGATAGCATATTTTTCTATTGCAAACTCCCAAGCAAGATCATATCGTGCAGTTCCAATGTCTAGCAAGGTGGAGAACAAGAGGGATTGGCAAGCTAGTGGAAGAGATGGAAGACAAGAGAATAAAGGATAATGAAGGGAAGAAATCCTCAAGGGAAAACTCCTCAAGAATACCCAAGCTAGGGAAAAATTGTCATGTAAAGCGCATTTAGACAAGTAATGAAAGGCTAGCATAGGATAAGTCACAAAAGCGTGATGCAAGAGCAGGAAAGGATGCAGTCCAAAAGAGTAGACATGTCAAGAGGCTTCATAGCACTGTGTTTTACTCTTTCTTTCTTTTTTTATTAGATCAAGACCAAAGGGGAAAAGGATAGCGATAGGTGAAAATGAATGGAGGAAGATGGATATGAAGGCTAAACATGGAAGGAATGAAAGCAATATCATCGTAAGATAGCTCACAAAATAGTCAAATGTTCATGTATAGATCAACATTATCAAGATCAAAGAGAGAAGACGGAATGGATGAAATATGTAGAAGAACTACGCATAATGCCTGATTGCCAGGTTTTCATCATGGTACTTATCCAAGGTGCCACAAGGGAGTGGTTTTCACCATAGGATGAATTTATTTCTCTTTACTTTTGCTACCAAGGTGCCTGTTTCCAAGTTTTCACCAAGGCCCATTTTCAATTTTTTCTAATTTTTCATTTCTCTTTTTTTAGAAGAAGGCAAGCTTTTAGATAGTGCTCCTTGAAAAGATAAACCATGATATGCCAAGGATTCAAAATGATATGCTCAAAGATGCTAATAGGGAAAGGGAGATGGAAGAGAGAAATGGAGGATAAGATTTTATGTAAAGCGAGTGAGGTTGGAAGATAGGAGGAATAGGCAAGTGAGGAAAAAGGATAGGAGGTAGAAGGATAATGCATGGAAGGATTGTAAAAGGGTAGGTGGAAAGGAAGGCAAGATCAACATCAACACATACCTTGAAGGGTGGTGAGAGGATGGAGGAATCGTGAATGAAGGAATACGTGAAAGAATATGGTGAATGGATAGCAGAGGTTGTGGTTTAGGCGCATGGAATGGAAGAATATTTTTGGAAGGAGATGTAGTGGAAGCCTTTGGAAGCTTGAATGTCAATTTCACTTTTTGTTCAACACCAGACTCTTTCAAGAGAGACTTGGAATCCATATAGCCGTAGGCTTTTTATTTCCCTTTGATGATCTAGAGAGAATATTTTCAATGATGGATTTTGGAACCCATACTTGTCTTGTAGTTTTTTTCTTAGATATCTCTTTTGACTTTATGCCTCTGTGTCGATTAGAGGAGACATGGTGATCTTCTTTTTTTGATGGATTCTTGCATTGCTTCTTTTTCTTGTATTGAACATTCAAGTTACTTCCAAAAGACTTGGGATTTGTGGAAGAGGGAGGATATGACTAGTTTAGATGGGTGGGTGGATGAAAAGGATTCAAGGGTATGCATCTATGTTGATCTTGAGGAAAGATGGGAGATGGAGGGATGTAAGGACCCAAGATGGATGGTGAATCAGGAGAGTTAGGAGGGAAAAGTGAAGGGACATAAGGACCCAAGATGGAAGGAAGGCATGAAGCCCTTAGTAGTGGTGGAAGAGGTCCAAGGATGGAAGTGGAAGATGCAAAAGGATAATCAATAAGTTCATCAGCATCTATATGACAACCAAGGATATTAGCATCTTTAGAGTGAGCATTAGAATTTTCAATAGAATCAAGTACATCTTGAATATGAGCACCTTCTTTCAGAGGATTGTTCAAAGCTTGCAAAGACTTAGGAAGAGTAGAAAGTGGAAGTGAACATGGAGTGGTAGAATAAGAAGATGGAAGACTTTGATCTTGACAAGGATCTTTGGATAGCACTAGCACATAATTTGTCTCTTGATTTTCAATAGGCTTAACATTGGAAGTAACAACACTATTTTTACCAACCTTAATGGAAGTATCATCTTTGGAAAGCGCAAGTGTAGTAAGGTCATTTTGATTGTCAATAAGCTCAATAGTGTGAGTAGTAGCTTGATCTTGCTTAGGAGAAGACTTAAGACATGGTGGAATGCATGAAAAAGGGTGTATAGGATCAAAAGATCTATGAAGTAGATAAGAGACATCGGGAAAAGTAGTGGATGAAATGGAGGGTTCTTGATCTTGATCTTTCTTTATGTTCTTTTCTTCATCATTTTTGGAATCCTCTTGACATGGAGCCACTTCTAAGGACAAGGAAGCATGTTGAGATTGTATGGAAGACTTTGGAAGAGATGGTGGAGGACTAGCTGAAGTAGGGATTATAGCATATGAAGGCTTAGGCTCTTTAGGTTTATCATCATTGAAAGTATTTGCAGCCAAGTGAAGGATAGCTTGAGTTTCTTTAAGAGGTAGCCTTGGAGGATAACTATAGGGAACCACATGAAAAGTATCAGGGCTTGTGTCGAATGAAGGTTCTGTGAAAGATTTGAAAGACTCAGAAGCTTTAAGAAATGTACGAGTATTGGAGGAAGTAGGGGATGGAAAGGAACCATCACAAGACAAAGGTTCAACATTAACATGATCTTGCTTGAGAAGATAATCTTTATTTTTAGCAAGAGAGTTCTTAAAGGAGAGATCCTTATAGTATTGACATTTCAAGCTAGCATGATGCATTTTATAGTCCTCAGCAGTAGTAGATGGATCATCATCAAGGTATTGTCCACAAAAGCCATCAAAGTCTCTTTCAAAATCAGAATCATATGGATCACCATCATGATCTATCCAATGTGACGGCCCATTTGTAGTAAGCAGGAATGAACGACGAGGAGGATTCTTAGGAACGGAGGTTTTATAGGTATCATTACATCGTCTATCATCATAATCATCATAGTCTCCAAAGCTGGATGTGTCACTCTCTATGGAAGAGGTATCATAAGGATTGTCACGTTGCTCATATTTTGTTTGGGGGCATGGTGACGTGTACAAGTCTTTATCAAATGGAAAAGAGTATAGAGATTCCATGGAGAACTCTTTAGATTCTTTCTCTTTCTTAAGATTGTTAAGTTCAACTTGCATAGCTTGCAGCTGCTTCATTATAGTGGCGATCCGAATTTCTTCCTCATGTGTACTGATTTTTTGAGACATGTGTTGATTTTCAATAGCTACTGATTTGTTCTTGACACAATGATATTTTTGACAGATTCTGGAACTAGGTTGGAAACATTGGATATCTTGCAATTTGATAATTTCTGACAACTCTCTCAAATTTTTCCAAATGACACTCTGCAGATTCGTACGACACTGGGTAGTCTATGAAATGACAGTTGCTAAACTCGTACGACAGTTGGGTAGCAATGAAATGATAGTTGACAAAACTCATACGACAGTTGCTAACAGGGTTTTGACTTTCTTGAATTTGCTGGTTTGAAAACTCGTACGACACTGGGTTCTCAATCGTACGATAGATGGGCAATACTGAAACGACACTTGACAAAACTCATACAAATTTTGACTTCTTGAAATGACTTTTGACTCCAGAAAGATTTTACGTCAATTTTTGCAAAATTTAAGGTCTTCAGTTTTGGATTGTTTGCAAATTGTACTGTCCAGATGTTGAAGGTTATACCAGATTTGATCATTTTTAATAGCCAAGTAGATAAACAAGCATACAGAACAACAAGCAAGTGATTCCAAGCACGTCTGAAAATAATGAACAAGGGCAAAAGCAACCTTGTGCATGAACAATCAAGTGACCAAATTGTGCTAATCCCTGAGAGTACTAATTGTGTATGTTCTGAAAAGTTTTGCAATAACACACATATACCTGAAAGTGAAAAATTGGCCTCTCTAGGGTTTTTAGTAATGGTTTGACTCTGCAACTTTTATAATTCAAAGGGGTGAACTCCAATCCTGGTGCACCAAGGTTTTGACACAGTCTAAGAACTTAATCTTCAAGAGCTGCTAGGGAGATTTGACAACCCAAAAATGAACCATACCTGTGGAGATTTCTTCCACAAGGACATTTATATAGCGGCTGTCACTACCATGGCAAAAATGGCTATTACCACTTGAGGTTCTGTCAACGCAGTTTTCCCTATGAAGGGATTGTCTGCTACGGTTAACCCTCTCTAAAGGTGACTCACAGATTTATACCACAAGGGGACTTGGCTCCAGATTTAAGGTTTTGACACCTCTTCACTTTTAACCCAAACAAAGCAAGCAGATTAATCTGACACGCTAAGACAAAGTTTTGTTCCACCAAGGTCTGTGATATCAACTCCACGTGATCTATCAACCTCTCCGGGGAGAGAATGTATCAATCAATAAGAGAAGATGCACTAACCAATTTTGAGTCACTAAAGCTCGTGATATCAACCCTACGTGATCTATCAATCTCTCCGGAGAGAGAATGTGTCGATCAATAAGAGAAGATGCACTAACCAAGTTGAATGTGAAACGTACTAAGTATCCTCCCTACCTACAAGGATTCTGTCGTCAAGAAAGATTTCTCTAGGAATCCAATCTCTCAAGAATCATGAATAGTGTTCATAGGGCCTAATTACTATGTGAGCACAGATATATTTCCGAAAGCAAATCTACCAAAAGCATCCAAAAAGTAGAAAGAGGAACACTTAATGCTTAAAGCAAATATGAGATGAGTCCACAAGGTGGAACACTTAACACCTCACACAAGCTGAAAATGAGTCCACAACTTAGAAAACAAGTGAGTTCCTAAAAGCACAAAAGGGTTGCCAAGTGGAACACTTAACGCTTCTGTCCTGTTGACCCCTCCCCTTTATGGCGCTGAGATTGCAACCATGGGGCGGAAATGAGGGGCCGGCGGATTAGTGAGTCTAATAACCCAAGATAGCAATCAAGATCAATCACAAGTATTCTAAAACTACTTAATGAATCCTTAAGGGATCACAACCTAGTATCAAATTATGCAAGTGTGTAGAAATAAATCAAAAGTATGAAAAGATGCACACAAGCTTAACACGTGAGAGATTTATTTTAAGTCCAAATTGAAATGTTTTCAAAATAAGGAGAATACCTCGTGATCCTTGCAACGCGCTTAGTAGATTTTACCTAATTTTTAGCAATTTTTGTTGAGCTTTTCCATGCAAGCGACGAACTCTCCAACAAGCAAACAAGCAAACAAGATATGCAAAATATATTCAACTTATGAAAACCATAGGGTTAGCTCTAAAAATCAATTGTTAGAAGTAATAATAACCATAAATTAATCCAAATGACAACTCATATCATGCATTGAATCATATAAAAAATAAGTGCATACCCATCATAAAATTTTAATTTTTTTGCACTACATTTGACCTAGTCAACAAGATCTGATTTTTTTGATATGATTTTGGTCACAAAAATAGAAATTCAGAATAGAGACCCCTACTAAAAAATAGAGAGCTTTCCAAAAATGCAAAATTTTTTAGAAAAATCTCTTCATTTGTGCCCTAGAGACCCATTTTATCAAAACATACCAATTTTTGCAAATTGACTATTTGAGCTATTAAATTACATCCAAATTTAAAACACAAATAATAGACCCCCTGTAGAATTTGAAGAGCTTTCCGAAAATGTAAAAATTTTAGAAAAATATGCTGATTTGCGTCAGATATTAATTTTTTATGAAAAATTGAAAAAAATTTATTAAAAATTTAAAATAATTCAAAAAATTTTGAATTTTTTTTTAAAGCTTCCCTGATATGTCTCCAACCTGCTAAAACAATTTTAGACCAAAACTCTAAGCCGTTTGGGAGATAAAATTAAATCTTTGAAACTTTGGGGTTTTAGCTCCCCAAAAAAATCAAAACCAGCATGCAAAGGTGGGTTGCCCCACGGTGGGCGCCAGAAATGTGTGTGTGAAAATTGTACCTGATCTATAGACACAACACTCAGTAAAACATTAGAGGTTAGCAAAAATTGAAATCGTGCAAAATTGAAAACTATGTAACCAAGCGATTTACTGCCTTCTAATAGGTGCGAGATTGATGTTCTCAGATTGTAATCGAGATCAGTGACCTAGATGACACCTAAATGAAGGATTTGAATGCAATTGATCTAGATATGAGATTGAATGCAATTAATCTATATTTTTGATATTTTCTATGCAATAAGAATGATAAACTGATATGCTATGGATGCTAGATGAAATTGATATGCTATGAATTGATCTATCTAACAATGATATGCAAAGCTATGAAATTCTATGCTATGATATGAAAAATATGCAATTGAAATTGATCTCACAAAGCTTTGAATTCGCAAGTTGATTCTTTCAAGCTCCAATTGTGCAAATTCTCCAAATCTGATATGCTATGATTCCTGTAGAGTAAGTTTACAATTTGTGAGATGATTGAGAGATGAATTATGAAGAGCTGAGCATTGTTTTTATAGAAATCCAAGGCTTTGGAGGTGCATGAAAAAAAGCCATAAATCACTCAAATAACTCAGGTTGATTTTTGAGTTATTTTTAAATAAAGGATAATTAACTCACAAAAACATGCAAAAGCTAAGCTTTAACTCAAAATAGAGTTTAGCTTTAATTGATAATTGATAGTTGTTTGCTTTTATGATTGTGCATGTTTTATTTATGAATTAATTTAATAATAAAGTGATTTATTTCTAACTTAACTGATTTTAAAAATAAAATAATTAATTTATGGGTTAATCAATTATTTAATCAAACTTTTATTAAAAACTATATTATTAAATAATGACAATTTTCTTTAATTAATTAAATAAGAATTTAATCAATTATTCATATGATATTAGATTTATTGTCAAAATTAAATAATACAATTAATAATAGATAAAATTAAATTTAATTATACAATTAAGTGGCAAATATTAAATCTAATTAATTAAATATGCAAAATATTTAATTAATCAAATTTTAGGATAAATGTGATTTATTGCCAAATAATTATAAAATTAAAGATAATTATGATGATTAGAAATATTGCTAAGAATATTCCTCGATGCAGAATTTTAAGATAATCAATTAGGATTCGATGATGTTTAGATGTGCCTTAGATTAGGACTTTGATGTCGATTTTGTTCGAATTGAAGATGTAGGAGATTAATGAACTTATAGCCCATATTTGGGGTATTACAACTCTATCCTCCTTTCCATGCCTTTGATCTTGATTATCCCATGCATTCCCTTAATTCAATTGTATGCTTCTATCCATATCCTCCCTATATTATACATTATCATTTTCCATCCATATACTTCTTATCATTATCCTCTATCTTATTCATACCCCTCATCCTATCCATCCACCTCCCACTTTCATCCCTTTTCCTTCATAAAACTAGAAGACCAAAAATACCAACAAAAAAACATAAACAATAAATGATATCCATGCATGCTTTGGAACATACATTCCTTCATTCCCTCCATGCACATTCGTACCCATCCAATCCATTTCATACATCCTTTATCCCCCATCTTTATGTCCATTCTCCTACTTCTAGTGTGTGGTATTTTCCTCCTTTTCCACATTGTCCTGGGATCCTCATCTCCCCCCCCCCTTTTCATCCCCCATATCCTATCATTGTCCATTCCCTCCATCTATCTTCCATCCATAAACTATATTCGTCCCCCTTTCCTCTACCATACCTTGGTTCTCCCTTGTCATTAGGTCCTGATCCATTCAATCTTCTTATCCTTCTTCCAACTTCACCCCATAACATCCATTTGTCCTTTCCCTGTCATGTCTAATCCAAATCTCTTTCTTCTCTTCCATCCACTTCCTTTATCTTCTAATTCCACTACATAAAATTCATCTATCTTCTAATTTAATCCATTTCCCTTCTTCCTATATTCTTCTATCTAATTCATTTCTCCTCCAAATCAATCCTTTCTAATCTATTTATCTTCTAATCATCTTAATTTCCCTCCAATCCCATTATATTCAATCCACTCATCCATAAATAAAAAAATCCATAAAATCCAAAAATAAATCTCAAATTAGTCCAATCAAGTGCAATCAATACTAATCCAATCAATCCAATCAAGCCAATCTTGTAATCCTGTACATCGATCCTTAATCAACCCATCATCTTGACCCAAATCAGCTGATAATCTATTGAATCCTTTTAATCAAATCATCATCATGGGATGTATCCTTCCCAATCCTTTGGATGTGCCTTGTTCTTATCATTAAGTTTTCCATCCTCAATCAATCATCATCAATCAATCCATCAATTGGTTTTTAGCTTGACTAGGGGCAATATTTTGGTTTGCATTTGGTTTTTTGTGCATTCTTACTTGTTGCTTGTCTGTATTATCATTTTTTTCATTTATCATGGTCTTTGCATCCTATTGTCACAATGGCATCATGGTCTTCCATATCATGGTGTCGTAGGCATCTGGTTGCATTTGACCCCTTTTTATCATGTACTTGACACATTTTCATCTTGGTTCCTCATAACTTGATGCATAGCGTTAAGTACAATATCAAACTTAGGTTGCTCACACCATTGTAGAATGACTTTATCTATTCTTCCTTCATCATCCATAACCTTTCCCACTTCCTTCCATACCCGTATCCATTTCGATAGGACACCCATGTTCTCCAAATTCGCATGTCCTCTCGAGTGGGCATACCAATCCCTCCTTGTCATTCTTCCTCATCCTTCAGTGACTGCGACATCATGCTACTGGTCTTATCCCTTTTTATCCACTATGTTTTAATCTTATTTGATCTAACATCACTTTTTGATGCTACATCAAAGAGGGGCAAAATGTAGACACCAAAAATTGTTCTAACAATTACCCTTATTCTAGCCAATTAAATAGACATTTATTATTTATTTAATAATTAACCTTATTCTACCTTAATTAAATAAATTTAAATTTATTTAATTGCACTTCTCTTTATCCCTTATCCTTGATTAAATAAATTTATATTTATTTAATTCTATCCCATTTTCCCTCATCCTAATCCTCCATTTAATTAAATAAATGATCTTGTTTACTTAATTAATCCCCTCTTAATCCACTTGAAATTAAATATTATATTTAATTTATATTTGAGCACATGGATCCTAACTTTAACCCTCACCTAACCTCACTTCCCTAACCTAACCCTCCTTCTAACCCAAGTCAACCCACTTTTCTGCTAATTAATCTTAATCTCTCACCTAATTTGATCCTAATCATTTGCACAACCTTAATCTAAGGATTAATAAATCTTAACCTAAACCCAAGTCACATGTGACTCTTACACAATTGTCTCCTACATGTCGTTGACATGTCACTATTAGAATAACTGAGAGGGGGGTGAATCAGTTATCCAGTGTCCCAATTCAAAATGTATAATTCAAAATAATTTCTTCAATTTCTGCTCATCGGTAAGCAATAATAATTCTCACTGTTTGTGCTTTTACCGATTACTAGTCTAATACTTATAACAATTTACTGGTCAAAGCTAACATGTAACATGTAAAGAATGATAACAAACAAATATCACAATCAACACATAACACAAGAGATTTAACGTGGAAACCCTGTAAAGGGAAAACCACCTGGGATCGGCAACCCAAAATTGTTCACTCTTCTGAAGTGAGGTCGGTTAAGACCCAACCTTGTTAAAGGTTACAAACACACTGTCAGGTGTGACCTTGTTAGAGGATTTTAGACTAGAAGTTATCGTCCAACTAGCATTCACTATGGGGTTGACAGGATAACAATGTTCATTCTATGAATGATACATCATAAGACTTTCAGAGTCCACTCGGTTAAGAGATTTAGACTGTATACAATGGTTAAATATGTAACAGTAAAATGACCCGCCCTAATACAATTTCAATTGCAGATTACAGATCAATATTTAGTCCATACAAATCCTTTTGATCAATATTTCACTTCAGATTCAATACTGTATCTACTTATTGTTCGTCGGTAATTACTCTCTGTAGCTCGGTAACTGTTCTGCAACTCGGTTCTCACTAACCAGTATGATTAGAATGCATGAAAGCTTGCTCACGTGAAATTCCTGTAGCTTCTTCTTCTTCCAGCTCTCTTCATAAATAAATTTTGTTCTCTTATATAGATGAGTAAATCATTTTCTTCTCCACCATTAGATTTTGCCACTTAAAACTTTCTTAGTACTTGTGTCAATAACACATTTCAATTTGCTCCGTTATATCTTCCTTGAATTTTGTCAGTCATTGATCTGTGTAACAAACATTATCTGTTACCTCGATGTTATACTCTTGCCAGCTCATTTATCTTATCGGCTAAACTAATCATTTAATTCATTCTATCTTCCTTGGTTAACAAAGAATGCGTCGGTGAACACTGCTCGGTTAATACTGCGGTCAGTATACACTACACTTCGTTGGTGTATACTAGAAATGCTTCATTTACTGACAACACTGCTTTGTATCTTTCAGCTCTATACTTCATTATAGATGAATGTAACATAATAAAGTCAATATCATCAAGTCATAGACTCATCAAAAAGTTACTCAATGTGTTCCTTATCCTCATTTGTCTTGTACATCTTTCCTCATGTAGATTTCTCTGTTCTTCATCTCTTTCACCTTTTCTTTAGATGTCTCAGTGTAGTAACTTACAAGATAAGTGTTGTAAAACTAGTTGACATCAATGACAACATAATACTGATTTAATCATATTACATATCTAATCAGAAACTCCTCAGTGATCTTTAATCACAGATCCTTCAATCAGATTCCAAATCAGCTGTAGTCAACAGTCACTTTCCAAACCTTGGTTCTCTCTTTCTCTTCCACGTTTTGACCCATGTCATTGACATGTCATTTTCCAAAGTTGCTCACACATGTGTGAGAAACCTTGGTTCTCCCATCCTCTTACATCTCTTGACCTTTTTCATTGACCCGTCACTTTCTCAAATTTCTCACACGTGTGAGTAACTTTGACTCTCTTACACCTTACTTTTTATCATGGACATGTCACTTTTAAAGGTTTCTCACACATGTGTGAGAATCTTTCCCCCTTTGAATGGTCAAACCCTAATCCACATGTCATCTACATGGAATCTACTTGGCCTCCACCTCATGGCCACCTCATTCATCCTGAAGAATCCTAGCCCTTCATCCAACTTTGAATCCAAACCGTCCATTTCCCTAAAAATCTTATAAATTGAGACCTTTTCTCCTCCTTCAACAAGCCTCCTTTACACATTGTCATGCTGCAAGATTTGTGAGAATCCACATACCCTCAACAACAACATCAAACATATTTTCTTCATCTTATATTGAGAGGTTTGCATTTGTTTTATGTTTTTATTACTAGAAAAATAGATTTTAAAGGGGTCTCGAAACCCTTTACAATTCCAGCAACAAAAGATCGAAAGAAGTTACATCAACAAAAAGAAACAACAACAATGAACGGCCCATAGAAGGGAAACACATGCAGAAAAAGATAATAAAATAGGGTAAAACCAGCCCAATAACCAAAAAACCAACACATGAGCCAACTCAATTAACAAAGTGCATAGCCCTAAATTTTTCTTCTAGAGTCCTCTCCATTCTGGCCTGGATGTTGTCCATCCTCCCAATGACCCGTTTCAGTTCTTCAACATTCTTCTTCATAGAGGGAGACTTATTCTTGCTACTCAAAAGGCTTATGGAATTGGGCCCACCAGTGGTCTCCAGGGCATCATTTTTGTGATCAATTTCCTCATCAAGGCCGTTGTCTTGTCCAACATGTTGACAAGGGCTTTGAGATTAATGCTAGAGGCTTTCATACTATCCTTGCTATGCTGGGGGATATCAATAATCGTACTCTTCATGTTATCCATCCTTTTTTGAACCTCAGAGATAGAAAAATTAGAGTTATGTGAAAAGTTACCCTCATTGAGCCCTACTTCCAACCTCTCTTGAAGACTAGCGTTAATGGCCTCAAGTTTCATGCATTTGCGATTAAGCCTCTTTATCTCATGCACACACCATTTATTGAATCTGAAAGAGTATAAATCTTGAGCTTTAGCAGTTTGAAGGGCACCAATGGTGACTTCCTCCTTGTTGTTGAAGTCCTCAAAGATCAATTTAATGGAGGATTCTCTAATCCTTCTTTCACTGGTATCCTCACTCTCTTCATCAATGTTCTTTTGGGCATCATGAGAGAATTTGTTTTATGTTGAGTAGATTAAACTAGTTGTTTAGTTTTATTCATCATATTTACATGTTTATTTCTCCCTATTTTATGAGGTTTGCATGAATATGTAAGAATGAACTTAGTTTAAGTTTATTTCTTTATGTCATTTTTATGCAATACAATATGTACACACACACACACACACACACGTACGCGCACGTGTGCACAAACACACATTATATGTGTGTGTGTGTGTGTGTGTGTATGGTTCATATGTGTGTGGGTGTTACACATGTTGAAACATGCATACATCCCTACTTCTCTTCCAATTTATATGAGGACAAGTGCAAATGAATTGAATAGCAAGGGTACTATAGAGGAAAGGAACAAGAACATATGGCAAAGGCCATAGTGAACAAAGTAATTTTGATTTTGATTTGGAGTTGCCAAATCACTCCAATTTACCTACTCCATACCACTAAGGTGCTCTAAATATAAATCAATTATTTGTCCTATTATTTTAATTGAACCATTTAAACATCTCTCATAATGAATTGAAGTGAAATTGGAAACTGACCATTGACAATAAAATTGATATTTATTTAGCATATAACACGTTTGTAATGATCTGTATATAATTTCATGAGAGCACAGTTGACCATTACATGTACACTATGTCTAATTAAAATTGAAAATTGAAACAATTCTATACAATTATGGAATAATTTGAAACCTACACACAACATTCATAGACCTAAGCATAATTAAATTAAACCTACGAGTGTGCACAAGTATACAAAGGGCATTGCAATCCACCATCAAATGTGTAGTTCAATTCAAGAAAAGCATTGAAAGGAATATGATAATTAAAGGTGTTGAAAAATATCTAGAAAACTGAGAGGATTGTAAGACACTACTTTCGTATCTCCAATTCTATTCATGCCAACTTCAGTTTTGTTGTTTCATCTAATTTATTATGACCGAACGAGCTCCATAAGAAAAATAACTATACAACAAGTTATCGTTTACATGCCTTTCTATTCTCAAAAGGGTTTACAGAATCCCTAATTGTAGTGTGCTTTCAATGCCTTTAATGAAATTGACCATGATTTGTAGGGTGAAGACTATTATAAGCAACATTCTATAAGATGGCACCAACCTAGAAGTTTTTTTTTTGAGTTTTAATTCTAAATCACCATTACTTAAGGGCTGATTTTGTGGTCCTAAACCACACACGTTATGCAATTCAATAAAGTACTAAACCAATTGAGTTGATAATTGTACAATTTTGTCTGATGTACTTGGGAAGAACCCAAAATAAAAAATGAACTTGGTAAGACTTTCAATAAAGACTATTCAATTGTAAGCATGCATTGATAACACGTGAACAACATTTATCCTATACCTAAGACAAGACAACCTTTGATTATAATTTGCATACTTCATAAGCTTAACCTTTAACAAAGAAACACTAGTAAGAACTTATCATTTTTAACCAGCACTTAACATGCAACAAATACCACAAAATAAGATTAATACAAAGACGAGTCAACAAATTACCAATCTGGAGTAGGGTTGTTGTAATAAAATCCTCAATGCACAATTTGCAGACCATATTACCTACACACAACATTGACAGGCCTAACCAAAAAAGAGGAAGGAATATGATTATTGTTAGAAAATATGTTTGTGATTTAGAATCTCCACACCTACAGCCAAGAAAAATAGAACATGCATTACAGACCTAATATTTTAAAATCTCTTCATGATGAATTGAAATGAAATTGGAAACTGACTATTGACATTAAAATTGATAGTTATTTAGCAAATAACAAATTTGTAATCATTTGCATATAATTTGATGAGAGAAGACTTGATCAATACATGCAAAGTACATCAATATAAAATTGAAAATTGGAACAATTCTATACAATTATGAATGAATTTGAAACATACACAATATTCATAGGCCTAACATTCACGTGATGCAGTTGCAGAGACCCCAAAATCACAAAAAAGTTTGGTAAGAGTAGGAATGCAAAGACCATAACTAAAAAAGAGGAAGGAATATGAATACTGTTAGAAAATATGTTTGTGATTTGGATTCTCCACACCTACAACCATGCAAAATGGAACATGCATTACAAAGCTAATAGTATATACAACTACAAAAATTGCAATGGAACCCTAAATCAAATGTGCATTGCAATCCTACAAGGGCATCAAAAACCACCCTACAATAAGCAACTATTGTAGTTTAAGACATAAATGTAATGAATAGATATATTTGTTTATAGCTACAAGGAATATAATTAATATATGTCATAGTGTTGACAGTCACATGGCTCATACTAAAGAAGCCAACTCCATACTATCAAACAAAGATTAAATAAGTATCTAATTCAATGGTACCTTTTTGTGTTTGGACTTATGTATTGAACAAAGAAATAAAATACAATAGGGTTATTGTAATAAAATCCTTAACACATAATTTGCAGACTCGCAATTTCCATACCCTTAACAAAATACCAACTCAGACTAGGCTTGTTGTAATGAAATCCTTAACACACAATTTGCAGACCCATAAGGGTTTTAATAATACAAAGTCCTCCATATAAGAGACACTTTTAAAGATACATCTTTTATCAGAACAAAATACACCTTTTTGACAGACCCAAAACCAAAATAAAGCTTTAATAAACCATTATCTATACAATACATAAACTGGGGTTTAGTAATCAAAAAAATCATATTCAACTGTTATTTAGCAAATAAACTAACTAGGGTTTAGTAAAACTCTTGCAAAAGCCCCATTACAACTCTTATTTACAAGTTTCATTGTTTACATAACACTAAAATACTAGTAACCGAAAATCCTCATTATAGAAGGAGTTTCTCAAAATTATCTGCATGAAACTTGAAAAATGGCCAACTCATATTTGACTGCAACAGACATGCAAAGGAGTACGTTTCCCTTTTAGACATTAAAGTGTTTATAAACACTGTAGACCATGTTCATAAACACAAAGACCCAATACAATAGTCATGGAGAAACAAAAATAGAGATTAGGAAAAGCGAAGAAAGAAAAGCAAAATCCCAAATTTTACGGTAATTTCTTGTTAATGGGCGGCCTTAGTGAGGAAATAATCGTTGTACACACTAAAATATGCACTTCTATGAACCATTGCATGCAAGGTTGCTCAAGAGTGAGGCCTCACAAAGCGGCTCATAGCTCTCTATGCATGGAGTTGCAAGGGACTATGAGTTTTGCTCTCAGCTAGAGCTACAAGAAGGTGACCTTGCTAGTCAACCACACAATGAGAGATTCAAATGAAGACAAGGGCAACAATGCCAATATCCCCAAGAATCTAAATGGAAATGCAATGCAAACTATATGAGAATGCAAATCTAAGCTAAATGATAACAATGCAATGCTTGAAAAGAAATCTAATCTATGAAAGGAAATAGCAATGGATTACAAATCCTTCCTATTTAGACTATGTGAGATTGCATAAAAGGAAATCTACACTAAGAATGTCATGATTATGCAACTATGAAAGCAAACTAAATGAAATGCAACAACAAGGTCTTCAAAGCTTGGATGCAAGGATGTCTTCAAAGGGCTCCAAAACCTGCAGCATAACAATAGCATAAAAATGTGGGTATCCAAATGAAGGAGAGAGCTCTCCTTTTATAAGAAATGCAAAGGAATGGACCATGGAGATTAAGAGGCAAAAGATCTTAATCAGCGGTGGAGCTTGAAAGAGGAGCAATCCATGTGCACAAGTATCCTCCAATGAGAGTGAAGTGTTGACTTTTGAGCCTCATGTGAGACAAAAAGTGCTTTTTCCCTTTTTATAAAATAGGAATAATGCTTTATTTGTGCAACTTAGGATAAGAGGGAAAGTGGGGGCTTTTTTATTTAATTGAAAGGGGAGGAAATATTCCTTTTAATTAAATAAAGACTTAGGATAAATGGTTAGCCCAAGGATAAAAATCCAATATATGATCGAAATTAAGATTTGATCAAGAAATTGATATTGTTGACAATATTGATTAATGATCAAAATGATTCAGGATTGATAAATCAAATAAATGGGGCCCAAAGTCTAGGCGACCATTTTAGGGTGCATACATTTGCCCCTCTTTGACTAATGTGTGATCGATTTGGGAACACATGCAGTCAAAGAATAATTGAAATGTGAGATCGATTTGGGATCACAAAACAACTCAGATATGAGGTCGATTCGGGATCACATCTGGACAAACATAAGCAAAAGCTTAGACCAACACCGTCACTGCTAGGTGCAAATCAAGCTTTAGACAAAACTATCACCGTCGCTGCTAGGCAATAATCAATGTCTAAAAATGGGAGATAAGAATCTCAAATTTTGAGCGAAAGCTCACAAAAGATGTCTGAATCAGAAAAATCAAGAGAATTAGGGATGAGAATCCCATAAATACTGCCCCCTCGGAATCGAAATCGAAATCAGGTAGAGGAGAGACAGCAAATCGATAAAGATTTGATCAAATCAAAATGAAATCACAATTGAAGGTAAATGATAATAGGATAACCATTAGGCAATGAAACATGCCCCAGTGAGGAGCTAGAAGAAAAGAGATAGGGCGAATGAAAGACTAGAAAAATGAGAGACATGAAAAGGAAGAAATTCCACCGAAAATCAAATTATGCCTCAAAAAGTCAGTCAACTGCTTAGAAGAAAGGGAAAACTTGAAAATGTGACTTGGATTTCGATTTCGAGTCCGAAAATGGATGGAAAATGATGTGATATGAAAGACTAGAAATGAAAGATATGATCAAGAAGAATTAAAAGATGAACACAGTTGATCGATAGGTCCACGTAGGATGAAAAGGAGAGCTCTTTCCATATGCAAAATGCAAGACTAGACTAACATGAACCTAAAAAATGCAAGCTACTATGAAAGTGGTTGACTTGCAAGGTCACAACACTTATAGACATCTAATTATCATCATCAAGCGTTATTGGTAGCGTCATAAGATCATACAATGCACACTAGCATAACTATGTGGATATGAATATGATCTTTATCAGATAGAGATGTGGGAATCTCACCTAGGCATCAAAGACATGGAGGTCAAGATGACTAATGCAGTGAGATCACCTAAATTTGATATGGCAAGATTATGCTTGTATCAAGACACATGAAAGTCAGGATAGCTAAAAGCATGCACTCGCAAAATAGTCAAGGATAATACCTTGTTAATCCATAGTGTCAAGTAAGACCAGCATAAATGCTCATGACAGTTAGGATCAACAAAATATACCCACAAGCAGATAAAGAAAGAAAACATGTTCTCATTCCCTCAGTCTTCTAGCTATGCATCATCGAAAACTTCTTAGGGAGAGATCACTCATCAAAGAAATCCTCATGGACAGCACACAAAGAAAAATAAAGTCATCATATCGCCAGCGAGTTGATTGTTTAAGTGCGTGTGTGTTGGTCATAGAGTCAAATTCTGAGTATCATATCTGCTAATGAGAAATATCGCATCATACTTTGGACTATTGGGTAAGACATCTGATAAGTGTTAAGAAACACTCGACGCAAGGGTAGTGTTGAAAAACACTGTTTGGGGTGGTGTTGAAAAACACCTGTTGTGAAATGCCCCAAGAGACAGACGCACCTAAAAGACCAATGCTAATAGTTATGCCCCCTAGACAAAGACAAAGACCAATTCCAGACTAGGCCAAATAAGGTCAAGGCATGATGGAAGGTGGCTAAGTGTCGAGGACGCATGCTAACAAATAGGGGTACAAAGGCCTCAAGTAGCGCCTGTTTCCAGGTTTTCACCACTTGGATTCTTTTTTCATTTTTTCATTTTTTTGATTTTTTTTGTATTTTTGCTACCAAGGCGCCTATTGCTAGGTTTTCACCAAGGCACTTTTTCTATTTTTTTGAATTTTTGAATTTTTTTGATTTTTTTGTAGTTTTTTTTCAGGACTTTTTATGCTTTTTAGGATTTTTTTCAGCATCATATATCAATTTTTTTTTTTTTTTTTTTTTTTTGGAATTTTTTTCAGGATCAATAAATATGTACAAAGGATGCCCCCAGACAGAAATAGGCATCAAATTCCCAAGAAAGATCACATTGTGTATTCCCAATGTCTAGCAAGGTGGGGAATGAGAGGGAGGAAAGGAGAATGAAGGCAAATGGAGGGAAGAAATCCTCAAGGTCAAACTCCTCAAGAGTACCCAAGCTAGGGAAAAATTGTCTTGCAAAGCACATTTGGATAAGCAATGAAAGGATAGCATAGGATAAGCCTCAAAAGCGTGGTATAAGAGCAGGAAATGATGCAGTCCAAAGGAGTAGACATGTCAAGAGGCTTCCTAGCATTGTATTTTACTCTTTTTATTAGATCAAAACCAAGGGGGAAAAGGATAGTGAAAGGCTAGAATGAATGAAGAAAAATGAATATGAAGGCTAAACATGAATGGAATGAAAGCAAGATCACCGTAAGATAGCTCACAAAGTAGCCAAATGTTCATGTATAGATCAACATTGTCAAGATCAAAGAGAGAAGATGGAATGGATGAAATATGTAGAAGAACTACGCATGATGCCTGATTGTCAGGTTTTCATCATGGTACTTATCCAAGGCGCCACAAGAGAGTGGTTTTCACCATAGGATGAATTTATTTCTCTTTACTTTTGCTACCAAGGCACCTGTTTCCAGGTTTTCACCATGGCACATTTTCAATTTTTTTATTTTTTATTTTTGGGCTATTTTTTGAATTTTTTTTTTTTTTTTTTGATTGTATCTTTTTTTTGGAAGAAAGCAAGCTTTTTAGATAATGCTCCTTGAAAGGATAAACCATGATATGTCAAGGATTCAAAATGATATGCTCAAAGATGCTGAAGGGGAAAGGAAGACGCACGAGGAATAGGCAAATGAGAAAAAATAATAGAAGGTAGAAGGATAATGAATGGAAGGAATGTGAAAAGGTAGATGGAAAGAAGGTAAGATCAACATCAATACACACCTTGAAGGGTGACGGGAAAAATGGAGGAAATGTAAACCATATCTAGTCCAAATGTGAACCATATTCTGGTTCATTATTGCTATGTGACTCCTCGAAGAGAGGATTGGTGTGCTTGTTATAATTCTCAAATGTGAATGGAGGAATATGAGAAGGAATATGGAAAATGTTTAGCAGAGGTTGCGGTTTAGGCGCATGGAATGGAAGAATGTTTTTGGAAAAAGATGAAGTGGAAGCCTTTGGAAGCTTGAATGTCAATTTCACTTTTTGTTCAACATGAGACTCTTTCAAGAGAAATTTTGGAATCCATATAGCCTTAGGCTTTTCATTTTCTTTTGATAATTTAGAGAGAATATCTTCAATGATGGGTTTTGGAACCCATACTTGTCTTGTAGTTTTCTTCTTAGATATCTCTTTTGACTTTATATATCCATGTCGATTAGAGGGGACATGGTGATCTTCTTTTTTTGATGGATTCTTGTATTGCTTCTTTTTCTTGTATTGAACATTCAAGTTACTTCCAAAAGACTGGGGACTTGTGGAAGAAGGAAAATACGACTGGTTTAGATGGGTGGGTGGATGAAAAGGATTCAAGGGTATGTATCTATGTTGATCTTGAGGAAAGATAGGAGATGGAGAGACATAAGGACCCAAGATGGATGATGAATTAGGAGAGTTAGGAGGGGAAAGTGAAGGGACATAAGGACCCAAAATGGAAGGAAGACGTGAAGCCCTTAGTATTGGTGGAGGAGGTCCAAGGATGGAAGTGGAAGATGCAAAAGGATAATCAATAAGTTCATCAGCATCTATATCACAACCAAGGATATCAGCATCTTTAGAGTGAGCATTAGGATTTTCAACAAGATCATGCACATCTTGAATAGGAGCAACTTCATTGATAGGATTGTTCAAAGCTTGCAAAGACTTAGGAAGAGCAGAAAGCGGAAGTGAACATGGAGTGGTAGAACAAGAAGATGGAAGACTTTGATCTTGACAAGGATCTTTGGATAGCATAAGCGTAGAATTTTTCTCTTGATTTTCAATAAGCTTAACATCAGAAGTAACGGCACCATTTTTAATAACCTTAATGGAAGTATCATCTTTGGAAAGTGCAAGCATAGTAAGGTTATTTTGATTATCAACAAGCTCAATAGTGCAAGTGGTAGCTTGATCTTGCTTAGGAGAAGACTTAAGACATGGTGGAATGAATGTAGAAGAGCATAGAGGATCAAAAGAACCATGAAATGGATCAGAGACATCATGAAAATAATTGGATGACATGGATGGTTCTTGATCTTGATCTTTCTTTATATTCTTTTCTGTATCATTTTTAGAGTCCTCTTGACATGAAGCCACTTCTAAGGACAAGGAAGCAGTTTGAAATTGTATGGAAGACTTTGGAATAGATAGTGAAGGACTAGCTGAAGTAGGCATTGTAGTGCATAAAGGCTTAGGCTCTTTAGGTTTAGCATTATTGAAATTATTTTCAGCCAAGTGAAGGTTAGCTTGAGTTTCTTGAAGAGGTAGCTCTTGAGGATAACTATAGGGAACTGCATGAAAAGCATTAGGATCTTTGTTGGGTGAAGGATTTGTGAAAGATTTGGAAGACTCAGAAGCTTTAGGAGATGTGTGGATATTGGAGGAAGTAGAGGATGGAAGGGGACTATCACAAGACAAAGGTTCAGCATTAACATGATCTTGCTGGAGAGTGTAATCTTTATTTTCAGCATGAGAGTTTTTAGACAAGACATGCTCATAGTATCTTCGTTTATAATCAGCACGGAAAGCTTTCTCTTCCTCAATAGAAGTAGATGTATCATATTGTTCACAACAAATATCATAATTTCTCTCAAAATCAGAATCATATGGATCACCATCACAATCTATCCAATAAGATGACCCTTTAGTAAGCCTAAGCACACGACGAGGAGGACTCTTAGGAATAGAGTTGTCATAAGTATTGCTACATTGTCCATCATCATAGTCATCATAGTCATCAAAGGTAGGTGTGTCACTCTTTGTGGAAGAGACATCACAAGGACTATCATGTTGCTCTTTATGGTATGTCTTCTGAAGAGAAGTAAGACTCTTGGGAGAAGTAGAAGAAGAATGAGATCTTGAAGAAGAGGAAAATGAAGACTTAGTGGAAAAAGAATACTTGGATAATGAGGAATTCGAATGATGTTTAGAAGAGTCATGATAAGATTTGGAAGATGAAGAATGTGAATAGTGTTTAGAAGAATCATGATAAGACTTAGAAGATGAAGAATGAGAATGATGTCTGGAAGAGTCATGATAAGACTTGGAGGGTGAAGAAGAATGAGAAGATTTAGATGATGAAGAATGTTTGGAAGAAGAAGATCGTGATATGATCATGTTTATGATTCTAGCAAAGGCATCTGATTTAATCATCTTTTCTTTTATTTTTGCTATAAATTCATCACTCATGAGAATTTTGGAGGAACAACACTTTTCGAATATGTCAATGAGCTCAAGATCATCTATTCTTAATAAAGGTTCCAAAACCAAATAGTCAAGATTCATGGTTATAGAAGAGGAGGAATCAAGCATGGAAGAAATGAATAGAAGAGATGAATAGAAGAGTGTAGACTAGATAATAAGAGGAAAAGAATCAAGAAGAAGAAGAAGAATTTCCCATGGGAATAGAAGACTTCAGAAGAACATGGGAAATGGAGAAGAAAGAAGAAGACTAAGAGTCATCTTGTGTAATTGATACCATAATGTTCATTGAGATGTTGAGCAACATGACAACACCTAGGATCTAAGATTTGGACTGACCAAGGAAGACTGAAAATAGAAGACCCTTGGTAATAGGATGACCTCACAAAATGTCAACACCAAACTAGGATAATCAAAGTTCTCTATTGTCCAAAGAGAAATGAAAAGATGGAAGGGGCTTTACCAACACTGTCAAAGAGGTGCTTCAAATCAAAGGATGAATATCCTTGCACTTTTGAATCAGGAGGTTGGACTAGGCCAAAATATAATTAAAATTGAGATAAATGAAAGTGATTTGGACAATAAGAGTACTAAAATTCTCCAAGAATGTGACTAACAATTCTAGAGATAATCTTTCTCACCAAGAATGGACAAATGCGATACTGATGTTGATTTTGACCAATTTGTGCAAATTTTGAATCTAAGGGTGAAAATGTCTGATTTCAATCACAATTTTAATAGTATTTGGACAGGTTTGCAAACAGTAAGGGATCAAACATGTCTTCAAACACTTGAAACAAGGGCAAAAGCAACCTTGCCAAGACAAGCACTTGTGATATCAAAATTGAAAAAGCACCCTATGAATGCTACCGATCGTTTGTATGTTAAGAACGTTTACACTGGTATCACACAATCGAAGACACTTCAAGCAATATCTACCTACAAGACAAGGCTCATTACTCATCAACTTAGCCCACAACTTGATGCCCCCTTGCCTCACACCAAGTGGTTGCCCACAAGAGATATTGGCTTTGTCATGGAAGTGTCAAACAACACAACCAAAGGGACACATATGGTGAGTATCTTAAGGTGATCCGGGTAAACCACTTGGATCAATCCTTGCACTAAGAAGATAAGCGGCTAAAAGAAGGTGGCTTCTATCTAATGGTTCTTAATAAGGGTTTCCGTTCACAACACCCCTCTTGCTCCTCGTAAAGGACTAGGACCTCGCGGCCTCAAGAGTACCTTAAGCATTCTTGCTCAATATTTTCCTCATGGTCACAATCCCACAAGTACTTACATCAAGCGAAGACAAGTGTTATGTCTACCAAGGTTTTGTGTCCTTGATAGCCTTGAGATTATAGTGAGTTGGAATCACTTGCCACCAAGGAAAATGATGACAAGGTTGTCCCCACTTGGGTCGTTCCTCTTGATTGCTCAAGAGCAGGCCCGCTAAAAGATTCCTAAACTAAACAAAATGGATCAACACTTGAGGTTCAAGGTTTTTGATTCACCACAAGGGTGAAGAGCATACTCCCCTATCTCAAGAATTTTTCCCAAACACACCAAACAAAGAAACCAATTACCCCCTTGTTTCCAAAACCTTAAGATGGGTCAAGATTTTCTGATTCACCTAAAGGTGAAGAGCATACTTCTCCTACCACCTCAAAATCCCTTTCACAAGGTATTAAGATGCCTAATACAATTAGTGAATGCCACACTTGAAAGGAAAACAACAACAAGCAAGAAATGGAAATTTTTTTTTTTGTTTTTATGCTTGGGCAGCCCTACAAAAACCATTAGTAGCCCTCTTTGACATGCGTTCTTTTGACAAATTTCAAGTAATGAGAGCACCTACAACCACAACTTGTTAGACCAACAAGAGTTAAGAGAAGCAAAATCCAAAATCTACCAATGATTAGTACATGAAAAATTAGATAATCTGCAAAAATATCTAATCAAATGATAAAATCTGAAAATGAAACCATCATGGTTGGATTAGGCTCGGAAAGACCTTTCCAATGATATATCACACTTAAACTTTTGATACCATTTGCAAAATTTCAAAAAAAATGGGCACCCGTTTTCCAGAGTGGCACGGATTTGAAAACGCTAAAAATTTCAAAAAATTTCAAAAAGATAGCTAAGAACCCGAAACTTGCAAGATAGATAAAATAACTCAAAAATAGGTCACTGCCAGGTACAGACACAGTATCGTGCGATACTTCGCCCGACACCAGGCGATACTTCTCAGTCCGCGCAATATTTCGCCTTATGCCAGGCGATATACCTCAGTACTGGTGGGCGATATACTCCAGGCAGGCCGGGCGATAGTCTGTCAGGGGCGAACTATCGCGCGATATTTCTCTTCAAAGTAGGCGATATTTCTAGCAAGCGCGAAGTATCGCACCGCTATACAGAGATATATCGCGCGATATTTCTGAGAAGTATCGTGCGATACTCTGAGAAAAAAACCAGAGACTGAAAATGAAGCTAAAAATTGACGAAAATATTGACGGAAAATACAGAATTAAAGGGACAAAGCTAATCTACTCAGCCCCACGGTGGGCGCCAGAAATGTACACACTAAAATATGCACTTCTATGAACCATTGCATGCAAGGTTGCTCAAGAGTGAGGCCTCACAAAGCGGCTCATAGCTCTCTATACATGGAGTTGCAAGGGACTATGAGTTTTGCTCTCAGCTAGAGCTACAAGAAGGTGACCTTGCTAGTCAACCACACAATGAGAGATTCAAATGAAGACAAGGGCAACAATGCCAATATCCCCAAGAATCTAAATGGAAATGCAATGCAAACTATATGAGAATGCAAATCTAAGCTAAATGATAACAATGCAATGCTTGAAAAGAAATCTAATCTATGAAAGGAAATAGCAATGGATTACAAATCCTTCCTATTTAGACTATGTGAGATTGCATAAAAAGAAATCTACACTAAGAATGTCATGATTATGCAACTATGAAAGCAAACTAAATGAAATGCAACAACAAGGTCTTCAAAGCTTGGATGCAAGGATGTCTTCAAAGGGCTCCAAAACCTGCAGCATAACAATAGCATAAAAATGTGGGTATCCAAATGAAGGAGAGAGCTCTCCTTTTATAAGAAATGCAAAGGAATGGACCATGGAGATTAAGAGGCAAAAGATCTTAATCAGCGGTGGAGCTTGAAAGAGGAGCAATCCATGTGCACAAGTATCCTCCAATGAGAGTGAAGTGTTGACTTTTGAGCCTCATGTGAGACAAAAAGTGCTTTTTCCCTTTTTATAAAATAGGAATAATGCTTTATTTGTGCAACTTAGGATAAGAGGGAAAGTGGGGGCTTTTTTATTTAATTGAAAGGGGAGGAAATATTCCTTTTAATTAAATAAAGACTTAGGATAAATGGTTAGCCCAAGGATAAAAATCCAATATATGATCGAAATTAGGATTTGATCAAGAAATTGATATTGTTGACAATATTGATTAATGATCAAAATGATTCAGGATTGATAAATCAAATAAATGGGGCCCAAAGTCTAGGCGACCATTTTAGGGTGCATACAATCGTCACCTGGGTCGAAAAGCGTCTGTTTGAACCCCCCTCTGTAGTCCCCGTGCTCACACTCCACAAATGTTGTCACCTCACTTGCAAAGGAAGGTAGGAATGCAAAAGAATGACTTTCATTTGTGAAGGAATGAATGGAAAATAGCAAAGTTTTGATGTTAGCTGCAAATGAAATTGATGAATGCGAAAGGAACACATTCATATACCTCTATGCAAACGAAAAAAGTAGATGAAACTGACAAATGCAAAAGGAAGTTGATATTTTACCTTGACAAAACTGAAAAATAGTGGTGGCGAGTATAGTAAGTAACGACTTTGTGATGAAGTTGTAGGGTGTTCTTCTACATACATTTTGGTCCCAAACAAATAGAATTTTCTAGAAATGGCAGGATACAAAGGGATGAAAGATTGGTGCCATCCACGAGGAGGTAGGCGTAGTAAATGGTTTGTGCATTGTTTAACGTAATCAAGGTGGTGGAATTAAGGAGAGGTGACACATATTAAATGCAGTGGGACGTTTGAGTGTGAGGATCCGATGGTGAGATAAGGCGGTGCATACAAGTGGCTCCAGTGGCCATGTGGCTAGTAACGATGAAGCCAATGTGTCCAATAAAGATGGAAAGGCGAACCAGAATTGGTAGTGGGCCCGCACATGTTCCAGTTGACGCACCGAAAGGGGTCACTTTGGACACGTTGGTGTAAATTGACTTGTTGACGTGGCAGACAGATGACTCAATGCCATAAATTTTGATTTGGGGTTGCCAATTAGGCGAAAGAAATAAAAAATTAAAATTAAAGATTTGGGGGTCTACATGAAACCCCAAAATTAGGGTGCACATCTTCTAGCGTCCCTCCCCTATATGATTCTAAACCCAAATCTTGTACAATACCAAAATTGACTAGGAATTGTACAACTTCATAGATTTAATAGTTCACTTGATTCAACCACAAAGTTTATATTACAATGATTTTAAATTCAAATCTTCTACAATACCAACATTGAATTTTGAGTAAATTTGAATCAAACTGTTCAAATCATGGGAGAAGAGACTACATCTCACTGTCAAATGTGGGTTCTACAATCAAAGAAAAGCTGAGTCTGTTCCAATTGCTACAGATTGGAAAGTAAGCAATAAATTACAACAAAACTCAAAAGAATGGCATCTGCCAGACAGTTAATGCTGCACTGACTACTAAACTTTAATGGAAGGAGAAGAAAACTACTGTACAGAACTGAAAGTGTCTTGTTTGTATTGCTGGAATCCTTGAATACGCGTTTTGTTTTGCTGACCAGGCTTCATCTCCATTAATGCTTTTCTTCAGAGTTCACACATCCATGGTATGGCAATCACTGTTTTCCCACACGTTTGTCTAAATATATGCATGTGGATCTGACACCGACAGTGACAACAATTTTTTCAATTTGGGTGGCCGTACGACCCGTTCATTCGCGGAACATTCGCTCTCTCTAAGATCGTACATTTGGGTGGACCCATAAACAGTGTTTTTCGTTGAAATCTGAAATTTCCAACTTCAAATTGGCTGGCAGCTCTGGGTATTTGATGGGTCTCTTTTCCCTCTGCTCTTCCGAACAAAAACTCCTCCAAATTGGGATCTTGATGATGCCCAAGATGTGTTTTGTGCTCTGTCAGGCTCTGATAAATTGGGAGAGAAAACTAAAAAGATTTGCTTCTGTTCTGTGTCAAAAAAATGGGGGGAGAGTCTGTCCATTCAGTGAAGAGGGCGGTGAAATGTTGAATTGCAGTGGGGAAGATGTTCCTTCTGGTCATTTGCCTGTGCGTGTGGGCATTACACAGCAGAAGCGCTTTATGGTGAGGGCTACAGATCTTAACCATCCCCTGTTTAGGGAGCTCCTGGATAGGGCAGAAGAAGAATTCGGGTTCGAATCTCCTGGCCTTCTGACTATTCCTTGCGAGGAATTCCAGTTTTTGAATATTCTGGCAGTGGTTAGAAACAAGGAGGCAGATCAGAATCTTTTCAACTTAGATTTCCTGTGTGTTTGTAGTGTTAGAGTGTGAATATGTCTGGTGTTTGAGCTGAGAGCTGACTGTAACAGTTGCAGAGCAGCTCAAGCATGGAGTTTCAGGCCTCTTTTGCAGTCTGTCAATATTGTTGAGAGCTGAACAAGAGGATTCTGGGCTGATACAATTTATTCTTTGGCATCACAGTTAGTTACAGAGCCTTGTTGGGTTTTTGTAGTCCTCACAGAAATTGGATTATTGTTGTATCCATAAATGTATTATTTATTACTTACCCCCAAAAATATTTAGTGGACAGAATCCAGATTCCAAATTCATGTATTATTTAGGCAAAGAGAATCCTCCATTCATCCCTTCCTAGGTTATGAGATTAGACTTCTTATATTTTTGGAATTTAGTTTTAAAATGTACTTACACCATTACTGGGTTGTGTTCGAAATTACAGATTCAAGGGATGTATTTTGTGAACTGCTTCTGTTCTGAGTATGGTCAAGCTGAATTGTATGAAGTAGTCTGTAGTCAAATATGTACTAAAAATCTGCTTTGATGTTTGTTTTAGGATATGGCAGTGAGTTGCAACGATTTGTTTGATCTTCTAAATCTTATTACCTTGTGGCTCAAACTAATAGGGTGGGGAAGATATAGTACCTAAGCATTATAATTTAGCACTTCTCAATCACTTCTTAAAATCTTATGTAATATTTTTAAATCATTTTCAATTTTTAACAGTAGTTTATTTGTTAAGTTCTCTTATAATTTAGGTATTAGGACAACATAATTATTTATGATGCTATTAGTATGTTTTTTGTTGTTGTGGTGTCGTAAAAGATCTTAAAAGAAGTTAGACTAGTAGTTGTATACTAAGTGATAGTTTTATTGATGTGCTAATGTGACATCACATAATTTGTTGCTTTTTAGATCTATTGAATGCATTTCATTCAACTAGAGTGCTCATTTTCAACACCAACAACTTCGAAGTCACAACTATTCAGTAGGCACAATCCAGATTCCAGATTTATGAGATTAATTAGAGACAAAGGAGAATCCTCCATTGACTTCTTTCTACCTTACAAGATTAGACTTCTTATGTTTTGGAAATTTATTTTATGCTTACACCAGTACCCAGTTGTGTTGGAAATTGCAGATTCAAGAGATGTATTGATTGTGTGAAGTATTACTCGATTAAGTATGGTCAAGCTCATATGATATGAAGTATTTAATAGTAAAATATCTATCTAAAAATCTTCTTTGATGTTCATTTTAGGGTCTGGTAGTAAATTGTATCTATTTGTTTAATTTTCTATAACTTATTATCTTGTTCCCCATAAACTTATATAGGGGAGAATATCTAGTAGTTGAGAATCCTAATTTGGCACCTCACAAAATCTTATGTGATAATTTCAGCCACTCAATTTTTAACAACAACTCAATTAGGATGTCATTTGCTTATAACTAAAGTTTCAGGACCACATAATCAAATATGATGCTACATCAGTATGCTTTTTGTGGAGGTGTCCAAAAAGACCCCTGAAAAAGGTTAGAGTGGTAGTTATGCACTAAGTTATATTTTATTGTGGCATCCCATAATTTATTGCTTTTTAGATTTAATGAATACATTTCATTCCATTATGAGTGTTTATGATCAACAATAACAACTTTAAAATCACAACTATAAGTGCCACATTATTGAAAATATTGAGCATCAAATCAACAAATGCCGTCACAAGTATTGAAACATGCTCAAATATTAGATAAAGGATAAGACAACAATTCACATCAAGAGTTGTACAACTATTATTCCTTGTTATTACAAAATATTTAATGTATAAAAAAATTAAATATTATTAATAGTTAGTCATACTTACTCAATACTTTTACAATATATTTAATACTAGTTAGTTATGCAAATGAATTATGCTAAAAGTTGTCTCCATAGTTACTCCAACTCTCATGGAAATAACTAGTTGAGTGAGGTGGAATTGATGGGTTGTTTGGATTGTAGGGAAGTAGAATGTCATGGACAATAATTATGTTATTATTGTATTTAGTTTGTGGGTGTTGTTGATGAGTTGAGAAATTAAATTTTACATTAAGTTTAGTTAATGTTTCTAATTTCTTTTACATGATCTCAAAACTTGTCTAGTTTTCTCATGAAGATGGTTTATGAGTTAAACTATAAATATAATTTTCTTGTGATACAAGCTTTTGTTGTTTTTGCTCTCGAACCATTTCTTTAGTGGGATTTTCTTGACTTGACGAGTTTTCTTTAATCATGTCTAATATTTGCTTGATCCAATCTTCTCCCAATCTAGGGAACATTGAGTATAAATGCTAACTTAGGAAGAATAGTGAATGTGTTTATTGAATGCTGGTGTTAGGATTGAAGGTTTTTCTTCTCCTTTTGGCATTTTTGCACTTTTATGGATTCTCTATATGCAACTAGTACAGATGAATGAAAAAATTAAATTAATCTACTCATATTTTCTAAAATTTTATATACTATGTATTACTATTTGGTTGAAATAAACTTTTTAAATAGAATTAAATGTATATGACTTTTCCTAAGATGCAAACCTTTATGCTTTATCTTTCTCTTTTCTAAGATAATATAAAATATGATGAGAATAAGTATGATTAATGTAAGATCTAGCAAAGATACGAAAAAATGCAATCCAAGGTCAAATTCTAACAAAGAAGGAAATTTTTGTTGGACTACAACTAATTTGGAATCTAATTGAAGAATCTGTGATTACAAGATCACTGAGGAGTTGCTGATTAGATATGTAATATGATTAAATCAATATTATGTTGTCATTGATGTCAACTAGTTTGACAACACTTATCTTGTAAGTTACTATACCAAGACATCTGAAGAAAGGTGAAAGAAATGAAGAACAGAGAAATCTACATGAAGAAAGATGTACATGACAGATGAGGATAAGGAACACATTGAGTAACTTGTTGATGAGTCTATGACTTGATGATATTGACTTTATTATGTTGCATTCATCTATGATGAAGTATAGAGCTGAAAGACACAAAGTAGTGTTGTTGGTAAATGAAGCATTTCTAGTATACACCGACAGAGTGTAGTGTATACTGACCGTAGTATTAACTAAACAGTGTTCACCGACGCATTTCTTTGTTAATAAAGCGGAACAGAATGAATTAAATGATTAGTTTAGCCGATAAGATTGATGGGCTGGCAAGAGTATAACATCGAGGCAACATATAATGTTTGTTACACAGATTGACGGTTGACAAAATTCAGGGAAGATCTAACGGAGCAGATTGAAACGTGTTATTGACAAAAGTACCGAGAGAGTTTGAAGTGGCAAAATCTATGAATGTGGTTAAACAACAAAATCTGATGGTGGAGAAGAAAATGATTTACTCATCTATATAAGAGAACACAATTTCTTTATGCACGGAGCCGGAAGAAGTAGAAACTGCAGGAATATCGTGTGAACAAGGTTTTCATGCATTCTGATCATACTAGTTAGTAAGAACTGAGCTGCAAAACAATTACCGAGCTACAAAGAGCAATTACTGACAGACAGTAAGTTGATATAGTATTGAATCTGAAGTGAAATATTGATCAGAAGGATTTTTATGGACTGAATATTGATCTGTAATCTGCAATTGAAGTTGTATTAAAGCAAGTCATTTACTGTTACATATTTAACCATTGTATACAATCAAAATCTCTTAACCGAGTGGACTCTGAAAGTCTTATGATGTATCATTCATAGAATGAACATTGTTATCCTATCAACCCCATAGTGTATGCTGGTTGGACGACAACTTCTAGTCTAAAATCCTCTAACAAGGTCACGCCTGACAGTGTGTTTGTAAACCTTTAACAGGGTTGGGTCTTAACCGACCTCACTTCAGAAGAGTGAACAATTTTTGGGTTGCCGGTCCCAGGTGGTTTTTCCCTTTACAGGGTTTCCACGTTAAATCTCTTGTGTTATGTGTTGATTGTGATATTTGTTTGTTATCATTCTTTGCATATTACATGTTAGATTTGATCGGTAAACTGTTACAGTATTAGACTAGTAATTGGTAAAAGCACAGATAGTGACAATTATTATTGCTTACCGAGGAGCAAAAATTAGAGAAGTTGTTTTGAATTATACATTTTGTTTTGGGACACTGGATAACTGATTCAACCCCCTCTCAGCTATTCTAACAATTGGTATCAGAGTTGATTAACTGACACTAGAGAGTTACTTGGCTACTACAGAGTTGATTGTTTATTTATTTCTTTGGCATTGCTGTCAAAGGGAGAGATAAATAATATGAAAAGTTTGAAAAAGGGAACAAGCACCGACAAGAATTATCAAAGGGAGAGACAATCTGAATGAGACAGAGTATTGAAGATCAGTTACAAAGAACAAAAGCAGGAACAGGAGAACTGAAAAGATCACAACTACAGAATGGTAAAGCTGTATTATTTAATGCTGGTTTAGTAACGTAGTGATGAAACATATTAAGTCTATTCGACTTACAACATTTTGTTCACACAAGTTGTAGAATATATGTTTGGTATGTGTATGGTGTAAGGAAACTCAGGTGCGGAAACAACTTCCTACACTAATCTCTATAGGAGAGTATTGTGCAAATTCTTATAAATCCTTACAATTTCAGATTCGTTAACTACTTTAACAAAGATATTGCAACCACATACAATGCATACAGAAAAATAGAGAATGACACAATGATATACCCTGGGGAAAACCTTTTGGTAAAAAACCCTAGCACTCCAAAATCTGCACAATGTATTATCTTCAACACAAAGATTACAATACACTTGCAATGCAAGTTCTTTCAAGAAATGAGAGACAAAGCCAACAAGACTTAAATTTTGTTATTTCTCTCCCATAGGAGCAGCATCATATATATAGACTCCTCTGGACCCAAAAATAGGCACAACCACCAAGATCCATGCACAAACGCCACATGTACACAGTTGTTACATGCAATCCCAAGAATAGGCGTCCATCCCTAGAATAGACTATGACAGCTTGTCATAGAATCCGCCAAAAATAACGGTCACAAGAGAAGTGTAAGAGAATCTGTCATACCAACCTATTTTTGGCATATTTTCTTACACACACCAACCACTTCTTCTTGGGCGCCCAAATAGGCCCAAGTCATAGATGCTCTTACACCTGTCATAGCACATTCCTTAAATAGTTCTTACACATCATAGGAATCCGTTATGACCGTTTCAGTCATGATCTCCTTACGCACAAGATGTCGACACATCAAGTGGAGTGACACATCAACATGCCAACTAGACATGTACACTCACACTTAATCACATTATTTGCAAAAAATATATTTACAAAACAAATAATAAGAATAGGAATTATCCAAGGTTGAGACACCTTATTCCTAACATATGGTACATTTCATATTACTTGAGTTGCCATCAATGCCAAAGGGAGAGATTGTTGGACTACAACTGATTTAGAATCTGATTGAAGAATCTGTGATTACAAGATCACTGAGGAGTTGTTGATTAGATATGTAATATGATTAAATCAGTATTATGTTGTCATTGATGTCAACTAGTTTGACAACACTTATCTTGTAAGTTACTATACCGAGATATCTGAAGAAAGGTGAAAGAAATGAAGAACAAAGAAATATATATGAGGAAAGATGTACATGACAGATGAGGATAAGGAACACATTGAGTAAATTGTTGATGAGTCTATGACTTGATGATATTGACTTTATTATGTTGCATTCATCTATGATGAAGTATAGAGCTGAAAGACACAAAGTAGTGTTGTCGGTAAATGAAGCATTTCTAATATATACCGATGGAGTGTAGTGTATATCGACTGCAGTATTAACTGAGCAGTGTTCACCGACGTATTTCTTTGTTAACCGAGTGGAACAGAATGAATTAAATGATTAGTTTAGCTGATAAGATTGATGAGCTGGCAAGAGTATAACATTGAGGCAACAAATAATGTTTGTTAGACAGATCGACGGCTGACGAAATTCAGGGAAGATCTAATAGAGTAGATTGAAATGTGTTATTGACACAAGTACCAAGAAAGTTTGAAGCGGCAAAATCTATGAATGTGGTTAAATGGAAAAATCTAATGGTGGAGAAGAAAATGATTTACTCATCTATATAAGAGAATAAAATTTCTTTATGCACGGAGCCAGAAGAAGTAGAAACTGTAGGAATATCACGTGAACAAGGTTTTCATGCATTCTGATCATACTGGTTAGTAAGAACCGAGCTACAGAACAATTACCGAGCTACAGAGAACAATTACCGACAGACAGTAAGTTGATATAGTATTGAATCTGAAGTGAAATATTGATCAGAAGGATTTTTATGGACTGAATATTGATCTGTAATCTGTAATTGAAGTTGTATTAAAGCAAGTCATTTACTGTTACATATTTAACCATTGTATACAATCAAAATCTCTTAACCGAGTGGACTCTGAAAGTCTTATGATGTATCATTCATAGAATGAACATTGTTATCCTGTCAACCCCATAGTGTATGCTGGTTGGATGATAACTTCTAGTCTAAAATCCTCTAACAAAGTCACACTTGACAGTGTGTTTGTAAACCTTTAACAGGGTTGGGTCTTAACTGACCTCACTTCAGAAGAGTGAACAATTTTTGGGTTGCCGGTCCCAAGTGGTTTTTCCCTTTACAGGGTTTCCACGTTAAATCTCTTGTGTTATGTGTTGATTGTGATATTTGTTTGTTATCATTCTTTGCATATTACATGTTAGATTTGATCGGTAAACTGTTACAGTATTAGACTGGTAATCAGTAAAAGCACAGACAGTGACAGTTATTATTGCTTACCGAGGAGCAGAAATTAGAGAAGTTGTTTTGAATTATACATTTTGTTTTGGGACACTAGATAATTGATTCACCCCCCTCTCAGTTATTCTAGCAATTCTTTCTAATATTGAATTTACTTCCTTAAGGATAAGAGAAATTTTTAATTATTAAATCTACAATAACTTCTCCAAGTAAAGAACTTGTGAAAATATGCTTGGTTCTAGTGTAGGATTGTGTCCTTAGGGATCCAAATTTGTCTAGAGATTTTCTTTGATATTTTATTAGAGAGGCCTTCAACATAGCTAGTGGAGGAAAAATGGGAGTATTTTGGTGAGCTCAGATTGGTCTTAGTATTGGCACATTTCTTGGAAAGTTTGAAGGCTTCGAGGATCTGGTTGTTATAATAATCATTGAGCTTAAATACTCTATAGAGGTGGACAAGTTCAAGATTAATATGGTCTTTGTCACAAATGTGAAAAGCATGGGATCCAATAGTATTGAGTACCCCAAATTTTTTTCCAAGGATGGTGGTGAGATAAGTTATGCAGGTAAAGGTTAGTATGTGCATCTTTTCTAAAAACACTACAAGCTAGGGTACCATCCTCTTTTCTAGGCAATCCATTAATCACTTTTTCCTCTTCTTAATGATGGATCACTGGGTCTGATTTGAAACATCAATTGAAATAAATAAACAATTTATTCGAAAAGATTACTCAACAATATTCTTAGACTGTGAAATATTGGTACCAACTCTTGAATTCCTATGTTATTCTCATGTGTATCCACGATCCTTAGAAAGTGTTCTAGAGGATATGAGAGTCAAAATATTTAATATTTATTTCTAATAAAAAATTTGTAAATTTGCATTTCAAAGAGGTGAACACATGTTAGTGGTAGTTAAAGTATGATTGGAGAACATATGCTATCAAGATTGATCATAATATAATTTTGTATTTCTTTGTTGAATATTAATAATATATTTTCTCTCCTTTAATGGATTTTTTTAGAAAAGGATTTTCTCAATGTATATTTAATGTTATATTTTGTAGTTTTGATTTTTCTATTATTGTTGAATATGCAACATATATAACTGCATATGGTAATATATTTTTTAGATTCACAAACACATTCATTAGTTAATCTTGCAACTTAGTTTCATCTTGTTCTAAATATTTAGTATCATATCTACTGATTTTGTTGAGAAAGGGATGCCTTTCTCTTAAGTGCTTGAAGAAGATTGTATACCATGGCAACCACTTCTCGTAAAGATATTAAGAAATGCAATGGCACTGGCTACATGATGTAGAAATGAAAGATAAGGTATCTCCTTGAAACATAAACAAGTGGTTGCCAATTTCACAGGATACAAAGCTACCCATTATGACATATAAAGATTGAAAGAAGTTGGTAAAGGAATAATGTGGAATCATTTGGTTGTGTCTTGGAGATTTAGTTCTCTTGAATGTATCTATAATAGACTTTGCATTCAAGTTGCGAAAGAGAAGAGGTGAAATATACCATATTAAAAAATTGTCTAATTCAACTTATATCTCAAAAGATGTTTGTATTCTTTAAATTTGAAGTATGGTGATTGTAGATCATTTATTTATACACTTAAAACTTATTATTTAAGTTAGCTTGCATCAATACATGTTAAGATAAAAAATGAAGATTATGTTTTGTTTTGTTCTTTTCTTGAATCTTGAGAAAATCTAATTATTGACACAAGTAGTGGTAATTCAGAGCTATAAATGAACATAATTATTTAGAAAATTCTTTAAACTAAATGAGAATAGACACCATGAATTTTGGATCCTAAGATGCCTTGCATGTGCAAGGTAGATCCAAAGAGAAAGGGTGTAAAGGGGACAAAAAGAAGGATAAGTCCAAAGAATATTCTAAAACCTTTTAAAATAACAAGATAAAGTTTTGGAATTGTAGAAAAAGAGGGCATATTAGTGTAAGAAAAAAAAAGAAATGTTGATTCGTCCATGGAAAAGTACTCCTTGTGATCTCTTTAATTGTCCTTTAATTACCACTATTTTTCTTGATTACTCCCTACAAACTGCTGCACTTTCATACCTTTATAAAAACTTCATGACATTTCTCAAGTTTATTATAACCATAAAATATTTAATACAATTATTAATAATATGATTAATATTTACATAAGCATTTTCTTATTGGTTTAAATGTGTAATGACGAGCTCTATAATTAAATTTATTTTAACTATTCTATGTCATACTTTGCAAGATATTTTATATGCTTGTAAGACAATTGCCAAATTTTTTTTTAAGACTAACTAAGTTTAATGGATGATCTATATTTCATATGATAATGTAGGGTAAAGAATAGGGACCCTCTAGTCTAAATTAGGAATCAAGCTTATTCACATCAACCCACATTGAAGGATGAATGCAATAGGCTTGACTTCAAATCTAATGGTGAGAGCTCAAGACTTAAATTGGTGGGAATTATCATTCTTTTGTGATTTAATTGATTGAATTGATTAGAATAGAGAATTAGGGTAAAAGATATAAAAATGACTATAATTAACATAAAAAGGTAAGCTATAGACCTAATAAGACAACTTGAATATAAATTTGGAAAGAGGAATTAGAGAGGAACTTGTCACTGAAGGGTATGTGCAGTATCATGGTGGGCCAAAGTAGGTCCTTAAGTGGTGAGGAATTCTAGAAAAATAGAGTTAGGAAATTTGACATAAAAATTTCAATAAGTTATCAACATTATATCAAAAATATGTAGGCATAGGATTTGTAGAAAATTGAAATCAATTTCTAAGCTACTAGTTGTTTTTTGAAAAAAAAATCTATTTGGTGAGAATTTGAAATTTCAATGGAGTAGTACAAAAATTTCAAGAAAAAGATAAGAAGTAGGTGTATGTTTGACTGCCCTAACCACAATCAAATGATAGTATTTTAATAAGGTTCTAGATATAAGTAGAAGACTCATCTTCAGATGTGACAAGCCTTTTTTTGTAATTTCTTCCAAGTAAATAATTAATTATATTTATTTACTACAAATTTTTTAGAATATAAAAACTTGTATGACTAACCACTATAACTTGGTCAAAACTTTATAAAATTCATTTTTTAATCCTATAGTATGTGAAGCATAAAATGTGACACATGTTTCATATTAAAAAAATGTTTATGGTTTAGCTTATCAATTGTGACTTTAGATGAAATTCACTTAGAAAATGAATAATAATAATTTACTAAACTCAAAATAAGGCATGATTTATATTGGTGGAAAACTGAGAATCTCCTTAAGAAACCCTTTTCGTTTCATCAATTTTGGGTAAAACAAGTTGTCAGCTATATGGTCAAAGTTTGGAAACACAAGGAAATCTCATGAACACATTTTTTTGTGTTGACTTTCTACATTTGGCATCCCAAAGCCAAGTCCCATTGCAATCCCAAAGAGGCTGCAAATTTATGTCCGAGGTATCAAATATCAAATATGTATTGGATATATGATATAGATAAGATATCTGATATTTATAGTATATTCATATACTACATACCTCATATTATATATCATAATTTATACAATAATGTGTAATATTTAATAAAATAAATTATTATATTACTATTATGTATCATATTTAAAATACATTATGTTATATCTTATTTAATATATAAAACTTATGTTAAATAATCTCTCTCTCTCTCTCTCTCTCTCCATATCCCATTATCTCCATATCTCCCTCTCTCTATACCCTTTTCTCCCTCTCGCTATCACATTATATCCCTATCTCCCTCTCGCTATCATATTCTATCCCTATCTCCCTCTTTATAACCCCTTATATCCCTATCCATTCTCTCCATATCTCCCTCTCCCTATCCTACTATTTTCCTCTCTCTCTCTCTCTCTCTCTCTCTACTATATCCCATTCTCTCCCTATCCCTATCATCTTCTAATCCTATCCTCTTCTCTCTCTATCTCTCTACCTTTCCCCATCCCAATTTTTAAGGTGTATTAAATTAATTATAAATACATGCATTAAATATGTGCATGTACAATGTTTTAAATATCAAATATCGAATACCAATCCAATATCTGACACCCTTTTCACAAGGGTGCTAATGGTAAATTCTTGGCACCCTTGTGAATTTTTGGGGGCCATGTTAAAATATTAGATATCATATATCAAATTATTTTCAAATATTGGATTAATATTTGATATCATATAATTAATATTGAATGTCTAGTATTTGATACCTAGGCCACACAAAATAGGGTAGTGGGCCATTTTGTACATTCCAACGGTCCTTACATTATTTTTGTTAGAAAAAAACATGGGGTTTCAGACAACAAGAGACAAAACCAGTCTTTTTTTCATATCTTTTTTCATAAATTTATCATTGGAAATAATTTTTTTATCATCCTTTTGAAGTTGTGATAGTTGTCGAAAGAAAAAATAAAACATAAAGCTTAAAAAGGACCAAATTGGAAAATATAGACAAAGAGATAAAGAGTCATAGGAAGAGGAGAAAATATATCTCAAATATTAGTAAAGATGAGGCCTTTGGTCCACTGGTAAATGTTATTTGAAGTGAAGAGGATAATGAATTTGAGAATATTAAGCATGATTTTGAAAATGAAAATGAAAAAAAAAAATGTAGAGATTGATATTGAAAATATTGAACAAGATATTCAACTTGGGAATGAAAATGTTGAAATTCATATGAGTGATGTTCAACATGATATTGAATTATTAAATGAAAATATAATAATCAAAATTGTAGGTGAAAAAGTTGCACTTGACATAGAATATGAAGTTGATGAACCAAGGGAATGTTATACAACACCAAATTACATGATAAATGAAGTCCCTTATGTGGAAGAAAGATGAATTCCCAATTCAATACTTTCAAGAACTCCAAAATGGTTACTTGAAATCGATGAGAACATTATAAGAAAATTTGAAGACAAGAGATCGACAAAAAATGTTTAGTTGTAGGCTACGAGACTTTTCATTAAATATTTCAGCAATAAGACATTGATCGAGAAATGTCAACTTTTTGTACAATTGGTAAAGGTGCAAAAGGTTAGACCTATGCTAGAAAAATTAAAGACTAGTATGAACATGAAAACGAAGAAAAAAGATATTATTGTCAAAAATATTCTTAATTATCTCAATTCTATTGGAAATAATAGAAAGGAAAAACATAAGAGAGCTTCTCGAAGGGTTATTAAAACCTCCTTAGTAAGTCATAATTTGAAAAAATATCTCTTTATGAGAAAAGATTGTGTTTATTTCAACATAAATTGTAAAAGTTTGGATAGAGCACTTGTAAGAAGAGAAACACTTGAAGATCTTCTTCAAAATGATACATATACTTTTGGTGGGTGTCTTCCACATGTTGATAAGAAGATGACCGATAGTGTGAAGGAAGAAAATCAATAATCTTGGCACTCTAAGTATAGAGTGTTACACAATGTAAAGGACGTCTTAAAGTTAAGAATTGGCAATCAAGACCACACACCACATCCTAAATTTTTTTTTGGAAGTAAGTCAAACAATGTTGTTTAAATTTTTTTGTGAGGCATGTATCCAAAATTGTAAATATCACAAACAGATTTTGAATTCCTCAAGCCAGTTTAGTGTGTACCTGATGTAGAGGGCACAACCACTACCACACCTTAGGGTCTAACTTGTCATTTAGATAGCTCAACCTTATTCTAAGGTTCTTCTTTAGTCCTATACCTTCTCTTAGGGATCAATCCCCTAAATGAGCCCAAAATAGGGAAAAGTACCTCACACTATTTGGATCTTCAAAAAATGGTGGAAATAGTCTATAGGGACCCAATGCACTAAGATTTAACTCCTTATTGAGTCCTTCAACAACCACAAAATAATCTTCTCAACTTTGGCTAGAATCTCTACTGCCCCTAATTCACTAGTTTTTTGTGATTAACTCCCAAAACTTCTAAACAAATTGATGAGTTCCCCACGGATTTGGATACCATTTCCAACCTCTAATAGATTCTAAAAGGATTTGGTTTGATTCTAATCCAACATCCCTAAACCCTTACTATGTTCACATGCCTAATTAGCTAGATTAGGCATGAATAACCAAGAAAATGTGAGTGGATGGGTTCCTAGAAACTTCCCAAGGCCCTAGAACTCTTCTACTATCCCAAAATGTTCTAAATATTTCATTCATCAAGTTAACTCAATCTAATTTGCTGACTGTCTCCACTTCTTCTCCACCTTCCTGGCTAAACACATAGAAATGTTTAGCTTAGGGCTGGCTTGGAAAATTAGCAAATCAACTCTCCTCACCCCAAGTCCTTGGATTTCTTAAGAGAACTCTCCTAAATTTCATTTGCTAGAGGGCCATGAAAATCCCATAGTGGAATTGCAACTTAGAGGGCCATTTCCCAAAAAACCTCAAATTCAGTGCTTCACAGACTAGTCTACACCTAAATTCAAATATCTTGCACAAATAGAATCCAAAACACTTAAAACAAAAATAATTTAACAAAGGAAAAATCCCTCTATCCAAAACTTATGAATTTATACCATTCCACAATCGTACAGATCCGTACCATATACAAAATTAGAGGAAATTCCATAATTTCAGGGTTCTGATATTAGTTTCCTTCAATCCTCCATATAATCTGTCATCCCCCTGGATGTAAGATTCCCCTATGTCTAAATAGACTCATATCAATGACTATAACCAACTTCCAAAGGGTTATTGACCTTTTTGCCCCTTTGTTGAGCAACTTTTCAAAAGTTGTCGAGCAACTTTTCAATTTTGCATAACAACTTTTCATTTTTGCTCAAATGCTTCTATTAAGCCTATCTAATGAAAAAATGGATCAAATATATACATATTAAGACCAAATACAACTAATTCCCTTACATATCACATCTTCTACCTAACTAATACATTTGGTTCAATTTGGCATCTAGGCTCATAACATCACCTTAGATCCAATTGAACTTACAAATGGTCTTTATTACATTGCTTGATCCAAATGGATATGAATTTCTATCCTATCCTATATGTACCTCTATTATATCTATGGAGGTGTTCTAGGTTCCCTGCACCATACTCCCTTGGCCAACAAAAATCAAGTCTCTTGAGTTGGTAATTCTGAAACTTTGAAGCCCATCTTCTCAATAAATGTCTCTGTCAGCTAGGTTATATCCTCCAATGGTCTGCCTCTCCACTTGATGAGGTATTCAAAGTATGTTTGCCTCCTAGTTTTCTTGCTCAACCTCTTGTCAAGGGTACACTCTATCTCTATTTGTGGTGTTCTAGGAAGTGTACTGAATAGTTTTTCCTTGGGTGCTTCATCTTCATCTGCATCAAACACATTAGGACCCTTATAGGCATAGATACCAGATACATTAAAAGTGTTAGACAAACCAATGTCTAGTGGTAAATCAATTTTGTAGGCATTTTTTTACCACACTTCTGTAAGATTTTGAAGGGTCCTATCTTTCTCATCATAAGTTTAGTATAATTTCATTTAAGGAGTCTCTCCTTTTTGAGATGAACCATCACCATATCTCCCATTTCAAACTACAATCTCCCCTCTTACTGTCGGCTTCCTCCTTGTACTTCTTTGATGTTTTTTCCAATCTACTTCTTACCTCTTTGTGGATATCCCTCATGAAATATGCAAAGTCATCTACTTGTGCACTGTTCCTTTCCATGGAATTCACTTCTCTCAACTCCATTACACCCCTAGGATGTGTTCCATATACAATTTGGAATGGACTATGACATGTACTCCTACTCACTAAATTGTTGTGAGAAAATTCTTCTTTGAAAGTACTAAATCCCATGTTGTTCCATGATCCTTTGTCAAGCACATTAATAGGTTCCCAAGTGACCTATTGACAACCTCTATTTGGCCATCTGATTGGGGATGGTATGCTAATGAGTATGAAAAACTGGTTCCTAGTCTCTTCCAAAGAGTTCTCCAAAAGTGTCCAAGGAACTTTGAATCCCTGTCAGAAACTATGGATAGGGGTAATCTATTTAACCTTACAATTTCTTTAAAGAATATTCCTACCACATGAGAAGCATCATGACTTGTTTTACAAGGTAGGAAATGGGCCATCTTGGAAAATCTGTCAACCACTACACACACATACTATCATACCCTTGTCTAGTCCTTGGAAGTCCAAGTAAATAATACATGCTTACTGAATACCATGGTCTATTTGGGATTGGTAAAGGTGTATAGAGACCCACATTTGAATTCTTTCCTTTGGCTCTTTGACATACCATACAACTTTCCACATGTTTTTTGACATTAGTTGGCATCTTTGGCCAGTAGTAGAATCTCCTCACCAATTCTAGTACCTTGTCAAGCCCAAAGTGACCTACCAAACCCCCACAATATTTATCTTTCACAATATTATCTTTGACTGATCCCTTAGGGATACAATGTTGACTACCTTTGAAAAATAATACTTCCTACAATACATAATCTACAAACTCACTGCGATATCTACCAGTCATTGCTTTGCATACATGATAGGCTTCCTTGAAGTCCTCATCTTGCTCATACATGTCCTTCATTGAGTTAACTCCATTTTTTTTTCTAATCTTACCTCCTGAATGGTCAAGTTCCTCCTATTGAGAGCATCAACAACCTTGTTTTCTACACCCTTCTTATGTTTTATGGTGAAGGTGTATGCTTGAAGGTATTCCACCCATTTCATATGCATGTGGCTTATATTATCTTGTTTATTTAAGAATCTCAAGGCATGATTGTCAGTGTAGACAACAAACTCCTTTGGAAATAAATAATGCCTCCATTTCCTTAAGGACTGCACCATTGCATACATCTCTAAGTCATATGTAGAATATTTTTGTTTTTCTTCATTAATATTTTCACTAAATAAGGCTATTGGCTTACCTTCTTGGCTTAAGACCCCACCTATGGCCCTATTAATGGCATTAAACTTAATGGTAAACAAATTATTAAAGTTTGGTAAAACCAATATAGGTTGTTCTGCAACCTTTCTTTTCAAGAACTCAAATGACCTACTAGCTTCTTGGGTCCATGAAACTTAACACTTCCTACCTCCTTTTATTGTATCTATCATAGGAGCAAACACATTGCTAAAGCCCCTAATAAACTTCCTATAAAAACTTGCTAAACCATGGAATCTTTTTACCTCACTTGCATTCCTTGGGGTTGGCTAGTTTAGTATTGCATCCACCTTAGATGGGTCCATCTTTAGGTTCCCTCTTGAGATCACAAATCCTAGGAATAACAATTCCTCTTGCAAGAAAATACATTTTCCAAGTTGATCCTCAACTTCTCCTCTTGTAGCCTCTTCAAAACCTTCTCAACATGTATTAGATGTTCATCTCTACTTCTACTAAAAGTGAGAATGTCATCTAGGTAAACAACAACAAAGTGATTAATGAAAATTTTGAGCACTTCATTCATGAGTCTCATGAATGTGCTTGGAGCATTTGAGAGGCCAAAGGGAATCACCATCCACTCAAATAGCCCCTCATTGGTCTTGAATGGAGTCTTCCATTCATCTCCTTGCCTGACTCTTATTTGATGGTACCCACTCTTCAAGTCTATCTTAGAGTAATATGTGGCCCCTCCTAGGCAATCCATCAAATCTTCCATTCTGGGCATGGGAAATGTGTACCTTATAGTGATTTTATTTATGGCCTAGGAATCAGTACATAATCTCCATGTACCTTCCTTATTTGGAGCCAAGAGTGTTGGTACTGCATAAGGGCTAATACTTCTTATAAACCCTTTCTTTAATAACTCTTCAACTTGTCTTGCCAATTATTCATTTTGATCTGGACTTAGTTTGTATGCTTCTTTATTTGGTAGTGTAGATCTTGGTATGAAATCAATGCACTGACTCACATCCTTGAATGATGGTAGAGTCTTAGTCTTACTATCTGCAATCACATCCTTATACTTACTCAACAATTATTGTACCTCCTTGGGTCCTACACTCATCCATGGTTCTTTGTCTTCCACTTTCCTTTCTTTCACTCCCCTTATAGGCTTCACTACTATGAAAAACCATGGAGTTCTCTAGGGTCTTCATGAGCTCTTTCTCTTCAAAAACAAGTACACTAGTTACCTGATGTTTATCCTTTCCATCATCTGGTAAAGGTCTCATAGTATACTCTACTCCACCCTTGGTGATCTTATAAACATTCTTCTTGCCATCATTCTTGGAGTTCACATCATACTGCCAAGGTCTCCCTAGCACTAGATGACATGAATCCATCTCTGTAACATCACACAAAATGTTATCTTCATAGACTCCTATTTGAAACTCTACATACACTTGTTCATTAACCATAGCTTTTTCTTCTTTATTAAACCAAGACGCTTTATAGGGTTAGGATGGGTTATTTTCTTTAATCCAAGTTTATTAACCATCACAATAGATGCAAGATTATCAGTGGAGCCTAAGTCTACAATTACTTTGCACACTTTACCTTTCATCTTGCAATTTGCAATGAATAAGATCTTCCTTTGTGGTGGCTCCTTTCTTGTAGGGGTCTTCAATAAGGTCCTATTGAATGTTAGATACTCACCTTGATCTGGATCTGCATTTCATCTTTTCCCTTGTATGCTTTGTGTTTCATATTCTTGGGTCATATTTACCCTCCTTTCTCCACCTTGGTTATTGTTCCCATATTTTTTTTAGGTAATATTGAAGATTTGTGTCCTGCTTGGTTGCAGGTGAAGCACCTACCAATGAAAAACCCTAGAGTTATTCCCCCAAATCTTCCTTGACTGTTGCCTCTTCTTCCCCTATAACCTCCTCTATGATTCGTTTCCCCTTCCTAATTTTCTTGATTCTCGATTCTCCTTGGAATCTATTGAAAGGACCTCTATCGTTAAACCTTCCTCTTCCTTTGTGATTTGAACCTCTTCCTCTACTCTAAGAGTCACTCTTCCTCTTTTACTTTTCCTCAATATTGAGTGTTATTTGAAAACATGTACGCACTGAATTTGGCTTGAAAAAACTCAAATAATCTTGGATGGAGTAATTGAGTCCATTCAAGTACCTATCCAACTTTTGTTTTTCATTTTTCAGGGACCTTGGTCCTTAGAGTGAGTTTATGAAACTCCTCTGTATAGGCACCTACATCCAAATCCTTTTGTCTCAAACTCTGCAACTTCTTATACATGGTGACCTCATAATCTTTAGGAATGAACTACTTCTTGATCTTATTCCTCATCCTCTTCCATGTTTCTATAGGGTTCTTCCCTTCATCCATCCTTTCATTCTAAAGAAAGTTCCACCAACTAAGGGCATGGACCTTCATCCTTGATTTTTCTATTCTCACCTTCTGGCTCTCATGCACATTGTCACATTCAAAGTGATCATCCATCGCCTCTACCCAGTCTACACAATATTCAAGGTTCATTTTGCTACAGAATGTAGGTAGATCTATCTTATTGTCTCTTCTTCCCACCATCTCAAGGGCTTCTAGAATGACTCTTTGATATGTAGGCACTCCTTTTTCTATCCTTCTAGGGTTCTTCTTCTTCTTCATTCCCTTCTTCTTCTTCCTCAAAGTCTTCTTGGGTTCCTCTACCCATCTTGACTTTTAACTTATCCAATTCTCTTTTCATGTTTGTATTATCCTCTCTCATGGCTCTACCTTCTACCATCTATTCTTTGAAAAATTTTTCCAACTCCATATTGGTGATTCTCAAAGGGATCTCCCTCTCTCCATCTTCATTTTCAGACATCTTATCTTACTCTTGCCTTCCAATCAGGTTCTTAGTGGCTCTGATACCACTTGACAAAGAGGGCACAACCACTACCACACCTTAGGGTCTAACTTGTCCTTTAGACACCTCAACCTTATTCTAAGGTTCTTCTTTAGTCCTATACCTTCTCTTAGGGATCAATCCCCTAAATGAGCCTAAAATAGGGAAAATTACCCCACACTATTTGGATCTTCAAAAAAATGGTGGAAATAGTCTATAGGGAGAAAGTACACTAAGATTCAACTCCTTATTGAGTCCTCCAACACCCACAACACAATCTTCTCAACTCTGGCCAGAATATCTACTAGCCCTAGTTCACTAGTTTTTGGTGATTAACTCCTAAAAATTTTGAACAACTTGATGAGTTCTCGACACATTTGGATACCCTTTCCAACCTCTAATGGATTCTAAAGGGTTTTAGTTTGATTCTAATCCAACATCCCTAAACACTTACTAGGTTTACAAGCCTAATTGGCCAGATTAGGCATGGATAACCAAGAAAATGTGAGTGGATGGGTTCCTAGAAAATTCCCAAGGCCTTAGACCTCTTCTACTATCCAAAAATGTTATAAATATTCCATTCACCAAGTTAATTCAATCTAATTTGCTGACTGTCTCCACTTCTTCTCCACCTTCCTAGCTAAACACATAAAGATGTTTAGCCTAGGGTTGGCTTGGAAATTGGCAAACCAACTCTCCTCACCCTGAGTCCCTAGATTCCTTAAGAGAACTCCCTTAACTTTCATTTTCTAGAGGGCCATTAAAATCCCATGGTGGAATTGCAAGTTAGAGGGCCATTTCCCCAAAACCCTCAAATTTAGGGCTTCATAGACCAGTCTACACCTAAATTCAAATATCTTGCACAAATTGAATCCAAAACACTTCAAACTAGAATCATTTAATAAAGGACAAATACCTCTATCCATAACTTAATTTTTTATATCATTCCATGATCGTATAGATCTGTACCATACATAAAATTAGAGAAAATTATAGAATTTTAGGGTTCTGATATTAGTTTCCTTCAATCCGCTATACAATTTATCATTGACCTGGATGTACGATCCCCCTATGTCTAAATAGACTCATACCAAAAACTATAACCAACTTCCAAAGGGTTATCAACCATAATTCCCTTTGTTGAGCAACTTTTCAAAAGTTGTTGAGCAACTTTTTAATTTTGCATAACTTTTCATTTTTTCTCAAATGCTTCTATTAAGCCCATCTAATGACAAAATGGATCAAATCTATCCATCTTAAGGCCAAATCCAATAAATTCCCTTACATATCACATGTTCTACCTAACTAAGACCTTTGGTTCAATTTGACATCTAGGCTCATAACATCACCTTAGATCCAATTGACCAACAAATGGTCTTTATTACATTTCTTGATCCAAATGGATCCAAATTCCTATCCTATCCTATATGTCCCTCTATTAGATCTATGGAGGTTTCCTAGGTGCCCTACACCAGTACCTCTTAAGATTCAGAATACTTGTTGTTGCAAATACCATGTGGAGTTTTCAATGCACTATGAACTATTATGCTATATTCATTCTACTTTGCATACTAACAAAATGTTGTAGGAGTGTGGTGTAAATCAACTTCTAAAATCATTGAGATACTTGCTAGATCAATTTTTACGTCATATAAATGATGGTTATTATTCTTATAGAAATGATCATTTATATGAGAAGTGCTCATAATGTGATGGCTTGCCAATTTTTTTTCATGTTTTATGAGCACAAATAACATGAATTTGGAAAGAAAAATGTCGAGGAAAAGATATACGAGACAATCAAATATACTTTGAAGAGTGGAGATGAAGGTTCTTGATGTGAGTTGGTTACAAAACAATTCAATGTTACTGATTTTATTTTAGATTTCAAGGAAAATATTTTCTATAAGTATGCAAGGCATAGTAATAGGTATCAGTGGTTGGATACAAATTTTAGGGTGTGTAAGGATTATTTCCCGATTGGAACTATTATATTAGTCCAGTTGATTTTGTAGAAAACTAAACATTGCAACCACAAAATTACTTACAAGCTCAATATTACAATTCCATTTAGATTGCTATTTTTGTCCACATAACATATAGACATGCCCCTGGTAGTATAGAATGGGATAGGAAAATAATTAGAGAGTATCATTTTTATATGAGTAAAGATAGATCTCACTCATCTGAGTATGTGTAACATTATTTCAAGATTTTTTTTGAGTTATTGCAAGAAAAAGATATTGCAATGGCTGGACATCTCATTTGGTTAGATAACTACATGGATCAATTCAAGAATGCTCGTATATTCTATTGGTTGAGTAGAATACATACGAAGAGGGGTGCACCTCATATTATGAGTATTTTTGAAGTTGGGCATGGGAAAGGGGAGCATGATGGAGCAAGTGCATGTGTAAAGAGAGCTCTAGTTAAGGAATGATTGAGGATTTTAGGTGCTACATTTTGTGATGCTTGTTCTATTGCTAATTGGTGTAGTTAAACATTTTCATAGGGAGGGACACTTGATTTAATAGTGCATTAATTATTTTTTTTGGTTGAAGAGGGAATAGTAAGAGGTAGATTGGATTGTGAAAAAGTTACAGGTTCTTGAAAGATGCATTCATTTCAAAGCTTAGATGCAAGTACACAGACAATTTGGAAACAAGAGTTGGCTTGTTTTTGTCACAGTTGGTGAGTCAAGTGACTAGGTAGATGCATGGGTTCCATAGTATCTAAATCCTTTCAAATAATATCCATACTAAATGATGACATAGAAAGTTCATTTGAGTACAACCATCTTTTAGATCTTCTACAACTAGGGCATGTTTTTTGTAGTTATTACACTGCAATGGAATGATGAGAGATTAGACTATTGGTTGGAATGATGTGTATAGGGAAAGTATAAGCTAGTACAAATAAAAGAAGGCTATGACAGGTTCACATATCCTACTAGTTTAGTTATTGTTTCCAAAACTTGGTTGTGAACATACATGATTATAAATATTGACACACCTTCATTTGAAGACTACGAGAAACACACAACCATTATTTGTTATAGAAAAGAATGTAAAGTTTTTGAAGAATCATGCCAAAACAAAGACAAAATAACTTTGGAAAGTTAGTAATGTTGATCATGAATCAATTATGGATGCTCTTAAGTAGAGAGATGAACCTTAAGGAACACTTGAGTAGCTCATACAAAATGATTGTAAGGTTTACTATATTCTTTGGTTCATTATGCTTTGGTTCTTTAATTTTTTTTGTCAATAAACTTAGCCCTCTCATGACTTAGAAATGTAGTTGGTTACAAATATGAAAGACATACAATATTCAAGCACACTTGAGTAGCTCATACCAAATTACTATAATGTTCATTACGTTCATTATTCTTTGGTTGATTACATTCTTTGGTTCATTACACTCATTATGCTTTGTTTCTTTAATTTTTTTGGTGAATAAGATTAGTCTTCTCATGGCTTGGGAATGTAGGGATTACAAATATGATGGACATATAGGATTCAACTACCATGTATTGGAGTTTATCTTAGTTTCATTGTTCACTTACATTTAGTTAGTATTATTTATTTAATATTGATATTTTGTATACTATTGTAATGTAGGTTTCTTTGAGAGTACTAGTGGTTGGAGCTATATGTTATGGAGCACAAATATTAGAACCATATGTATTAGTTGTGTATCTAGGATTGTTTGAAAAAAATTATGTATTTTTATATGATGTTGTATTGATGATATATGATGTATTTGTATACACTATAACATACATCAAACTTAAAATTGCACTCACTTAAGACACTCTAGAACATGAGGAAATTAGAAAGCATAAGGATATGAGTCAATTTGTTCCTATTTAGAGGCCTAATTTTGTATGCATATATTTTGTATCATTAAGTTATAATGAATAAATAAAATTTTGTCATCAAATTTTTGTGAAAAAGATGTTCGATTATACTTTGTTCATGGTTATCACCTTCATGTGTAATGATGATTAATATTAAGTACCTTCATTGATGATTAATATTAGAGCTGTCCTATGATCATTATGGATGACCTATATCATGAGAGTTATTGTTTAACATGGAATAGAACATGTTAGACACATAATAGTTGTAGCTAGGGTAAATGTTGAGCATTTAGGCAAGTTGGAAGGAAAAACATGACCATGCATAGGGTAAACCCACCTGACTGGGCACGTTGGCACTGATGGTTCATGTCCACAATGATCAAAACAAAAATTACACTACCTTGTAACTACTCATTGAATACATTTGACAATTTTTGTGTAAAATTTTTTTGTTTCTCTACAAAAAATGCTTCGAGTTTTTTTAAAATTTGAGAAAGGTTTTTGTAGATGGGCCTCATGTGACTCTATAGGTTAAGACAAATTGTTTGCAAGTACTAGGTTTTATGAGAAACAACCCATCAAAGTTCAACATTTTTATGCACTTAGGACATTTTAGGGACATCATTGCTAGGGCATGGCACTGAGTATTTGGGCGAGTTGGGAGGAAAAATGGGCAATTCCTAGGGTAAAACTAGCTAATTGGACATATTTGCACTATTGGTTTTCACTCATAATGAATATAATGATAATTAGGCTACCTTGCAATTTTTCATTGAATGCATCTGGCAATTTTTTTGTTAAGAGAAAAATTGCTACCCCATGAAAACCTCTTTGAGTATTTATAATATGGGATAGGTTATTTTAGAGGCACCTTAGGTGACCCTATAGGTTTAGATAAATTATCTTTGAGTACCATGCATTGTGAGAAATATTCCATCAAAGTTTGATAGTTTTATACACTTAGGACACTTAAGGGACAATGCCTCTAGGGTATGGCACTAAGCGTTCGAGCAAGTTGGGAGGAAAAATGAGACCATGCCTAGGTTAAACCTACCTAATCAGACATTTTGGATTTGAAAGCTTGCACCCATGACAAAAAAAGATGAGAATGTATTTTCCCTCCCATCCATTTGCCAATGTGAAGATACCATAATACTAATCCAAAGGGGTTGGATGCCATAGCACTAATGTTTATCTTTCTTAGTTTATTCCTTAGGTAAAATAAATCATACCCATGAAACCATAGACCCAAAACTATCCAAACACATGGAACAAAGTTCATAATGAATATTCATAATAATAAGCATATGCCAAATAATAATTTCAAGGTAACCAATATTAATAGAACACACACATACAAAAAAATAAGGATATAAACACATCAATTATTATTGAAACATAATAACACTAACACATGCATAAGTAAAAATACACAATGAATCTATAAATAGGATTAATACATCTAGTGTACATGATGACATACACATGGGGATAAAATTATATCGAATCTCTAATTTTATAGATTAAATTATCAAATAAGTATGTATGTCCATATACAAATATGGCATAAACACCAACTAAAACAAATTTCTACAAAATGTGGTGCATGCCATCTCAAAATTTATACAAAATATAAATACAACATAGCCATGTATGAAGCCCTTAATATCCATAAGTAACTACTATATGTCTCTATTACATCCTAATCTACTAATGGATCATCAAAATGGATCCTTTTTAGAGAGGTTTTTAGCTTTGAAGGATCCTACTCAAGAAAAATTTAAACCACAATTAAGATTAGTTATACATTATATGATTTACAATAGAAAACTAACATCCAAATTAATATACATTGAACTATAATTAAATTTTAAATTTGAATTCTTGATTACCTCAACTCTACATCTGCTAAGATTGTTTAGAGTCTTGGTATATGTCTGTGGTAAAGAAGGGATGTCATTGAAAAATCCAAAGCTATGCTATATATATATATATATATATATATATTCACATTCACAAAATTGATAAGAGTTAGTGCATAATTGTTGGTGATAGGAACATATTCACTAAACACAAAATAAAATAAACACATACCTATTATGTTGAACAAGCTGAATGGCTTAGAGAGGTGGGGGGGGGGGGGTGAATTAGTTATTCCCACATAATTTTTTTTTCTCTATTAGTAAACTATTAAACAATGACAACAACTTTGGATTTATCAATTAAGCACATAAATATCCAAAGAAAATGTAAACATGTAAAAATAGGAACACCGACATAGAGAAAATAAATATTTACATGGAAAACCCAAACTGGGAAAAACCATAGAGAAGCTAATTCTCATGAAATGAAAAATGCCTGTTATGGTGACACCATTTTGGTGATTTTCACAAAGGATTACTGCCAATTGTGCTCACTTCATGTAAGGCTCATTTCCAGTTAGGCTAACCAACCTTAGATATGAAAAAGGCTCACTACCAATACAAAGAGGCTCACTGCTAGTACAAAGAGGCTCACTTCCAATACAAAGAGGATCACTACCAAAGTATTTGAAATGAAATTAAATCCACCATTGAGATCACTACCACTAACAATCTTTCATGCATACAATCAACAACACATAGATCTCCACAAACAAATTCACAATCACTTTGCATACAAGAAAAACATAATCCCCTTGAGCAACAAGAATCCTCACCCTTCTTATACTAGTTACAATCAACCATGTCAGCCAAATGTAATTTAAAATAGGTTGTACCAAGGCATTCCCGTGATGGTAAGGAATGAAATGTGGACCACCTAAAGAAATACAACTTGCCTCATAAATGCAAAAATGCAACACCATATCCAAAGCCATCAGTTCCAACGGGCATCATGAACATGTTGTTAAATAAAAAAAACTATGACTAAAAAACAAATGAACATGATTCAAATAGGATCGACCCTAAACAAATGATCAACCAAATGTTACACACACCATAGAACCATCACTGTGAAAGACTAAGGATAGATAACTGAATCACATCCTTTGTTGAACACTTCTATCGAGACACATAAACTATTGGTACAACTACTGATACCACAAAGATTATCACTACACATCAACTAATACAACCAGAATATGAAAATGCATAGGATAGCTTGATGTTAATGAAAACCATTAATGACAACAAACATGAATAGGATAAACTTCACATTCTAAAAATCACCCCCCTTGTCATTGATGGAAACATTCATCAATAAAAAAGAAAATATATCCAAATGATATCATCATCAAATTTCACAGCTCTCCAACTTTTTGAATTTATCCCCCTTTGAAAAGAATGACAAAGGGTCAAAATCCCCCTAAAAAAATCACTCTTCTCCCCCTCTAAGGAAGCTACTAGACACTAATCTAGAAAGGAATAGTCATGCAATAGGTTGGACCAATGCACACACCAGTACATTTTAGTGAACGTTAGGAAGGGGCAGGATGTCTAGCTTCCCCCCTAGATACTTGAAAGTATCCTTGCACAAAGGTTTTTAGAATACATCTTCTATTTTATCCTATGTAAGCACACACTTAATCTTTACTTCATCATTCAACACCTTATCTCTAACAAAATTATATCTGATAGATTTATACTTTGTTATGCAATGTTGAGCTAGATTCTTTGACATGCTTATAGAATGGGTATTATCACACATGATCAAAATTGGCTCCTCAAAAGTAAATCCTATATCATTAAAAGTCTATTTCATCCATAATAATTGAGTACAATACAAAGATGCTACAATATATCCTAATTCAACAGTTGATAAAGTTACATAATCCTTCTTCTTGCTTGATCAAGAAACTAACCAGGAGCCAAGAAAGTAAGCCCCACCACTGGTACTTCTTTGGTTATACAAAAAAAAGCCCAATCTACATTAGTATAAGCTATCAATGTGAAATATGGACATTTTAGATACCAAAAAAAAAACTCTTCAGTTCCTTTAAAATATTTGAATAGCCTTTTCACTGCCATAACGTGTGTTTCTTTCTGCTCTTACTGAAATATTGATGCCAAACATACTGCATACATGATATCTAGTTTGGTAGTAGTCAGGCACAACAAACCACCAATCAGTGATCTATACTTACTCATGTCTACCTTTAGTGACTCATCTTAGTTATCTTACAACTAATAATAATGGAGTACATACCAAATTGTAATGCTTCAACCCAAACTTCTTTATCAATTACTTGACATACTTGGATCGAGAAATGAAAATGTCTTTGCTAATCTAATTTACTTGTATTCTAAGAATAAATTCAGCCCTTCTATCAAAGATCTCAAATTATTTCTACATCTCCTCTGTAAATCTCTTGCACAAGTCATCCTTGCCTACAAAAATAATGTCATCAACATACACAACAATAATTAGGATCTGAGCTTCACCTTTCTGAAACTTTTTTTCCAATCAAATATCTATCTAATTTACTATACCAGGCTCTTGGTGCCTACTTCAAACCATACAGTTCCTTCTTTAATCTGCATACTCCTTCAAGTTCTTCTTTTGAACTAAAACCACATGGTTTCTCAATGTAAACTTCTTCCTTCATCTCTCCATTAAAAAATGATGAATTCACATCCATTTGATAAAATTTAAAATCCTTGTGTGTTGGAAATGCCAAAAATATTCTAATAGCCTCCATCAAATAAATAGGAGCATAAGTCTCCTCAAAGTCAATTCCTTCAATCTGAGTATAACCTTTACAGACTAGTCTTTCCTTATTTCTTCTCACTTTACAATTCTCATCCAAATTGTTTCGGTACACCCACTTAGTACCAATCACATTCTTATCTGTCAGTTTGGACACAAGTTCCCATGTCCAATCCTGATGCAGGAGCATCTTGGGTCCTTGGCAATCTTTTGTCACCAAAAACATTTTGGAGTTTTTCTATATTGCTTGGTTCTTTCTTTGACCAAGTTGGGTCACAGATTTAATGTTGGAATCCATCATTGGGAGGCGTGTAGTCCTAGATCTGACCGTTCCTTCTATTGATTGTGGATCTAAAGGCTGACTCAGTTTGGTAGACTCTTGTATAAATGTAGTTGTTTGGTGGTAGTTTAGGGGGAGTTTTGAGAGAAGATAGAATAAGAGATTTTGACAGATCCTCGCATGTTTGAGGACTTCTGTAAATCATTGTAATATCTGGCCCTAATGGGGAAGGCCTTACAGCTTGATATGTATCATTCGATTTGATGAAAATATATAAAAGCCTCTGCATTCTCTCTCTCACTGTTGTTGTTATTTTCTTTCGCATGTGTTGAGTAGGCTTGGACCATTAGGGTGTGCCATTGTTTGGCCCCTCTTGGCCCATGCTTTACATTAGGTGGTATCAGAGTGAGGTGAGATCTTGATCTACGTCTGTGGATCTAGGTTTATAGGTTCCTCTTGAGAAGCCCTAGTTGATTGTTGTGGGGTAGAAGATTATGATCTGACCTGCAATTGTAGAGGGTTGTCAAGATGGTTCGTGGGAGGCAATATGAAAATCTAGGATTGTTAGATATGCTAAGGCAGATTGCTGCTAGGTTAGAAGCTATTGAAATAGCCCAGAGAAGAGGCAGACATCTTGAAGATGTTAGTGATGATGAAGTTGAGGAAGAACAGGCGAATGCAGAACCTGCACCTGTTATGGATCAAGGTGAAGAAAGATTTTTGAAGGCTTCAACAAGTTTGAAGTCTACACCACATTTCAATCCTCCTAAGTATGGTGGAAAGCTAGATTCTGATGAATTGGTGGACTAGACCACCGAGATGGAAAAATATTTTGAATATGAAAACATACCTGAAGACAAGAAGGTGAAGATTGCAAGAACAAAGTTGAAAAGTCATGCATCCTTATGGTGGGAACATCTACAGATGGATAGGAAGAGGAAAGGAAAAGAAAAAATCAAGGTATGGAATAAAATGGTGAAAAAATTGAAAGGAAAGTTCTTACCTTGTGATTACTAGATTAACCTAGTTCAGCGAATGCAAATTTTAAGGCAGAAAGATAGCTCGATAAAGGAATATACTGAGGAATTCTATAGATTAGATATCATATTTGGACATGATGAAGATGATGTGTAAAGAATTGGTAGATACCTGAATGGTTTGAGAGTTTCCATCCAAGAGGAAATTAGTATGGTCAAGTTGGAAAACATTGAAGAGGCTTATCAATTTGCATTGAAGGCCGAGGAGAAATTGAACAAAAGACATGAGAAAGACAAAGAGGTTGAGGTGGTAGATTCCCTAGAGGAAGAGGTAGATCTAATGATGAAAATGGTAGATCTGAACTAGAAAAGACAAATCTAGACAAAGGAAAGACCGAGTGGAAAGGTGAAAGTTCATCTAGAGGTAGAGGCAGTAACTACTGAGGTGGTTATAGTAGAGGAAGTTTCTGAGGAACTTGTTACAATTATGGAGAAGAAGGACATAGATATTTTTAATGTAAACATGCTAGTAAGAAGGTTGGTAGCAGTAGAAATGCTTTGGTGCAAGAAGAGTCACCAAATGAACTTGAGAAATAAAATAACTTGATCATAAGGAGAGCACTGTGGAATGAAAGCAAAAAGGAAGATCTGGTAAGGAAAAGTTTGTTCAAGACCAAATGTAGAGTTTATGATAAAGTTTGGAAGGTAATCATTGACAGTGGTAGCTCGGAGAATTTGGCATATGAAGAGATGGTCACAAAGTTGCATTTGGGAAGATTGGTGGATCCGAAGCCCTATCAGATTTCGTGGATCAAAGATGAGCATACTCTCCTGGTAAGTGAAATATGTTATGTGAATTTGAAGATTGGAAAGTATTATGATAAGGTGTTATGTGATATCATGCCTATGGATTGTTGTCATATTTTTTTGGGTAGACATTGGGCAATATGATAGACATGCTATATATGATGGCAGATTACATAAGTATACTATTGTGGCTGATGGAAATAAACAAATCTTGTTACCATTGATGGAAGAACCTGTTAGTAATGTTTGCACATCTGGGAAAGTTTGTTTGATGGAGGGAAGAAAGTTTGTTAACTCTTTGAAAAAGAATGATGTATGTTTTGCTATGATTCCTAACAAAACGAGTAAGAAAACTGAGGATAATGTCCCTAAGGAGATTGATAAGTTACTCACCAAGTACAGTGATATCATTTCTGATAATGTACCAGATGGTTTTCCATCAAAGAGAAGCATTGATCATTGCATGGATCTAATCCCTGGAGCTAGTTTACCAAATAAAGCACCTCATTAGTTGACACCTACTAAGAATTAGGAATTGAACCGACATATTCAAGAGTTGTTGTAGAAAGGTTTGATCAGAGAAAGTTTGAGTCCTTGTGCGGTACCTTCTATATTGGCACCTACAAAGAATGGAGAATGGAGAATTTGTACTGATTCTAGAGCAATCAATAAGATAATAGTGAAGTATAGGTTTCCTATATTGAGAATGGATGACATAATGGACAGTTTGATTGGATTAAAGTATTTCACCAAAATTGATTTGAAAAGTGGGTATCATCAGATCAGAATTAGAGAAGGTGATGAATGGAAGACTGCTTTCAAGACAAAAGAAGGTTTGTATGAATGGTTGGTTATGCCTTTTGGTTTAGCTAATGCACCGAGTAATTTTATGAGGCTGATGAATGAAATTTTGAAGAAATTATTGGGTAAGTTTGTGATTGTATATCTTGATGACATTCTGATATTTAGTAAGACCAAAGAAGAACATTTGTTGCATGTTAGACAAGTTTTGCAGAGATTAAAAGAAGAAAAGTTGCTGATAAATCTGAAAAAGTTTTCATTCATGAAAGAGGAGATTGTGTATTTGGGATTTGTTATTTCAGCTGATGGTTTGAAGATGGATCCTAAAAAGGTTGAAGCTATTTTGAATTGGACTACACCTGTGAATGCTAGTGAGGTAAGATCATTTCATGGTTTGGCAATTTTTTACCAAAAGTTTATAAGAAATTTCAATTCAATTTGTAATGCTATGACTGAGACCATGAGAGGAGACAAAAGAGAATTCAAGTGGAAACATGGCGCTGATAGAAGTTTTGAGACTCTAAAGTAGAAGGTTGCTGAATTACCTATTTTGGCATTACTTGATTTCAGTAAAGTATTTCAAGTAGAATGTGATGCAAGTGGAAGTGCAATTGGAGCTTTGTTGAGTCAAGAAGGTAAACTTGTTTCTTTCTTTAGTGAAAAGTTGAATGATGCTAGAAGGAAATATTCTGTGTATGATCAAGAATTCTATGCTATTGTTCAAGCACTGAAGAAATGGAGACATTATTTGATACTGAGTGAATTTGTGTTGTATATTGATCATAAGGCTTTACAGTATTTGGGTAGTCAGAATAAGTTGAATGAGAGACATATGAAATGGGTTGAGTATTTTTAGAGTTACACATTTGTGATAAAGCATAAGAGTGGAGTCACTAACTGAGTTGTTGATGCATTGAGTAGAAGAAGATCTTTGACGACCAAGATGAAAGTTGAAGTTCTTGGTTTTGATGAGATGAGAAATTCTTATGAGTTTGACCCTGATTTTTCTAAGCCATGGAGACAGTGCAGAACACCTATTCAAGATCAAAAAGATACTAAATGGGATGAATATTTTATTGTGGAAGGTATGTTGTTTAAAGGTATTCAATTGTGTATATCAAGAGGAGTAATGAGAACTAATTTGATAAATGAGAAACATAGTAGTGGATTGGCTGGACATTTTAGTATTGATAAAACATGGAATTTGCTTAAGGAGAAGTACTATTGGCCACAGTTGTCTAAAGATGTTCAGAGATTTGTGAAAAGTTGTGGAATTTGTCAAGTTGAAAAAGGAGTAAGTTAGAGTACTAGATTGTATGTACCAGTTGTTGTTCCTGAGAAACCTTGGATTGACATTAGTATGGATTTTGTTCTTGGCTTACCGAAGACAGTAAGAGGTAATGATTCTATATTTGTTGTTGTGGATAGATTTTCTAAGATGGCACATTTTATACCATGTAGAAAGACATCAGATGCAGTACATGTAGCAAATCTTTTCTTTAAGGAAATTGTCAAATTGCATGGATTACCGAGGAGTATTATCTTTGACCGAGATAGTAAATTTGTTGGATACTTTTGGAAAACCCTTTGGAAGAAATTTGGTACTGAGTTGAAATATAGCTCTACATTTCACCCACAAACTGATGGATAGATTGAAGTTGTGAACAGAAGTTTGGGAAATCTTTTGAGATATTTAGTTGGAGACACACTGAGTAATTGGGATTCTGTGTTAGCACAACCATAATTTGCATACAGCAATTCTATGAATAGGAGTACTGGAAAGACACCATTTGAGATTGTGAATGTCACACAACCAAGAGGAATATCTGATTTGAGAGACACTGCTGATGAAAACAAGAGAAGTGCTGAAGGAGTAAAATTTGCTGAGTACATGAAGACATTGCATGAAGATGTGAAGCTAAAGATGGAAGACAGTAATCAGAAATACAAAGACAGAGCTGATAGATCAAGGAGACATAAATTTTTTGATGTTGGTACTGAAGTGATGGTTCATCTGAAGAAAGGCCAATTTCCTGTTGGAACATATGGGAAACTTAAGATGAAGAAGTTTGGACCTTGCAAGATTTTGAAGAAATTTGACAGTGGAAATGCATATGAGATTGAGTTACCTGATGACATGGAAATATCACCTATTTTCAACATTGCTGATTTATATGAATATCATGAATTGATGAAGAAGTGACAGTACCAATAGAATATCCTAAGAAGTAGAACGAAGAAATTGAATAGATTTTGAAGGAAAGAGTTGGCAAGAGTACAATAGGAAGACAATATATGGAATATCTGGTAAAATGAAAGAATAGACCAATGGAAGACAATTCATGGATTTCACAGTCTAAGTTGGATGCAGCTTGGATCATACCTACCAAATGATTCAGAGAATCATTTCAAAATAACCCTAGGTGTCTGATGTAGGAGCATCTTGGGTCCTTGGCAATCCTGTGTCACCAAAAACATTTTGGAGTTTGTCTGTATTGCTCAATTCCTACTTTGACCAAGTTCATCGGTAGTTGGTCAGTTTCCTTTGGTTACTGAGTATGGTCAGTTATCTCCTAGGCGGTCAGTTATTTCACTGGCGCTCGATGATACTTGTTTGTTGCTCGGTCATCCTTGCTTACTGAGTAGTTTCTTTTGAGTTCCTATTGAGTTGACTCGTGCATTTATTTTGGGTCATGGATTTAATGTTGGAATCCATAATTGGGAGGCATGTGGTCCCACATCTGACCATTCCTTCTATTGATTATGGATCTAAAGGCCGACTTAGTTTAGTAGACTCTTGTATAAATGTAGTTGTTTGGTGGTAGTTTAGGGGGAGTTTTGAGAGAAGATAGAATAAGAGATTTTGACAGATCCTCACATGTTTGAGGACTTCTATAAATCATTGTAATATTTGGCCCTAACCAGGAAGGCCTTATAGTCCGGCATGTATCATTATATTTGATGAAAATATATAAAAGCCTCTGCATTCTCTCTCTCACTGTTGTTTTTATTTGCTTCTGCATGTGTTGAGCAGGCTTGGATCATTAGGGTGTGCCATTGTTTGGCCCCTCTTGTCCCCTACCTTGCATCAAATCCTTCTCAATCTGACCAAGATACTCCATTGCATTTACCTAAATTAGATCATTGCATGTTTCTTCTATAGATTCAAGTTGAAATTCCAAAATTAGACAAAACAAAGAATGATCTTGTGTTTCTCTACTTTTGGTGACAAATCCTCTATTCTTATCACCAATAATCTGATTCTGAGTATGATTTATCTATACATAGCTTGGTTTCTTAGTTGTAGATACTAGTGCTAGTTGAGTATCCTCCTCTTCTTTCTTGTTATCTTTTCCTTTGTCCTTTGTATTAGATTCATAGTCAATATGTCTCTCAAGTTTCTTTTAAAAATATTCATCAACCTTCACATTCAAATTTTCCAAAATTTTGTTTAGCCTTTTTTTTGTAACACAAGTAAGCCTTACTTCTTGTAGAGTACCCACAAAATATACCTTCATCTACTTTTCTATCAAATTTCCTATGATTATCTTCATCTTTTTGAATGTAACATTTGGTTCCAAATATTTTGATGTACTTAACTATAAGTTCTCTCCCATGCCATAACTCATATGATGTCTTTCCATATTTCTTTCGGTATAAAAATCTATTCAGAGTACACACAATAGTATGTATAGTTTCTCTCTAGTATATTTCTTGTAAAATCTCTTCCTTCAACATGGTTCTTGCTGCCTCCTAAATTTTACGATTCATCCTTTTCAGTACACCATTCTTATGTGCTGTTTTAATCATTGAAAATTGTCTCTTAATGCCATATTTTTCGCAGTAACTTTCAAACATATTAGACATAAATTATCCTTTGTTAGATCTTAAACATTTAATCCTTTTACCACATTCATTTTCAACTATATCCTTAAATATTTTAAACTTCTCAAATGCTTCTATTTTTTCTCTAAGAAATGCAACCGAAGTCAATCTTGAATAATCATCAATGAAAAGAATAAAGTATCTCACTTTGAAAACTTATTGTTCTGGTAGGACCACAAATATTGTTGTGCACTTACTCTAGTAAACCGGTAGATGAATAGTCTTTTTCCTTGAATGATTCTCTTCTCTGTTTTCCTTCTTGACTACCTTTACAGATCACATTATTTGGTTTGTATAGTCTAGGTAAGTCTTTCATTTCTCGAGATTAACTTATTCTTACCAAATTGTCAAAGTTGATGTGACACATCCTCTAGTACCAAAGTCAATTATCATTGGTCTATGATAGAAAAAAAATCCTTTTAAAGCTCCTTCAAGATTGTTGATGTATGTAGCATCGGTCAGATAAATAAAACTGACTATATGATTATTATGAGAAATAATTTATTACATATACATATATATATTAATATATATAATAATTTATATTATTCTATATATTAATATGCATATATATAAAATTTTAATCTATATTTATTCTTATAAAAACTATATAGTTAATTAATAAATTAAATTAATGAATAGACATGTTCCATGAAGGGACATGTCTCTTCTTATCTTTGCCTTGTATATATACAAGAAATCGATGCATTTGGAAAAAATACACAATCAGATAGTGCTATTACATTTGCAATGATCCTAAAACATTAACATGGTATCAGAGCCAAGTTACAAATGTAAGAGAGTAGTTTGTTGATGGTGAATGTGTGACTGTCTCAGTACAAGGACCATATCTCACAAATGAACTATTGGATTTTTCTCAATTTTGGATATGTTGGTGATAAACAAATTTAGAAAATCCTCACTGGAAAGATTGGAGAGAAAATGTCAGGTTCAAAAGTTATGATAGATTGTGTACGGGTCTATGCAAAATGTGTAAAAGAGTGAGGTTCCTTCTTTAAAAGCCTAAACCGCTTGAAGGGAGATCCAATCAAATTTAAAGTTTTCATAGTGTATAGAATGCTTGGATATTAAAGATAGGTCATGTAAAGAATTTTGGTAATGTTTGAGAATGACGACATCATGCTTTGATTTTGCATGATATTTTCTATATAGGCTCGCCTTATAGAATGAAATACTTGAAATTTATAAAAGGATGGAAGCACAAGAAAATTGCATTCAAGGGAGAAAGAACTTAATGTTTGCAAATGAATTGATGATTGAGACCATATGGAGAGGGAGTCTGACATTTAAAAAGAAGACAAGAGGTTGATATAAGAACTTGAGCTTTAGAGGGAGTAGATAGTTCAGTCAACTTGTGGCAATCTTGATCATATTGATTGAGTGGGAGTTCACTATTAAAGGCGAAACACTTTGAGGTAAACTTGATATAATTGATTATTATACTTATGAATCATGAATATTTTTTTGGGTCTTATGTAAATCATGAGGAAGTGATGACTTCCAAATAATTATCACTTGTATTTATAAAAGTTATTGGAAGGTGATGATCTTACAATAACTTGACCTTCTATTGTGATAGGCATCTTGTGATGGATGAAACAGATCATAATAGATAAAACTTGTGGATAGAATCACCAGTTGAGGCAATCCACATTAAAGCTTGAGAAGCTTGAGGATAAAATTGTCGATTGAGGCAATCCACTTGGGAATTTGTGGATATAATTGTCGATAGAGGAAATCCACACCAAAGCATAGAATCACTGATGGAGGTAACCTATATGAGAGCTCATAGATAGAATCATCAATGGAGGAAATCCACTTGGGAGCTTGTGGATAGAATCGCCAATGGAGGCAATCCATACAAGAGCTTGCAGATAGAATCACCAATGGAGGCAATCCACCTGAGAGCTTATGGATATAATCATTGATGGAGGAAATCCACATGAGAGGTTGTGGATAGAATCACCAGTGGAGGAAATCCATCTGAGAGCTTGTGGATAGAATCACTGATGGAGGCAATCCACATCTTGAGACTATGTTTCTATTGATTACATCATGAGGATGATGCTTCTATTTCTCACATATTAGGGTTGATGCTATTAGGTGTCATAAGTGTTGAAATTGGATTGATTTATCCTCCCTAGCTAAGAAGGAGTGTTGATGTATGTAGCATCAGTTAGACAAATAAAACTGACTATATGATTATTATGAGAAATAATTTATTACATATACATATATATTAATATATATAATAATTGATACTATTTTATATATTAATATGCTTATATATATATTCAATCTATATTTATTCTTATAATAACTATATAGTTAATTAATAAATTAGATTAATGAATAGACAAGTCCCATGAAGGGACATGTCTCTTCTTGTCTTTGTCTTGTATATTATAGGAGATCGATGCATTTGGAAAACACATACAATCAGATAGTGCTATTACATTTACAATGATCCTAAAACCTTAAGAGAGATGGTACATGTTACTTCCTATTCTTTCTCCAACTGCAATCACATCTCTATATCTCTTCCTAATATCACATCCTTCATTCTTGAAAATAACATAATATCCATTCTCACACATCTGTTTAACACTCAACAGATTGTGATATAAACCCTTCACATAATATACATTATCAGTGTTATTCTTTCCATCAAAAGTAATAGACCCTTTACCGACAATGTAGGCAACCTTATCATCACCAAATCTAACAAGACCACCATCATATTTGTCAAGTAAAACAAACTTAATCTTATCTCCAGTCATATGATGAGAACAACTACTATCAATTAACCATTAATTTTTTTTTCTTCTAACATATAAAGAAGTTTCAATATCATAATCATCCTTGACTCAAATGTTAGAGATATCAATTTCTCATTTCTTATCTTCTTCAACATAAAATAGCCAATCTTTCACTTCTAACTCATCATCTAAAATACTAACATCTTCATTCACATAGTAGGCCTTCTTATTAAACTTCTCAAATTTATATCTAGGACCATTTTCTTGACATCTACTAGCCAAATACTATTAACACATCTAAAACATTTTAGAGGTAACATACCTTTGTACTTGTCGATACCTTTCTTCAGTCTTCTTGCAAAGTTCACTTCAAATTCTTCTTCATTATCACCATCAAGATCTTCATCTGATTTTGTTTCCTTGAAATCCATTTTTGATCTTCTCTTCTCTCTCCGAAACTTCCTTAGCTCAAACACTATCAAGATGCCAAATAATTGTTCTTCAGTAAACTTCTTCGGGCCATACATCTCTCCAGTCATCGATATCTTATCACTATAACTATCTGGCAATGGCATCAAGATATTTTTATGAAATCTTCATCAATAATAGTTCCTCCTAGGCTCTTTACTTCATTCACAAAATTATTAACTCTTTGAAAATAGATTTTAATATCCTCATCATCTTCCATTTTCATATTCTCATAGTGTCTCTTAACTATAAGCTTCTTAGATAACTTAACCCTATCATTTCCTTCATAGATTTCTCTTATCTTTTCCCAAACTTCATAAGCTATCTTCAAAGAAATAACTTTAGCTAATTTGGTCTTTGATAAGGAACTAGTGATAACATACCTTGCTTTTTCATTCTCCTCATATGCCTCAATTTCATCCAAAGTATTAATCCCATTGTTAGGAAATACATACTTTGTCACCACATGCTTCCAGGTCTTGTAACCAACTGAAACTAGATATAATTTCATCTGATCTTTCCATGAACTACAGTCTAATCCATCAAATGAGGGAATGTTGAATTTATGTACCATCATATCTTCCTCAAGAAGTTAAGCTCTTCATTGAGGAACCCAGTACCAATTGTTGAATAGGATGAATAACTGAGAGTGGGTGAATTAATTATTCCCACACACTTTGTAAAAATTTTGTTATGTCAGTTAACTATTAAACAACAAAAATACCAACTTCTGATATATTGGTTAAGCACATAAAACATCCATAAAAAATTTAAACATGTAAGCACATGAACACTGACATAGAGAACACCAAGATTTGCATGGAAAACCCAAACAAGGAAAAACTACAGAGAAGCTAATTCTTATGAAATGAAAAATCTTATTAAGGTGACATCGATTAGGTGATTTGTATAAAGGATCACTGGTGATTGTGCTCACTATAGGTAAGGCTCACTACTAGTGAGGCTAGCTATCCTTAGATATAAAAAATGATCACTGCCAATACAAAGAGGATAATTTCTAGTACAAATAAGCTCACTGCCAATACAAAGAGGGTCACTGCCAAAGTATTTGAAATGAAATTGAATTCACTAGATAGATCACTGTCACCAACACTTTATCACACATACGATCAACAACACACAGATATCCACAAATAGATTTTAAATCACTTCACATACAAGAAAAACATAATCCCCATGAGCAACAAGAATTCTCACCCTTCTTATACTTCTTGATTCCATCAACCATGTCGGTCGAACACAATTTTAAATAGGTCACACCAAGACATTCCCGCGGTAGTAAGGAATGAAATTCAAACCATCTCGACCAATAAAAATTGCCTCACACATGCCAACATGCAATGCCATCTCCAAATCCATCGGTCCCAACGAGCATCATGAACATGTTACATAACAATAACTAAGACCGAAACACAAACAAACATGCTCCAAATAGGATCGACCCCAAAAAACCAATCCACAAAATGTTTTACACAATATAGAACCATCAATAAGAAAAAATAATGATAGATAACTGAAGCACATCCTTCGGTGAATACTTTTATTGAGACATACAAACTATTGGTACAACTACCAATACCACCAAGACTATTGATACTACAATCACCTAAAAATGGTCTAGTAAACTACGAGCCTCATTCTAACATTAGAATTTAAAATACTAGACTACATCTTATGCTTGATCAATTTTGCATATTGATTTAATCTCTTATTTCTTGATCAAATCATCATTTTAATCATTTATTTGATGATATCCTAAAGTTTGACCACTTTAGCCTAAGATTTATTTGATTAAAAGAACATGCCCCCTTTTAATTAAATAAAATCCACTTTATCCTATGTATGCACATGAAAAAGGGATTTCCTAATTTTAAAAGAAAAAGAAAAAGACTCTTTGTCTACACATTGATTGCACATTCTTCAAGGTGAGTGGAATCTCCTTTTGCTTCTTAATCTCTTCCAAACATATTTTTGCCTCTTAACCATGTCCATTGATTTTTTCACTTGAGAATATTGTGCACCAAAGTCAAAATAGGGATCTTTCTCCACCCTTGGATTTTTCCTCTTAATCTCACCCCATCCATTGCTCCTTAAAATGAGACTCTCTCCCCACTCTTGCATCCCTAAACCTAGATAATCTTGGACTTATGCTATCATTTTGTTTACTTGCATTCTTAGAGTATTCTTGAGCACTTTTTTTGCATATTACATTCTAGTTTACTTGCATTCTTAGCTTAGCACTTCCTTATTGCATTTAGCTTAAATCACATAGATTAATTAGGAGGTAGTGTAATCTTGTTAGATTAGCTTTTCTTTCTAGTTCTTGCATTTAAATTCTAGCTTAGTTATTGCATCTTATTTAGATCATCTCTCATCTTGCATTATCATTTTTAATCTTCCATTCTATGGTACACCTTGCAAGGGTCTCTTATTGAGGTTCATTTGAGAGCCATTATGCATACTATTTAGATTATTGCACGTCATAGATAGGAAGCTATAAGCCACTTCTTGAGAATTCCTTCTTCATAGATTATCTCAAGTGCAATGGTTTATAGAAGTGTATCACATTTTGATCACACATCTTTGGCACCCATCTTGACAAACTATGAAGTGTCGGTAGATCAGATTTATTGCACAACCCAAGGTTTTAGCCTAGTTTTCTTGCATTTTATTGGATATTCAATTTTTCTAGTTTTCTAACATAACCTAACAAGTTGTTTTGTAGGGTTGTTCCTTTCATTTTCATTCTATTTTACCCTAACTTGTGGTTTTGTAGGAATTTATTTTCAAAGAAGTTGCATTGCTAAGGCTACTAACTTGTGGTTTTGTAGGTTGCCTTGGAGATACAAATAAACATTGTGCTTGCATATACTTTATTTTATAGGCACCTAGATTAATTAGTTGTCTTTTGGTAAATGAAAATTTTCTTGATGTGTTTGGGAGACATTATGGAGTAGGAGAGTATGCTATTTTCCTTTTGGAAAATAAGAAATCTAGACCTCCACTACCTATCCATTTGCTTTCTTGCATTTACCTTTAGAGGGCCTGCCAAAAGAGAAATCTTTTGGGAACGAACCAAGTGGGAAAAAAGACAACTTGGCTTACACCATACCACTATAATCAAAATATTCCTTCAATCTAAAGAGAGGGAAGACTTGGCTATTTTATACTTCTAGTGCTTCTTCATGTGTAGGGTCTAGTTGCCTCAATCTTGCTAAGAAAGACTACACTTGACTAGGGGCTTGTAGGGCCTTCTTCGTATCAATCTTATTTACAAGACTACAAAGGGAGTACATTCAACTTGTGTAGGGATGAGAGGTATAAATATTTCTTATGATACCATACATTTTGGGTTCTTGTAGGGATAAAGGCCTTAATTTTGCTTACAAAACTAAAAGGGGTAGTCATCAACGAAGACCCTTATTAAACACCTTAGGACTTAGAGGCTAACCTTTTGTCCATGTCAATTCCTTTCTACAAGGATTATCCAAGTGGACTTACACACATCACCCCAAGATACTCACCATATGTGTTCCCTTGGAAGCAAATCTTGAATGTGGCAATGTGGAAAGACATACGATGCAAGCATTGTTCTCTTCCAATTAATTCATAACTTGCATAGTCCTAGGAAAGAACATTCACCCACTTAATTGTGGGGATAAGAAAATCAAGTTATGGGAAAAGGTTGAAGTACTTACCTCTTGACCTCAGGTAGAATTTTCTTGATGTGTATTCATTTTGTGCAAGACTTGTGGAAATCATTTGAACATCACACAATGGTATTATTCATGGAGTTTTCCTTTGAGACATTAGGAATGTTTTTATCATGCAAGGCTGCTTTGTCCCTTGTTTTATTGTTTTAAGACTATGTTGGAGCTCAAAAAATATGAGTATATTTTGAGTCCATATCTCTAAAATTTTCTCTAAGTATGAGATTTGTGATTTGAAAATCATTGTAAGGTGCTTAGTTTGAATGCACGGATAAAAGGTCCTATTGAATTTCATGATGCGTCACTTGTATAGGGTGTTCATAAACTATCATTTGACATATTTAATAGGTTTTAGGTCCTGGGTTTCAGTTTCGACATGTTTTTGAAATGGTCATTTGATGTTCCAAAAAATCTACATAATGTGTGTTCCTTGAATTTCACTGAGTAGCTAACTTTAAGGAGTTGAAATTGTTGCTCTAAGATTGGTCATTGCATGCCAATTGTTGCATCATGTTATAGGCACAAGAGAGAGTATCAGTTCCCCATGTGCCCATTTGACCTATTTGCCAGTGCCATTTCATTTGCAAATTGTTAAGTTTCTCTGAGTCTGCTTTGTTCAATTTTCTGAATGGCCTACTTTGAGGCTTCCTAATTTGCACTTTGTTCAATTTCAAGTGTAATTGAATGTTGTTCCATATTGTAGACTTGGAAGTGTGCACACCTATGGATTTTGAGGTCTCTGTCAATCCGTCTGATCACTTTCCCAGGCCAATTCCAACCACAATTTCTACTCATTTCATTGTTCTGTTCCAAAATATTTTTAACAAGATGACTTTGGTGTTTGATTTCATTTCACCAAGTGATCTTTTGGGGAAGTTGATTATGGATCCATGTACCTTGTATGGGAGTGAGTCAGTGCCCAAGTTTTTGGATCATGAAAGTTTCAATGGGTGAGTTTTCTAAGCTGGTTCTGGAGGTGACTTGTGTGATTTTGGCAGTGCAGACAGGAAATATTTCTAAGTGGCCATGTTTGATCATTAATAAATGTGGGCTCAAGTCTTTCTAAGCATTTTCCTTTGACCAACGTGCTATAATGTTGGAAGTGAACCTAAGCCTCTGGTGGCATGTTTCTGTGAGGGCTTTTTGTCAGTTTTCAAGGCCAATTCTGGAGGCCAGTTAGTGTTATTGGGCTGATTTACTGAGGCATAGTGTTTTGACTATTGTGATTTAAATTTTGACGGATCAATGTCCAATTTCACCAAATGATTACTATTTTGGGTGGACAGAAGGAGCTGTGCACTTGAAATTCAAAGGGGACATTGAGTAAATGGATGTGCATAGAGTAAATAGATTGGGAACATCACAAAAACAATATGAAGTTAAAAGGGGTGGCATTCATCACAAGTATTTTCCATCTTCAATAGATTTGTTTAGGCATTACTTTGAGCTTATCTATGCTGAGTTGATGAGATTCCTTTGGAAGAAGCTCCTTGACATACCATTGAAGTAATGTTACCTTGGATGATAAAATGTTGGGCGAACCTTTTCCAGATGCTCTTTGTCTCAATCCAATGACAATTGAAGATGCAAATGGTGTGACCGATAACAACAAAATAATTGAGAATCAACAGAACTTGCCAATAACATCTGTTGTAGGGGTGATCTGTAGGTTACCTCCTAGTCATGAAAAATGTATGGTAATGCCACAAGATGTTCTGGATAAGCAACAAAGTTTTGTTTCTCCACATAAGGGGAGAGTTCGATTGAAAATTTTAGACACACTTACTCTAATCAGTGCAAAAAAATTGGAGAAGAATGTGCAAGAATGTGCACTCTGTTGATGGTGTAATAAAGAGAACAAAATCAGCTCTTGAGAAATGGAAATTAGTTTCATTAGAGTTCCAAAATAATGGTTTTTGTCGCAATGGTACTTAGTGTCATGACAGGTGGGAACATATTACACCAGACTATAAGAAGATCAAAGATTATGAAAAGAATACTCCCCCTGGGCACCTAAGCATTTGGAACATGATGGAAGAGGAGTGTATGGATAAGAAGTTACATACAAGATATGTTATGGAAATTATGATGCAATAGAAAGCTAGTTTGGTTAGAACCAAAGTGGTAGTCTTGCAGACATGAATGGCTAAGGAAGGGCACATGAAATGCTATGAGAGATATTGTAGCATGTTTGAAAGGAGAATGGAAGTGGATGAAAAGTTCCTAAACCATCATGTAATGCACAACAATGCATTTCAAATATAGAGGAGTGCGTAAGTCTGTTGGTGTTCACATGAGGTAAGTGGCTGGCAGGTCACACAAGTTGTTTCAAAGAAGTGCATGAGTTTTGTGTGCTAGTGCACACCAAGGGATGTGCATGAAGGAACTCCCAAGAAGTAGTTAATTGGATGGAATTGAGGCTATTAAGTACTAGCACAAACACATAAGACAAAACTAAATTGAAGTGCTCCCAAATGAAGGCAACAAGGTATGAAATAAAGAGGCACGCGATCAAGGGTAGTGTATCAAACATTAAAAAGGATTAAGTGTGTGAGTCTCAAAGGCATTTGAAGGGTTGGTGCGAATCAGGGTTGGTGTTTGAGCATGTGAGGGTGGATTTTCCAACACCCGTCTAATGGTGCATACTAGTCCAGTGAAGTGCCAACACATGAGGTGATCATCCACAGGCCGAATGAGGTAGGGATGCATACATGAGGGCTCACGCATCAAAGTGAATGAAGCTTTGCGTAAAAGCTAATAGGAGGCTGCC